>OZ018336.1:83163062-83538062 GCA_963969495.1 Ceratothoa steindachneri | reverse complement strand
TTTGGTAAAATCTGGCAACATTTCTCCTAATTAACTGGCAACATGCCATGTTTTGAACATGCCTCTTTCAGAGTAGTTCATGAATTAGTAGAGCTGATCAAGTGATATCATATTTATTTAAATAAAGTGAGTTATGATATAATCTATAATATTTAAGTTTCTGTATAGATTTTGTCATTAAAATTCAACAAAAGTTAAATATATAAATATAAGATTAGTTTAGACTTTAGGATATTTTAGTTTATTTGTAAGGGGCCTAATTGTACCATCAGCTGTTTAGTTGCCAGTGTCTCACTTTTTTGGGGGTTAACTATTATTTTTTTAATTTATTTATTTTTTTTATTTTAATGAATTATTTTATATTAAAAGTAAGTTTTTTAACGAGTTTAACTGTATGTAAGAAGATTTAATGCAGCCCCTACAAATTTAATGCTTACTCTTTTTAAGTCTTATTGTTTGAATTTTTATGGTTGTGAGTTGTGGTTTGATTTTATTTTATGTTATTTTAAAGTTTTAATTTAAATTCTTAAATTCGTCACTAAATATTTTTTATTTTTCAAAATAGAAGTCAAAGGACCTTAAAAAGTGATAGGTTTGTCTTTCATTTTCAGATGGCATTAGCAAGGAAAAGGACATATCAGGCAGAGTTCCTTAATTATCGCTTCACAGAAATACACGACAGAGGACAAATGAAACCTAAATGTGTTGCCTGTATGAAAGTACTGACTGCCGAGTCTTTAAAAAAAATCAACTAGAGAAACACATGGACAAGGTTCATTCACATTTGTCTTGCAAACCACGGGAATACTTAGAGAATCAGGAAAAAGACAGTCAAAAGACAGAGATGGGAAAATAACAAGAGTATAATGTTTGACCAACGTTCAGCAGCAATAGCTAGTTTTGACATTGCATGGTTGGTTGCTCGAAACAACAAACCATATACTATTGGTGAAGACTTAATCAAACCTGCAGCTGTAAAAATGGCAGAAATAATGTGAAGGCAGAAAGTAGCTAAACAACTAAATACAGTGCCTTTGTTTGCAAGAGTTATTAAAGAAAGAATTCCAATCTTGGCAGAAAATATGAGAGAACAAGTGATTTCTTCAGTCAAAAAAAAGTAAAGAGAATACCATTCAACTTGATGAGACTACAGATGTTAGTAGCAAGTCGTAGCTAATGGTATACGTTCGATACAGGGGTTCTGATGAATTGAAGAAGAAATGTTGCTATGTTCTCCTCTTGAGTTGAGAACTCGTGGTATTGATGTGTCCAATAAGGTTGATGCATACTCAAAAAAAAGTGTTGATTTAAAGAGGGAAGATTGTATTGCAGTATCAGTTGATGGAGCTCCTGCCATGCTTGGTCACGTCCCTCTTTATGTGGCTTTTGCCAAACAACAGAATCCAAATATTTAGGTCATCCATTGTATGATACATCGCCAGGCATTAGTTGTGAAGGATTTAGAACCAGAAGTGGAAGCTGTGTTGAATGATGTAATTAAGATTATCTATGTTTTAAAAGGACATGCACTAAACACAAGGATGTTTCGTGATTTATGTGAGAATGGAGAGGCTGAACATTCAACCCTTCATTTCCATACGGAAGTGTAGTGTCTTCCACGTGGAAATGTCCTGAATACAGTGTAGACTCTTAACCCAAACTTGAAATATTTCTGACTGATAAAAAACACACACTCGCAAAGAAGCTCAGAAAATCAAGCTAGCTAGCTCTTTTTGCATACTTAGCTGACATTTTTGGGCATGTAAATGCGTTGAGCAAGGAATTTCAAGGAAATAAAATCAATCTCATCTTAGCAAGGGAAAAAAATTCAGCATTTGTATCAAAGCTTCAGTATTGGAACCAAAAAGTAAATGCCAAAAAGATTGATCTCTTTTCAAACCTGACAGAGTTTTTGGAAGAATGTGAAGACTGCAGTCTTAATTAAATAAAGGAATCAGTCACAAGGCACCCGACCAAACTAGGAATAGGTTCTGTGACTACTTTCCAGAGCTTGATTCACATACTGTCAACTGGGTTGTGAATCCCTTCAAATGTGAACTGGCTGATTTGCCTGAAGAGCCTGAAGGATGGGCAGAAGAGCTTATTGAACTGCGTTCAAACAGTGAAACAAGCATGGAATTTGAGACCAAGGATGACCTCTCAAGTTTTCGGATAACAAGAGCTGCAAAGGCTTATAAAACTGCACATTTGGATGAAACTAAAATGCTGCTACCTTTTGCAACAACCTACCATTGCGAACAAGGTTTTTCTATCCTTGTAAATCTAAAAACAAAATACAGAAACCGGTTGGATCCTGAAGACAGCATCAAAGTAGCAGTGACATAAAAAATTCCCTGATATTGAAATTGTTGTATCATAGATGAAACAGTATCATTTTCCCCAAACCTGAGGGAGCTGATATATTCAAGTTTTTAATAATTTTTTCAAGAGTTTTATTTGTGTACCATTCTCATACCAGAAAGGGTAAACATTTTTTCTCCATAATAGTAGATTAAATAACATTTTCCTATTTTGTTTTTTGTACGAATTTTAAATACATGATAGTGACATAGTCAATATTTTTGCTTGTGTGCCATGTAATGCTCAAAAGTGACTGTTTTATTTCTGTTTATAAATTTATAATTTTCTACAATTTTTCCTGTGGGCTATTTCCATGCCAAAAAGACGGACTTTATTTTCTAATAATAGATGAAATAAAATATTAACCATTATCCCAATAAAAAAATTTTGTGTCTTTATTATCCATGATTTTTATAAGTAAATTGGTTTGTCCCCCAGAGTACTTGAAAGTCAGGGGTAAATTCATTTTACTACAAATCCTTTCTGGGTAACACTCAAAGAAGTTACCCGACCTCTGATCTAGAGGAATGGGAATATTTAATTTCAAAAAGAACTGAAAGGTGTATAGATAAATTGAGTTATTAAACAAAAAAAATGTGACTCCATAAATCAGAATATTCGAATAAATTTGATATCGAGCATAGTATAATATTTTCTCCATTATAATAATTATCAGCGCTTAAACATCCCTTGATAGCCATATGATTTCCTCAGCAAGTTCTAAATATGTTGTTTGCATCTTGGCGATACCAATGTTTCTCTTAGCTGGGTGAGGCCTTTTTTCCTCCTTGTTTTCTGACGTTCAAATTTCTCTCTTCTCATCGACGGAGGCAATTTATAAATTGCGTTGTCCTGTGGCTAATTGCTCTTTTAAAACTACGTGAGGAGCCCAGTTTGGCTATTGTTTACATTGTCTCTAACCTCCGTCCTTTTGCTGGTCCAGCTTATCATTTTTGTGGTCCAAACGAGTAAGGCTTAGCATGATTTGCTCATGTTCCCTTTGTATACACCAGAGTTTGAGAAAAAACCTTTTTAATAGGTTCCAATTTTCTGCCTCGTAAGAGGCAGGAAAGTAGAGATTTTCTAATTTTTGAAAATGATTAACGCTATACCAAATGCTTTTTAACCTAGTTTTATTCTCTCTGTATTCTTTTTTTTTTGGAATATTCCATTGAGATAAGTTGTCTTTGATAGATGTCGTAATCTCTTATTTGAAGTTCCTCTCCTACTTCACTGCTTAACTTATCATCTGCAATGGCGTTGTGCATCACTTTTGTTTTATTTTGATTCATGCAGAGGTCTAAGTTTTGGCTTTCTGTAAGTAACTGCTTTAACTTTGCTGTTATTCAAGGTTTTCCGCAAAAATGAATGTCATTTGCATAACATGATATGATTGAGTTGTTCGCTTTTTTAGCAGTTTAACTCTCAAAAGACCATTTTAGGCATGATGTGAAGATTTACGGGGAGCTTTTATCACCTTGTTGGACTCTATTTTCTCTTTGAAAGGGTCCTGAGTCTCCATTTAGCCTATTTGTTCGACCCCTTTTTGTCGTAGTGTTCCTATTATACCAGGAATTCGGAATGAATCAAATGCCTTTTAATATTCGACCGGTGGGACTGCAAGGGATATTATGTAGGTCAGTATAGAAATATAATAATTTTGTTGAAAAAAACAAACAAAAACATAAGCTGTAAATCTTATGAACTAGAAGAATTGTGTTTGCTAAATATTTACCGATTACTGTATTCTATTCCATTCTTTTTGTTTTCATTTTATGCAGATTTGGCGATATAAACGGTATTTTTTTATTCCGGCTCATTTTCCTAAAAAAACGTAAGGATAACTATGTTATTTCTTTTAATTACATTTTTTATTCTTTAGAAGCAATTTAATTTTGGACTAAGGATATTTCCACAATACGGAAAGATTAAATCTATACTTAAAACGCAATGCGCATTCCCTGAAGTACTATATCTACGCATACACACACACATATAGCTTTTATATGCATTGTAAATATTCAAACATATTTGGGTTCTTTTGTATTGCAATTTAGGGTTTAGGAAGAAAACTGCATTGCTTATTATCTCCACATTTTTAAATTGCTTTTAACAAAGAAATGGTGAAAAAGCAAAGGATAGTATTCCCACTAGAGCCAGTTTATAATAAAGTTGAGAAAGAAGGTAGTAAAGTCATTACCACCATGATATCAGGCAAACGACATTTACGGCTGAGAGAAACAGTGTAGAGTGCTTTTTTGCTTTTGTGTATTTTTACGTTCATCTTAGTATGTTTTGAAATTTTTAGGATCTTACCATTTTTTGAGTCTATTTCAATACTTGGCTCCTTGTTGTTTCTTCTACATCTTTAAGTATAGTACCATCCAAAATGATCAGAACACCTGAATTTCTATCAAAATATCATGCATAACTGTTGCCAAAGAAAATCAAAGATTTCAAAAAGTGAAGTATGATAACTTATAGGTCTTATATACGTATGGATAAACGATAAGCAAAGTTGGATAAATAAAACTAAAGTTATCAGCAAGTAAGCAACTTACTAGAAAATTTAAAGTGTAAAAAATGATCGAAACGCGTAGGTTGGTGCGAAAGAGAACGAGCAATGTTTGCATGGCGACAAACCAGTTCAGTCTTTTGTACAATAATTAGGCCGGATGGTGTCTGATAATATGCCTAAGAAATCTGATATGACTCTCTCTGTCCAAAGAGCTGCCCCACGAAAATGATCTTAAATTAAATTGGAGCTATTGCAGAGGCTGTCAGATATTCGGTGTGTAATCCATAATATTATATCAAGCTATAAAAAACTGGTTTATTTATGCAAAGCTTGTAAATAAACCAGTAAATCAAATAATACATTAAAATGAAAGATCGAACATTTAAACAAACTGTGAAGAAGGATTGTTTCAAGACTGATACAGCAGTTTTTCTAGAAATTAGTGAGATTTTTAGTCCTTAATATCTCCATTCAGACTCTGTCACGTCGGTTAAAGAAAGAAAATCTTCACACTCGCGCACTTGATGTCAGTCCACTGATCACTCCAACGAACTAGAAGGCTCGTCTCGTATTCGCCTCAATCACGTTATATGCACAAATGACCAATGACTCCAAATTCAGTGACAAATCTAAGTTCATTTTTTTCGTATCCGATGACAGGAGGTTTGTTTAGTATGGAACAGGCGAAAGAGTGTCTTTTAATAGCAGCAAACAGAGTGTGAAATGTGGTAAAAGAAGTGCCCTGGTCTGGCAAGTGATTTCAGTATAAGGCACTGAACCACTTAAGCGCTTATGGGGCACTGTGAATGCACAAGTGTACAATTAATTGTTTTACAACAAGCTTTGCTTCATACGCCAGCCTAGAATCCCCCTAATGCTCTTTCCATTAGGGATAACACCTCTTGCCACAAGACTAACTAGATTAATACCTTCCTAGACGGCGAGTACATCACTCTTATGAACTAGCCCGAACAGAGTCCGGACATGAGTCCCATTCAAAATGTTTGGAAGACACTCGTAGAGTAGTCTAAAGCGAGGAATCTAAAAACAGTTTAATAATTTGTGAAAATTTTTAAAGATGAAGGAAGACAGATTACTGCGCAAGAGTGTCAACTGTTGATTTGTTTCTGTGGCATGAAATTTCAAAGCATAATCGAGGATAAGGTTTTTATACTAAATACTACTTACCCACAACTTGTACAAATGTTTTCCATTGATAAATTAATTGTTATATTCCAATAGAAATTTGTTTCCTTACTATTTTGAAGCTTTATAGACACTTAAATTATTCAAGTAAAATTCCTATAGACTTACGTAATTCATACCAGTACACAATCCCAATTTTGAAAACTTTAAAGTTTCTCTGGCAAAAGTTATTGGAGATGTGCTAGAAAAACAGAGGTTCTTATCTTTTAAGACGGTACTGTAGGTATTATCTCTTCCTCTATCCTGCAAATAGTTTAGTTTAACAATGCTAAATTATTCTTATTATAAAATGTTCAAAAGCTTTCGTCCATTTTCTTAGTTATATCTCTGGTTATTCTGATCGATATACAAATTTTAGATCATGATAGATGATAGGATTATGCCAGATTTATATACTTTTTGCAGAAAATAATTCTCTCTGCATTGGATTTTTTTATTTTGTTCAGGTTGTATCGTTATCTGAATTTTTCAAATCCCTTCAGATACAGCCTTGGTTATATAACATCAAAGATGTCGAGTTCTTTGCAAGCGAGAGCGGAGACAAATTTCATCGCACGTAGAGTTCGGGCCAACCATTGGAGACCGTTCTGTGCTTGCTTCCGCAGAGGTAGGTAAATCTTGCACATATCATCAAACACAGCCTACCGCAACGCTGGTCTCTTTCTTCTTACTTCACAGCCCTCTTTTTCTCTGTTCCAAGAAATTTTACCAATGGGTATTCGTTTGCACATATCCATAAGGAAGAACGGATCCGCCTTCCCTCGCAATGGTCAAGATTTCTGTGAAATTGCAGAATGGTGCCCAAAACCATTATTTTCCACACCTTATCTCCAAATGAGGAGTGGCTTCTAGTGCCCTTAGGGTCACCAGAAATTGTCACGCTTATATTTAAGAAGTTTAGGTCAGTCTTTCCTTGGCGCAGGCACACCCTGACCAGACAAAACCTATAGTTCAACGTTAGTTTAAATGTTCAGATTCAACAGAAACCAGTGATATTACTCAAGATTTGTCTCATGATGAGACTTTTGGAACTTAAGATACCATAAGCTCCATGTCCGGTTCATAAAATTTGGTAAGTTTAAATGTATGGAATGGTAGTTTTCTCAACCCGGTTGTGGTACTTAGGCTCTATATAGCACAAAGCTCTCCCAAAAATCAATTCATGCTATACCACAATAACAGGTACCCTTTATGTTTCTCAGCTGGCTAACTATATACTACATGGCCACGAAACATTCGCCACTATATATCTTGAAATAGATGGTGACATTGTGTATTCTGGTTTAGGTTCTTTATAATTGTTGCTTATTTTCTTCTTTTTCTTTCCCGTATAACTTGCCTATGGCCCTGAAAATAAGCTGCAGTTAATTTTCTGCCAGTCTACTTTGGGATGAAAAATTCCCCCCCCCACGATTTTTATCTCTATTTCTTATTTTACCCTTCATTTTCTGTGAACAAAATAAGTATTTTGTTTGCATCGGCTTTGCTTCCATATTTGCAATACCGTGGTATTAAAACTTAAGGTAAGGTTCGAAAAAGTGTTGGTAATTTTTATCCAGAATGTAAATTAGAAAACAGAATATGATCAATAAATACGAGGGTGTTACCTTGGCAACAGCGAAAGAAGCCCTTTTCCTCTTTACAAGACCATGCGATCAACCTCTTGAAGTAGAAACCTAAATCAGGTTCGTGTTCGAGGAGGAACTCCCCTTAAGTACACTTCTCTCCTGATGCTGCATCAGTTTTCATAAATGATTGAGCAAAGACTTGGGAATGAATTTTAAGCACTTTCTGGGATATATCGTAATAGGGCGCTGCCAGAGAGATGTGATTTCGTATCCTTCTAAAAACATTAGAGTAAGAGGATATGACATTTCTTCCTTGCTGCCTACTCTTTCCTTTCCTATTCCCATTAAAGCCAATAAAAATCCCGATGAGAGTTTTTTACCGTAAAATCAATGAACGAATCAAATGGAGTTGCCCTTCTCTTTGGAGCCATATCGATCGAAGAATGTAAAAAATGATGCCAAAGGCGAGACGAAAACGGAAGGAAACTCATGAATTCTTAAAGAAAAAATCCTTTTCTTTCTAATATAAAATTCGATAAATTTATAACAAAGAAGCACGCAAAGGGTATGGAAAAAAGAAGGAACATAAAAGGAAACGATAGCTTGAGCAAATCAATTCCTCAGAAATTGAGTGTTGATTTGAAACAATTGGACAGACGTCCTTCACAAGAGAATGAGGAAGGTTTTGGAGGTATGGTGGGGAGTTTTATTTCCGGGGAAGCAATTAAAGCCCCCTAAAATGATAAGAATAACGAGGGGATTTTTGTATACCGCTCTTTAATGCTATACATGGGCCTTCCCAGAACCCCTGTCCACCGACTAAGCCTGAATCAGAGAGAAAAAGTGGGTCTTGAAAACACTAATGTTGGCCTTCAATAGAATAATCATTCCACAAACAATAATTTAAAATAGAGATAAAAATATAAATTCAATCCATTACTTATATGTTAATTAAATTCAGTAAATGAGTCAGTTACTTGTTTGTAGAAGCTATCGGTCATTTTAGTATCTTTCATTGTACATCTTTTATGCGGTACTTAATGGTAGCTGCCAAAGTCAGCGTTACCTCGTCAAGTTTCGCAAGCTGTTGTAGAGCTATATCTAATAATAATTATTCAGTGAACAAAGTAATTCGGCTAATGTTTTCTCTTTTAAATATATGACTAAAAAACTAGAGGCTTATTTTACAAGTGTTAAAAGTCGAAGAAATTCTCATAAGTATCTTGTAATGATTTGAGTGCCAAATCTAGAAAAAGACTCTGAGGAGAAGCTATGAAAAAAATGGCCCTCACAGCAGCCGATAGATTTAATGGATGGTCTTATCCCTAGGTAAAAGAACGTGCCATTAGTATCTAAGACCTGAGGGAATTATTACTTTGATATATGCTCAAATTGAGACTCGTTTGACGATTTTAATGCTCTAAAATCGCGTCCGGCAGCAATCTATTCACTAAGTAGCATTTTTCTTATCCTTTGAAAGAAACGGAGGGTTAAAGCTTTTCGAGCATCGCACCCAAAATGACACAGCTCACTACACATGAATTCAATCATTCGCCAAGCCCAAAGTATTACAAGTTTGCTCCTTACTTTAAATGTTAGTGGTGTGTCTCTCTTCTCTTTTTAATGGCACTCTCTATAATTTATTTACTGTTACCGTGCACACAATTGTTTACCACTGGCCTTTTTGTAATGCTACAAATTAAATCAACGTTTTGTCTGAAATACAAAGATGTACACATCCACATTTTTATATATAGATCCACCCTCTAATGCATTTATATATTTTCTCATTCACACAGATTTGTGACTCCTTTGCTCTAAGATTTGACTTCAGGAAAGTGATACAGAAAGGTGAGACTTCCAGTTCGGAAGAGAGAAGGAAAGCAAAAGGTAATGAAGAAAAGGAAAGTAAACATGAGAAGAAACATTGCGGGATTAATTTTGCCTAATCTCAACAATGTAAAATGATCAAACCATCTCAACCAACAATGATTTAAAATAGGGAGCACGCATATATATGTGTGTATGTGTGTGGCTGCGGAAATCAGTCAGTGGAAGAAACGTTTTCTAGATGCAAATGTCTAAACATTAGTTCCTTCAGTCAAAGGATGGCTTAGGAAGCCATGACGCTATCAATGGCACTCGAAATGTAAGAACAATGTGCATAGCTTCAAAGAATGCCAACGAGAACTGAGAAAAGCCTTTGATTCAAAGACACCTTTATTTTTAATGCATAACGTTATTATCAAAGGAAGAAATAAAGGGAATTGTCCCTAATGTATTTCACGTGGGAAGTTGCATTAATTAGTATACTGCTCAGGATCAAATGGATATGCGAAGGAAAAAGTGAACAAATGAAACAAAAAATGGTGAAATAGTTGAGAGTGTGCAAAAAGCAATCTCACCACTCTAAATAATAGGAATAAGAGCGGGTACACTAAATTGAAAAATGTCATGGGTTAGAATAACATTGGTTAAAATGGAGTTTTAGGTTGAAGGCTACTCTTTTTGCATACCCTTGAATATTCTTTTTGCCGCCCTCCCTCTGATACTTTGCCACCCTCGTCTCTGACTGCCAAACGGTAGTACCATTTTAACAAAGGTTCCGCCCTAAGGTGAATTCTTCCAGCCCTCAACTCTTCCACCCTGACCCTGTAGGTTTTCATCTTCCTCAACCAGTATCCCAGTTCCAATGGGTAGCCTCGGACGAGAACTCCACTGACACTCCTTCACGGCCTCTGACGTAATCAGAATCGCCATGACGTCAAGGGACATTTACGACGTAGGACCTCCCCCTCAAATCAGAGCCAAAATGGAAGGGTTATCTAGCTTCTGGCTCCGAGCAGGCTGAGTAGATGGAGGCTGGTTGACGACTAGCCTACAAAATTACAATCCAGCCAAGAGAATAGGTGATGATTTGAACAAAACAGTATAGAATGGAGATGGATAAACAAAAGACTAGGGTAAATTCAATCTTCCTTCAAAATACCAAGGTCACCGTGGCCAGAGTGATGTGCCCCTCCTCCAGGTGCCAAGTTTTTTCAACTGTCGCTCTCCCACCTTGTCCCTCTAATGTCTCAGCCAAGCCAGGGGTCACATCCCGCAATCGCTCTCGCCGAAAAATCAACTCGAGTCAAATCGGGTCATATCCCCCTGAGACTAGACTGCGCAAAAGGGCTAAACCTCGCTCGTGATGTTAATGCTGTTTGCATCATTCCATTTTATTATTTCCTGATTTTTTTTTGTTTATTCAAATCTAAAATATTATTAGATTTGAATATTGTAAATGAACAGAAATATTCTCCGCACTTAAATTCCGAATTAAACCTTCTATCTTCGGGTTAATTTCGACAACACAGGGGCTAAATAAAGTAAAAATCAGAGTATACAACGCATATTGAGGCCAAGCATTATGGTGATGTCAATAACCCAGTTATGAAAAATATGCTAATCCCGTTAATCCAAAATAAATTTATGAATAAAATGATGTTAAGGAGATTTGGACATTCACTTCATGTCTTAATTACCCATTCATTTTATCGCGACAAAATTATCTTTTGTACACTGTAAACTTATATTCTTATGTCAGCGTGAGTGTGATCATTTGTCTGTGCTTTGCAACTTGCCTTATCTAATAGCTACCAAATATACGTCATTACGTTCTAGGAAGAACGCCAATATATCGTTCTATTAATTTTGTTGATTGTATCAACCATATAAAGTTTTTGAAAGTAGTTCACGTAAGTGGTGAAGTAAAGGAAAGTAGAAATGTTAGGAAGGAAAATGCAAAATAACCATTAGAATAGATTACGAGGGTAATGAGGACAATGATAAAGTGTATCTTTTTAAAAAGTTCCCGCATTCCCAAAAAGAAAATCACTTTTCGTTTCGTTCACAGAAATTGCCTGTTAAGGGTTATTATCCCGTTATGGCGTTTGCTCTTCTTCTGATTTTTCTTGAGGGATTGGTTAGTGGGGAACAGGTTGGTTTCTACTAACCAACTCTTCGTTGCCGTTCCTCTACCTCTTCTGTCACATCTTGTCAGTATTCACTTTAGCAGCCTGTCAGAGAGAGAATGTTACCTCTCCCCCCATCCTTCTAGAACCTAACGTCTACCAGTGGTGCCTGAGAAAGATGCACCTGCACACCTAGACGGCTCCAAGGAAGCAGTGAGAACTTCGCGCGACCGCGTGATCCGTTTGGTATCCCTTTCTTCCCCTTCTCATCGTCTGATCGGCACCAGACCTACGGCGTCGAGGACCTTCGCGCGAATCTGTGATGCACGCCGAGAATATCCTTCCCTCACCTGGCGCGCCAAGTCTGATGAGATACCCGCCCCCCTTTGCTGGGCCTCCGGCCACCCGCTTACACCCAGAAAGTATAAATAATTCAGGAACAGCTTTGAGGAATTAGTACTATACAAGCTCGTCTTGGTTAGCAGCCACGTACAGTCTCGTACGCTCTGCCCCGCTTCCCAAAGGTTTCCAGGTACGAACGCAACGCGTCACCTCTACCCGTCCTCGCTCATACCTAAGGCCAGAGTTCCCGCCCAACAGACGATAGACACGGACAGGCATCTATCACTTAGGTATGTATCAACTTCGTTCTCATCTGGAGTACTCCCTCGTTCATTTTTCAGCGAGGTTAAAGAAGAAGGAATTTTGAAAGTGGAACTTTGCAGTGCCCCGCCTACTTATCGTATCCAAAGCCTCCAGTCAATTAGACTTTACCTGAGTCTCCCCCTCGCTTTGCACTCTTTCCATATTCCCTGGGAGCAATCACCGTGCATCCTAAACTCAGACTCTCGTCCCCGTCGAGTCATTTATATCGCCCCTCGTTTGGTACCCCGGGTCTCATCTTACTTATTGTGATTTATTTACTTTTGCTAATAATATTTTCTTTGTATATAGCAAAGTTATTTTTATACAATCAGTTTCTATAAACCGAGATCCACTAGAAATTGATTATTTAGGTCAACCGCATTTGATTTTGATTATTTAACCCTCGCACTGGGATATTTATTCCAGTGCTAGCATCGACGTTCAACTCTACGACATTATATTCTGGTGTCAGGTGTTCAGATCACCCTACGACATCTATATTATATTCTGGTGTCAGGAGTGGGGTCGATCGCAGTATCTGGTCTCATTTTATTTAGACCTGTGACAGATTCTAAAGGGTAGTATTCTTGTATATTAAAGGTTCTGGTTTTTTAAACTGTAGAAAAGACCTTACCCATTTTTCATTTTGTGTGCGTATTTTGTATTGAATTTTTTGACCGTGTGAAACTTTAACCCTTTTCAGGCCTCATAAAACGTCTGCCGTACTGTAAAGGAGTTAATATTGTTTCTTTTTTTGTATCGTGTTTGTCGTTTTCTTCGTTGAGTATTGGGCAACACAGACTCTCGCTAAATTCCGGAGTGAATATTTCGAGTATAATTAAGAATTCGCACCGTGCAAAATAATTATCGGTGTATTTTGTCTTTTTTTAGTGAAGAATCGTAGGCCGCCAAAGCTTACCCTTACTTCCACTATGCGTCTAAATAATCCACCATTTTTGTGGTACTTTTCCTGAAAGTTGGTCAAACGCGATAAAATGTCCTCATCCCTTAACACGTTTAAGTTGCAAGGCGAGTCGCTTGGGATCAGCGGCAATGACCTCATAGCTTATATCAACTATGAGGAAAGGATCGAAAGAGAAGAGAGAAAAAAAAGAGAAAGAGGGGAGAAGGAACAAGAAAAAAAGAAAAGAGAAAGAACGAGAAGGAAAAGAGAAAGAGAAGAAGGAGAAGAAAGAAGAATCTGCCTTCATGAATTTGAAATTAGTAGGACCAGAAACGAGTCGCTGTCCATCGGCTCGAGGTCCGAAGCTCATCCTACTGCATCTGTTAAGCTGCCGGTTTTCAATAAAGGCACAGATTTCAGAGACTTCTTATTCCACTTTAAGAAAATCTTTGAAATCAACCAATGGGACATCGAGGCAGATGAAGTGGCTCAATTGTTGCCCTTGATAAACTTCCAACTCCGAGATATATTCATATCACTCCTCTCAGAGGCAATAATTGAGTCTTCGACATTAAAATCGGAGTTACTGGCGGCATATAACATGACCCCAGACTTTTAACCTTTAAAATTCAGACATGACCGCCTTTAGCCAGGACAGACATACCGTCAGTTTAGGTACACCCTCCAGCGTCACCTCAATTTTTTGGCTCGATACTTTTAAAATCGCGTATGACTACGATGCCTTTGTTGACTTCTTTCTGAGAGACCAGTTGTTGGCGGCACTTCCGGCTGAAGGCAGATATTTCGTAAAACACTCGCGGTGCCTCACATTCAAGGAATGCACAGAAGAGGCCGAAATTTAATTAGAAAGTCACAACCTTTATCCTGAAGAAGGAAGAAAAAACGGCCCCCTTTTCCTCCAAACTTAACCTAAATAAAGAAAAATTCATCCTGCAAAATGGAAGCAAGTTTGCCAAAGGTAACTGGGCCTTTGAATCCGAAACCGCTCTTTTCGTCCGAACACCGGGATGTAAAACCGTTCTCTTCAGGCCCCCATACTTCATCTTCCCCCGGGAGACCCATCATTTGTTTTTCCTGTGGTGTGGAAGGCCACGTGAACCCGAACTTCCCCAGAACTCTCAGTTCAGGAATAACTCTTCTCGCCAGGTACGCCAGGTCTGTACAACATCTGCGCCTCCGTCAACACCATCAGAATCTTCTCCTCCCATGAGATTTCAAGTCCCGACGGCCAACAGGTAAACTTCTTGTTTCATAAGAACATCCCTAGAGGCCTAATTTCAAATCCAGAACGATTAATGGTTGCCGTATCTCCACTCTTGTGAGAGATACCGGGTGCACCTGCCGAATGGTGTCGGAAAAGCTGCTTGCTACAGTAGCCCTGAATGATAATAAATTCGCTGTCGTGCACGACTACTTGAAGCCCGCCAATCTATTCCCCATCGTTAAGTGCTGCATCGATTGTTCTTATTTTACTGGCTGGGCAGAAGTAGTAGCAGTCCCTATTAATTTCTGCTCCGTCCTCTTCGGCTAGCCTCCACGGGTCTCCTCCAAATCTGTGGCTTAACCCGTGGTTACCCGTTCGCAAGTGGTAAAAGATTCGAAGATGCTGTCACCCTTAGAAACCTCACGTTCTTTAGAATTCAAGGAGGTCACGACTGAAGACTTCGCAAGGAACCAAAAGAACTGCAATTCCCTCCGATCCCTTTTGGTTAATGTCCAGTTGAAAGAGAAAAAGCCACCAGAGGAGACAATGTGATGTCTTACCAAGTTACAGACGGCTTACTTTACCGTCCCTACTCAGAAAACAGTAAACCCCCGACGCGAGTATTGTGTGTCCCGCGTTCTCACATTGGAAGCATTTTAACAACACGAAGACTACCCAGAAGATCTTCAAATATTTTTATTGGCCCGGCAGAGCATGAAGAAATCCTTCGCTACTGCAGGTCTTGCGACAGACATCTGCCAAAAGACTGCAACCAATGTGCGAGTTAAGTTCGCACCGTTGCAGAGAGGACCCCTAATCTCAGAGCCGCTTTCCTTTGTCGCAATTGATCTAATTGGTCCAATACCCCCCCCCCCTCCCTTCGAGTGAAGGTTAGCACAGCCACGTGTTAACCTTAGTGGATTTCACCCCTCGGTACCCCGGGCCGTCCGTTGAAGAATAAAGACAGCCTCTCTTGCGCGGAAGCAATAATCTCCATCTACTACCGCTTTAGATTACCCAGGGAAACCCTGCCTGATCGTGGCCGCCAATTCACGTGGGAACTGATGGAGTACGTCGGCAAGCTCCTGATTATGTGTAAGAGGCTCAAGGGCTCCCTAAAATCCATCCTCACGGAACTGTGCGCCGAATAACCCCGAGAATGGAACCGTTTCTTGCCGGTAGCCCTTTTCGCATACCGGGAAATTCCCCCCATCGCAACTTAGGTTTTGCCCGATTTGAGCTTCTTTATGTACGTAATGTTAGAGGGCCCCTCATTATTTTAAAAGAGCTCTTCTCCAATTTGAAACTAGACCAGGAGATTCAATCCTCTTACGTTTACCTCCTAGACCTAAAGCAGAGGTTAGGAAAGTGCGCAGAAATCGTGCATCAGAACGCCGAGCCAAACTTGGGCAAGTATAAAACCTACTTTGACTGTAAGTCTCAAGAACAAAAATTTAAACACGGTGACGAAGTCCTTTTACTACTCTCTGAGGAGAACAACAAACTTTTGAGCCAATGGAAGAGCTCCCTCCCAGTGATCGAAAGACGCGGTCCCGTCGAATACCTAATACACGCCTCGTCTGGCATTAAGCTATTCCACGTAAACATGCTAAAAAATACCATCAACGCGCTTGTGCCAACCAACTTGTGACCCTGGACAAAGAATCCGCCTTGGAGTCCAGCTACCCGCTTGACCACTTGGTCGTGGTACAAGTCGCCTGCGTGGAACAAGACGCAATTATCCTCTTCACGTCTCTCTAGATACCCACCGATTCCCTATCGATCGAGTTGAGTATAAACCCTCAGCTTCCGATCCCACAGAAGAACCAGTTACAAGCGCTACTCATCCAATTCACCGATTTAATCTCGGATATCCCTGCTTGTTCTACCCAATTCGAGCACAATAATGAGCTCACCACCCAGGAACCTGTCCATTCGAAGACGTACACCCTCCCCATTCACTTAAGAAAAGCGTTCAATGAGTTTGTAGAAAAGTTATTCAAGATGGGAATTATAGAGCTAGGAGTTGGACTATTGTTCCCCGGTTGTCAGGTTGAAGAAGTCGGAAAATTCTTACCGGATGTGCATCGACTTCCGGAAATTAGACATCGTCACCGTGTTCGACGCCAAACCGATTCCAGTCATTAATCAGAATTTGCATGTTCGAGAAGGCCAAATTCATTACAGAATTAGATCTGTGTAAGGCCATTACCAGATTCCCTTGGTGAAAGAGGTAAAGACGTACACGGCCTTTTCCCACGACAAGGGCTTGATGCAATTCCGGCGACTCCCCTTTGGGCTGTTGAGGGCATGCAGCAATTATAACCGAATGATGAAACGAATAATTGATGGGTTGCCCTGCGTCACTTTCTACTTCGACGACATTTACGTCGCGATCCAGGAATGGGACAACCCTCTGGCTACCCTTCTTGCCATCCTGTGCGGACTTCAGGAACATCATCTTACGATTGGCTCCAACAAGTGCCACTTCGCCTTTGGCACTATTGACTATTTGGGTTTCCACATAGGAAACGATTCTTTGGCTTCCCAAGCTGACAAAATGAAGGCAATTGTCAAAATGCCACTGCCTGCAACAAAGAAGCAGTTGATGTCATTCATGGGGTCTGCCTCACCGACGTTTTATTCTGAACTTCGCTTTCATGACCGTGCCCCTGTGTGATCTCCTGAAAAAAAGGTCCACGGGTGCCTCGTCTGGACACCTCGTTCGATCACTAGCGTTGATTAGCTTAAAAGAAAGTTAGATTCAGCACAGGACTTCCGCTTACCCGACCGTCTTAAATCTTTTGGCATACGGAATGACACATGTACCGATGGCATAAGATGTGTTCTCGTCCAGTATAGCGACCATGGGGAAAGTTTTCCCATCGCGTTTGCGAGCCATAAACTACTTTGTTGCTAGTCAAAACTATGCAGTAAACTAGCGAAAAGCTCCTGCCATCGTTGGAGCTCCACAAGTTCAAAATGTTTCTCTTAGGTAAAGAATTTATTATCGAGACTGACCAAAAACCCTTCTCTTACCTACGGAACGTTAAGAACAATAATTGTCGTCTCATGAGATTGAGCCTTTCTCTCCACGAATTCCAATTTAAAATTGTATACATTAAGGGTTTCTAAAATTGCTTGGCGGAGAGCTTTAGCAGAAATCTCCTGGATTTCTTCCTGGAATAATTTCCCATTAATTAATTGTAAGGTTAAATGGATTACTTTTATATATATTTCTGAATAATTCTTGTAGTTTTGTGTAATGCCCTATAATAATATATGGCATTATTACTTTTATTATTATGTATATATTTTTTATGAGTTACACTGTTTGTGTGTACCTTTTTTGTATTGTGGGACATTTCTTTTTTTTAATATCCTTGTATGTAAGCCCCTGGTTATCGAGTCTATGTTTACTCTGGCTATTAATAACTATTTCTTATTGTATTATTACTATTATTATTTCTTTTACTTTTTGTTCGGTAATAAGAATACCAAGCATCTCCCGAGTCCCCTTTATTTAACTTATTTTTGTGCAGAGTACCTGTACCATCCCTTTTGTATTTATGTTTCTATTGGAAACTTAGCTGTAAATTACCCAATGATGTCACTTCGTTGAGAAGCTCCATCTTGGGAGGGAAGTAGATGTCAGAGAGAGAGGGTTACCCCCTTCCCCCCAGGAATCCAACTTATGCCCTGGGTGCCTGAGAAAGATGCACCTGCACACCCAGACGGCCCCAAGGGAACAGCCTGAATTTCGCACGATTCCGTGATCCGTTTGGGATCTCTTTCTTCCCCGTCTTATCTCCTAATCAGCGCCAGACCTAAGCGCTGAGAACCTTCGCGCAAGGCTCTGATGCGCCCTGAGAATATCGCCACCCCTCTGGCGTGCCAAGACTAATGAGATCCCCGGCTCTCATTTGGGGACCGAAGCAGTATAAATACTTCGGAAACAGCTTTGAAGTATTAGTACCATACAACACCGTCTTGGTTAGCAGCTACGTATGGTCTCGTACGCCTTGCTTGCCTCACCTCCCAACGGCTTCCAGCTACGAACGCGACGCGTCACCTCTACCTGGCCTCGCTCGTACGATAGACACGGAGAGGCCTCTATCACTCGGGTATCGACTTCATTCTCGTCTGGAGTACTCCCACGTTCATCTCTCAGCGAGGTTAAAGAAAAAGGAATTTTGCAAGTGGAACCCTGCAGGGACCCGCTTAGTCGTCGAATCCAAAGCATCCAGTCTATTAGGCTTAACATGAGTCTCCCTGTCGTTTTGCACTCTTCTCCCTTTCCCTGTAAGCAATCACCGTGTATCCTCTCTCGGACTCTCGTCTCCGTTAATTCATTTGTATTCCACTTCCCCGTTTGGTATCCCGGGTCTTATGTTATTTATTTTCATTTATTTACTTTTATTTTTCTATAATCAGTTTCTCTAACCCCAGAACCTCTAGGAATTGATTATTTAGGCCAACCGCACGCGACTTTGATTATTTAACCCTCGCACTGGGATATTTATCCCAAATTCTGGCGTGCTCCCTTCGTGCGTAACCGCAAAGTCAATCCTCGGCTAGCCTCGACGTTGGACTATACGACCCAGCCAAAAGATTCGGTCAAGATTGCCTTCCACTGCGCTTCCACTTTCGAGCTTGTGATCACTTGGGCCATGTCTATGTCATCATCTCACCCTTCTCTCTATGCGAGTGTATCATTCCTTTTCTTCCTTAGTTTCTAGCCACTTTTCTTTCCCGCGTATTGCTTTTTCCATTTCTCGCCAGAATCCTATCTATTCCCTTACTCGCGAACGAGCGGGATAAAGTGCAGAGAGAAATGAAACACCAAATCGAGTTTAAATGAAAGTGTGATTAAGTCAGCAAAAGAAGGAGATCCATCAAGGAAGGAAGAAAGAAGCCTTCCTCTGAGATCGAGATCATTAAATGGAGAAATAGGAGAAGCCGTCTGCCGAGACGAGATTGAGAGGAGAGAGAGAGAGGCATTTTTAGGAGATCGAGATCCTTCAAGAAGCAAGAGAAGAAGCATTTCTTCGAGATCAAGATCCTTGAAGGGAGAAAAGGGAGAAACAATCCTTCAAGGATAAGATCCTACAATTGAGCAAGAGAAGAAGCCTTTCTCTGAGATCTAGATCCTTCAAGTGAAAACAAGACGGAGGGTTTGGCAGAGTATAAGAATCTTCATGGGAGCATGAGAAAAAGGCTTTGTCCTAGAACGAGATCCATCTAGGGTGGAAGAGAAGAAGCTGTCTCACGAAGTGAGATTCTTAAATGAAACAAGAGAAGTCCTCTGAGAATGAGATCCATCAACGGATAGAGAGGAAACAATCCTCCGAGAATGAGTTCCTTTAAGTGAAGAAGAGAAGAATGCTTTCTTCATGACGGAAATCCGTCAAGGTAGCAGGAGAAAGAACCTACCCCTATTAAAGAGACCATTCAAGTGTGCAAGAGAAGAATTTTCCTCTAAGAACGAGATCCTTCAATGAGGATGGGGGGAAGGCCGCCATCCAACACCGATATCATTCAAAGGAGCGAAGGAGGAAGACTTCCTTCGAGAATGAGATCCTTGAATGGGAGGGGGGAGCCGTCCTCCTAGACCGAGATCCTTTAAAGGAGCGAGGGAAGAGGGAAGAAGCCTTCCTTGCGAGAACTAGATCCTTCAGGAGGGAGAAACCGTCATCCTAGACCAAGATACTTCAAAGGAGCATGGAAAGAAGGCTTCCGAGAACGAGATCCTTCAAGGAGGGAGAAGCAGTCATGCTAGACCTAGATCCTTCAAAGGAGCAAGGGAAGAAAGCTTCCTCAGAGAACAACATGCTTCAAGGGGGGGGGGAGAAGCCGTCATCCTAGACCGAGATCCTTCAAAGGAGCAAAGAAAGAAGGCTTCATCCTAAAACGAGATCTTTCAGGAGAGCAAGGGAAGAAAATTTCCTTCGAGTTCGAAATCTTCTAATGGGATTAAAGGAGTTTCCTAATTCGCAGAGCCCTTAAGTCCTTGATTTCTACCTGGACCTAATTCGTGGGCAAAAATGCCATAGAGATTGGTTAAGAAGCCTTCAACGTATTATCCTCCAAGATATGTTTTTCTGATTCATTTGTGTACCTTTGCAGGTTATATGTACTTACATAGACATTTTTCCATATGCTTTTGCCTGCATATATTTATTGTACTCATGATGTGTAGGTGGGGAATCTATTGCTCATATAATATTAAAGGTGTATTCGTAAGATCTTTTTTCTTCGTATCACGCAGTATATGTACCATTATTTGACGTACAGTTTTATTTTTCAATTTGTGTTGGAATATGATCTATTCAACTCCCCAAAACGTGCGTATATTTGTAAATGGTGAAGAAAGAATTGGCACGCTATTGAAGAGCTCCAGTGTGGCTGTTTGATATGCAGTGTATTCTTGAACGCGGTTGGGGTTAGACGTGTTTCCGCGAGCGATCTTCACGCAATCCCAGTGAGCATCGCTTTCCCCTCTTAAGCCAAAATAGTCTTCATCGCTATCATCGATGCACACTACAGTGCAGGGAGAATGTAGAATTGAGTACGTTTACCTATCAATAATGAGTGACAATTAGAATTTATTAAATTTGTTAGATGAATAAATAAAAATGCAACGCTCGCTTAAAATCTGCAACTACCATTGCAAGTGGGTTATAGACTCCCTCCCTCCTAATTAATTATCATTAGGTGTGTCTTAGGAAGATCTCCCAAGGGGAAAGGAGAGACTCCGTCCAGTGAGATAACTGTGTAGATATAATCGCATAAACTTGAGCTTCAAATTTTCTACAAGTTATCATGTAATTTTGGACCCTCGTAAAAGGTAAGCAAAAAAAGTTTCATGAATTTACCTATTTACATATTTTTATCTGGTAGTCAATTTAGCTTTATACCATAGTTGAACCTTCCTATTATCAAGTGATATATGATAATATATTTGAAGGATGGGAGGGAGAGGTCAAATCAAATGCTACTAGTTACAGTATTAATGTACTCATGTCACCGTATAACAATACATTCATAACTGCATTCGTAATTTGAGATCAAGCCGCGGTGCGTTTGGAGGCCAGGACACCCGTAGATGTTGGCACCAAAGGTACAGGTTAACCCACATAAATGGTAGCATGGAGGTCATCGGAGGAGAAATCTCCGCGTGCTTCCCTCTTTCCTTCAGTGTCTTGAGGACTCCAAGAGCGGACGAGTAACATCGTAAAAACTAGAGCGAGATGATGGAAGGGCGGGAGAAGTGTTTAGTATATGACCTTGACCAAAACAGCAAAAACAAGTCACCTTGTGTTAAAAGATTCTTATTAAAACGACGATAACTAGTATTATGCAACTAGGGAATTTTTCGCCCGGGGGGAAAATAAAAAGTTTAAGTCTGAAAGAGCTTAAGAATGAGGTTAAATGAGAGAATTGGTGATAATTCTACAGATTAAAAAACTTCAGCGGAGTCGAAGACCTTTTTTTACTTATTTGCTTTTTAAAAAAGCCGCAAAACCTATCGAAGATATATACTATATAGCATTTTTACTCATTTGTCATGAGAATTTATAATTATCGCTAAGCATCACTTGACTAACTCTATAATTTAAGAACAGGATTTTTGGGAGTATTTGAATAATAATTTCATCTTAGTTTGGTTATGACTTAAGTATATTTTAAATTTTTATCAAGGTAATTCCTAAGAATTTCTTTAGAGTTTGAAAAAACAAAATAGTTTAGTTCAGAAAAAATAAATAGGATTATCCGATGCTTAAAAATGTTTTAAAAGAAAATGAATTACAATTGGCGAAGTTCAGAAAATTTATTCAAATTTAAGTAAGGCTGCGTTGTTATTTTACCTATAACTATATTTTAGCAACGTGATTTTTTTGAAAGGGGGTAAATAGTCTAGAGTTTCTTTTTAAAATTATTATAATTGGAAAAATTCAGAAAATTTATAAAAATTAAACCATGGCTGTTTTTTTTTATTTTAAATTCTAATCTTAGTAGCGAAGCGCAAGCTGCCACGGCGAAGCCATTGACTGCTTAATTTCTAAAACTTTACAATGTCTTTGAAAATTTGAGCAACTAAGTCTTTTCTTTTATTTCGTTGCCTCCATAAAAATTCGCCAATATAGGAGGAGTCGATCAGAGAACGAGCGGTTTCACAATCCATTTTATTCCTCCTTTTCGCCTTGACCCAAAGCGACTCTATTTGGTTTCTGTGAGCACTTGTTTCTGGATCTTTCAAGTTTTTCGAATGGTTAACAGTCAAATGGTTATACTGCATCTCTGGCAAAGAATCACTTCCATTGTATCCACATATTTATCAGTAATAATAGTCCTGCCAGGCAATACACATTCTTTAATTATAGATAATAATGTTTCTGCCGATCTATCAGGAACTACATACATGAAACACTCTCGCGTTTCCCTGCAAATCCCTCCGAAAAACCGCTGCACTGACAAAACCTTCCCAATATTATTTTGTCCTCGTGAAAACAAGGATTCATCTATTTCTACTGTCAATCCATTTCCACCGATCTTTATAGGATTTAGGATTAACGAATTTGCGCACACTTCACTGAGATTGTTCTTCAGTCCGTAATAGCATTGCATGGCATTTGTAGTTGTTCTTTATAAAAAAACAGTACTTGTTAAGTTGTTTCACCATGTATGAACGAAAAATAATAGGTATTTTTTACCCTTCTAACCAGGTATTGCTTCTCAAACAGGATTTGCTTTTACACCCTTGTTTGTGACAGCGCCATACAGGTGCATAATGGGACAACGAAAGTTTCATGCTGTCTATTTTTGCAAATTCTCTGCTGATGCAAAATAGCTTTCTTGTAAATACTTGACTGCTTGTTTAATATTTTGCACCTCCTTAGCAAGTACGTACGTTGTCATTTTTGTAAGGATTAAAAATGCTTATGCTTCCAAACAATCAAACACTATCGTAAAACTAAAAATGTCACAGGCTAATCACTCGAGTAACCGTCCATTCAAGAAAAACATATCTGGAGAACTACTCAATTGAGTAACTGGCCGTTCAGCCATCTGGTTGAGGAGACGAAATTGCGCCATAATAAGGGAAAATATCCATTTTGCCTTGTTTAATAATTTCCTAAGGTTGTGAGATGTTTTTCCACCAAAAAGGAACCAAACAAAAAGCATATTCTAGCGAACTTGCCATGGTATAGCCTAATGCTTTAGGCTCCAGTTTAAAATAGCTGATCTTTGTGACGGTTATGACACAATGGTGCTTGCGTTATTGCGTGAATATTTGTCGTAAATTTGTAGAACTACCAAAACTGAACCCGTTTAAATAATCTATTAACCCAAACCTACATCGCAGTTAAATTACCCTCTAACCTAAATGTGATTCTAATCATCATTCTGAGCTATTGCTATTTGGTTAATCGATGCAATCAATCTCTCCTTTTTCCCATGCTTATGATGCCATAGAGACAGAGATAGCAGCAGAAAATAAAGACTCGGTAAATACTACTTTCAATAGCTAAGCACTAGGAAAATAGTGTTTTGTCAACTAAATAAATAGCACTAGGAAATTCAGATAGGCCTATATGATAGATTGAAAGTAAATTTTCTTCAACTAGTTTGTTAATCTCTAGAATTAACGAATTTAAAAAACGGAGTGGAATGATAAGAAAGATCTAAAGCATTTTTCTTTCTTTTCAACCTCCATCTTTAGACTGACTAATAAGTTATAAGTCCCCGTAAAGGTATTTGAGTATCTTAAAGTTCCCCATTGAGTGTTAGTATCGAGTTACTCTCATCAGAAAGATGGGTCAATATTTGATCCAAGTCCCAAAGAAATTTCATTAATTTAAACAGGTCTCATCAAGATGGTGACTCATCCCAAACCTTAGAAAAAACAAAGAAATATAAGCTGACCTTTAATGTAAATTTGTATTATCATTTTATCTGAATTTTTCGTCGTAACCTCATATGAGGTTGAGACCTATATAATATAAAGAAATCCTTTGGATGATGTATGTATAGCCAGTGCGTAACGCCATGTTATTTTTAGTCGCGTGCAACTCTATATCTCGCTATGTCGGTCGTTTGGTCCCCGTTTTGCCTTTTTTTTGGTAATTACATTGTAACTATTCGGCTGATTAATTCTAACGAAATTTGAAACCCTTATGTTGTTTTACATTCTCTTTCGAATGATATAATTGTCAATGTCGTCCCAAGGTTATCCAGGGAATTATTTTGTTTTGGCAATAACATCATAACTATTCGAACGATTCTAACAAATTTAAAACCCTTATGTTGTTTACATTCTCTTTCGAATGATATAATATCCAAGGTCCTCCCAAGGTGAGTCCGTGAATTATTGAAAGTAAAATTTTAAAGGTCGTGAGGTCATAAATCAGAATAAGTGAAATCACGTGACTTTTTGGTCAGCAGATCTTGTTTTTCTACATTTCAAACCGCAAGACCAATTGATGGCGTATCACTTTGAAAGTTAGTAGCAAGAAACCTCTAAATAAAGTGAAGATAGTTGAAGTGAAAAATGCGAAGAAGATATATAGCGTAAGATATATTCCCTCAATAGTGAGGGAAAGATAGACTTACTCTCTTCCTCTGCGATGTTAAAGGCGTCCTAACCATAAGCTTCTGTTTATCTTTCTCGCGAATTTTCTTTAACCAACACCAGGAGATGCAGGCCCGGGCCGAGCGAGCAGCTGGAGGGGCTGCTGGCCAACAA
This sequence comes from Ceratothoa steindachneri, assembly GCA_963969495.1. Lineage (NCBI taxonomy): Eukaryota > Metazoa > Arthropoda > Malacostraca > Isopoda > Cymothoidae > Ceratothoa > Ceratothoa steindachneri. The sequence goes on along the minus strand of OZ018336.1, from coordinate 83,512,932 downwards.
AAAATGCTCCATTGACTCTTGGTCGGTGGATCCGAGATAGAGCAAGTGCTCATTAACCATTCTTTCCAAAAGATAGAGAATAGCAAAGTTTATATTGTTATATATTGCGATTAATTAGGCACCCGCAGTGTGCGCAATAATGATAAACTCTTAGTTAACAATGTGTTTTTTACCTTCACAATGCATCGGGAACACCAAGGGGATCTTCCTCTCCCATGAAAAGCAAGTGACTGCATTCAATAGACCAATGTAACAGCTCTAAAAAGGACTGTATCAATTAGGTAATTTAACCTTCACCTTGGCCTTCGTAGTAAACAGGGGTTTGAAAATGATCCCTTGTACTGCGATGGCAAAAGTGAAGGCAAAAATATCTAATTCATACAATCATTTTTTGACTCTACCCCAAGCAATCACTTGCTTGGGGTAGATGAGGAGCCTCCCAACTTGTGCCCACTGCATTATGAAAGTGGCTACTCTTTGCTAAAATTTAAATTAGTTTAAACAGTCTCGCCAATAAAGTGTAATATCTGCTTATCTTGTGATTCCTTATAGTGTTGAGATATTTCGTCTTTGCGACAGCTGGAGTAGCTAAACATGGCGTGTATTTTTATGTTAATGGTGTATCTTGGGTTTATCTTGTGGACTTTAAAGTTCATATCCTCCTTGTGTATAGGCCTCTTAATGGCACTGATCTTCAAAATGTTTATCTTTTGTCTATTTTATGTCCTGAGAGAGTTATTTTTCCCCGGTGAATTTAATCTTCTCTGCATTTCTTGTGAACTTCCGTTATCTGCCAAGTAATGAGTTGATTTTTAGACCTAATTACTGCCTCGGGCTTAACTCAATTGGTCAAGCTGCTTACTTTCGTTAAATCAAACGACATCTATAGATTTCGTATTCTCATCCAAGGATGGAGGATGATAGGATTTATGGTGTTTTAATTTCTCCTCTTTATGATTCCAATCACAATCCATGCTATTTATTATTCTTTTTGTTCTGTAATTGAATGTGGTCATGGTTTCTCATTGCCCAACGTTATTTAAAATTAGTGAATATTCTTTGTAAATGTGGAAATATTCAGAATTCTTTTCATAGGAAACTTCCATCATCTTCTCGTTCACTGCGGGTTTGGGTTTTTCCGCCTTACTCAAAGCGTAGTAAAAGTGGGACTTGACGTGAATACAATTTCGGGAAAATCTTATCCAGACTGTGCAGTCATGGGTTAGGATAAATGCTCTTAAACTTGTGTATAAGAGAACAGTATTCAAAGAAGTCTCGAAATAGGAATGTTCTTTGGTAGTATTAGTAGACTCAACGTTATTACAAAGTTAATTTAGAAAGGAAGAGGTCAACGGACCAACTGTTGGTCCAAATTTGTCCCAGCGATTATAGCTAAATATTGATAATAGCCAAAGCTATTTTAAAACGGCTGTATTTTGTCTATTTTACTGTCAACAGATCATTTTCAGAGTGTTCGACCTGAATATATAAACAAATCAAATAATAACAAACAATAATTAATTTAAATGACTTTAATCAATAATTTAAAAAATATATAACTAAGCTAAATTAGATAACATTTTGAATAGAAACTGTTCAAGAATTCGTGGACAAAGAAATCTTTGTTCTGAATAACATTTAACAGTCTGTTGTCTACTGATGAAGACAAAGTTTTTATTCAATCGGCAGGAACATTCATTGTAGAAACTTGGATGTTTTCACAAATGGTTATTTCGGCGTTAAATTGCCTGCCATTATTATTGTTATTATTCTGAAAGCTATCAAAGCCTCCCTTCATGGTGCGAAAACAACTGCTAAATTGATTCCACACAAAATACCAAAATGGTACTGAAAAGAGGCAAAGGCAGCCATGAAGAAAGTGAAAAGCTAATAGTAAACCCAAATGAATAAGGAATATTAGAAGATGAGAAAAGCTAATGTTTCAAAGATTCATTCACACTGGATTTGAATGCAAAAATATCCCTTGAGTGTACAACCTAGTTGGGTAAAGCATTCCACATTTTAATTAACAAAGGTATAAAACACCGTGAAAACTGTGTCGTACGAACATTCATACGCAAACATTGTCACGCGAACTGGATTATAAGAATCAAGCAGAGTGCGTGCAACGGTTGCTGAATAGTATTAAATACCTTGAAAAAAATGCTAAGGGTACCAAACTGACGCCGATGATCCGAATCAAGGGACAGAGCTTTTGATATAAACTTAATCGAGTTCAATGCTCTGTCCAACAACCTGAAAGGGCAATTAGTAACAGACATCCAAACAGGAGTACAATACGCAAAATGAGGAGAATGAAAGCATCAAAAAACTTAATAATTGTAGAGTCACAAGCAAAAGTTCTGTAACATTTACGAAGTAATCCAGTCTTCTGTGAAATTGAGGAGGAGAAGAAAGGAATGTGTTTCTCAAAAGTTAGCTTCGAGTCAAGAATTACTCCAAGAAGACGTAAATCATCCATTTTCTTAATAAGTTCACCTGATATGTACAAACTGAGATAAGCTGGATCTAGTGTACGGGATCTAATAATGGTAATAGAATGTCTCTTATTAGCATTAAGCTTCATGCACCAAAGTTGATAGCGAGAGGTCATCTTGGCTAAATCCCTATTTAGGGATGCTGCAACTTATCCTCTGTTACATGGAGACCGAATTAAGGAGTACAAAGTTGTGTCATCGGCATACAATATCAGTTTATTTTCAAGGCTAATTCCTAAGTCAGAGGTGAAAATTATAAAAAAATAAGGGTGCCCTAAACGCTCCCTTGTGGAGTGCCTGAGACCACAGGCACAGAAGCAGAATAGGTCTCATCAACCGAAACACGCTGGGATCTATTTGTCAAAAAGTTTTAAAAATATTAATAAGGCTTTCACCAATACCATAAAGTTGCAGTTTATAAATTTGAGTCTTATGATTAACAATGTCAAAGGCTGAGCTGAAATCAATAACTACAACACGTGACTCATGCTTACGGTAAAAAGAGGACTGAATGTCAGTGTTAGGAGTGCATCGCAATTTCCTAAACTCTTAAAGAACCCAAATTGTGAAGCAGGTATCACACCAAATTTGACACAGTACAGGGTAAATCGTTTAGCAAGAAGCCTCTCAAAGATCTTAGATAAGATAGGTGTGATTGAGATAGGACGGTATTCAGATGATAAAGTTGAAGCCGATGCTCCCTCTGGAATGGGGGTAATGTTAAGTTTACGCCAACAAGAAGGAAAAAAAACAGTTTTCAGAAGCAACCTAAAAACAACAGCCAATTTAGGTTCCAAAATAGGGGCGATCTTTTGGAAGAAAAGGGGACAAAAGCCATCCGGGTCCATCCCACCATAAGTATCTAGATTAAAACGATACTTTTTAAACTTAGTTGATTTATAGGTACCTGATTTTAACCAGGAAAGGGGAAACAAGTCAAGGGAAGCGAGAACTCTTGATCTCTCTGTTGGCTTATAAATGTCTCAGAGAGCAAATTAGCTGTATTTAAGGACTCAGAAACATGGTACCATCAGGTTCACGTAGTGGAGGCATACTCGAGTTTACACCAAACAATGAAGACTTAAATGAGTTCCACCATTTGTGTGGTTGAGTAGCTCCAGCAGGAATATCCTGTAAATAATAATTATAAGCAGCTTCAGTAGCATTATAAATTCTCTGAGCCTCGGCTCTAAGAGTAACATAGCTATTCCAAAGCAACTGGCTTCGATTGCGTCTCCATGATGTTTACGCCATCGGTGTAAACGTCTCTCTTTAGGAGTTTCCACAAGTTTTCCTTTTGGATTTAGGTCGTAATTGTTGGGAGGCAAGTCTATAATTGAGTGTCCTACAAATTCTTTTTAATTTAATCAATTCGTAGATAAATTGGAAGATTTACTAGGTAAATTATTCTGCATAAATAAAGTTCACTTTCTCATCCTCACTTGCTGTCTATTTAACCAAGGTAGAAAACTTTTCTCTAGGAAATTCAAGTACGCCTTCTAAAATATTTTAACGATAGCATCAACTTTGACATCTACTAGTTTGTTTCCAACAATTGTAGCCCAATTTACCAATCCCTCTTATCTTGGTTGTCATTTGGTGAACAGCTTTACCTGACGTCCATTAACAACTCAGTTTCTTGCTCAACCATTCAGCTCATCCAAAGTGACTCTGAATGCGTCTATTGAGATAACTTTGTTGAAGTGAGTTTTCACTTTTCTTTTTTTTCTTTTTTTTTTAGAAAAGGCTTTTTTTTTTTTTCTAACAGTATCAAATTTCCTGAGAGCCTCGAACCTGGATTTACCGAGGCGAAATATCCCCAGCAACTTGATAAATCACTTTTTTGCTAGCATGAGGGATTTAGCCACTCTGTTTGATTTACCAGAGATCTCTAGGGCTAAGAGCTCGAAACTTGGGTGAACCTTTTTCTTTCTTTGTTGAATGCAATTTTCAACAATTTGCTTCACAGTGCAATGATTACACTTTAAATCATTAGAATTTTGCAGGAAATATTTGTTTTACCTAAATCCTTCCGAGGAAATTATTTTTTTCTTTAGGAAAGCTTTTTTTTCATGGGCATTTTATCAGAAAATGTTTGTTGCTACACTTTGCTGTACTTTCATATAAGAGAATTTCACAAAATCGACTAAAAATATTTAATACTTAAGATAGATAGTGTCTGAGTATTTACTAAATAGTACTCAATAAATCCATAAACAAATCTAAAACAACAAAGTAATCAGAAACTTTCCTTGAAAATAAGGCCTTAAAGGGTATTGCCTAAAATTGCTAGACACACTTTACTGCAGATTGTGAATTAGTTTCTAATTGTATGGATATGGCAAGTAGTTTGAGGGGGTCTCCTTTATCTTATTTTTGACATCTCATCAAGACCAGCGAATTGAGGGAATTTTTGAGTGGAGAAACCATGATTTTGTTCTGGTCCATATACTTTTGTAAGGTTTGATTTCTTATGTTAGTGTGGCTCGTATGGTGCTTACACAATCTTTTTAAAGCCATGTGCATGTTCCATTTTTAATCCTCTTAGTTTGAAGCAAGTTTTGGGCCCAAAGAACTTCGAATAACTTTGTTAAACTTAAATGACCCCTCAGACCTATTGGAATTTGGAATTTGTTCAATCAATATTGACTCCTTAATTTTACGTCTTTTGAAATAGGTATCTGAATTATAGAATATTTTGGCATATTGAAAATATTTTGGTGGTTACTTAATTGTGTGATTGGAAAACGAGAAGATAGACTTCCTCTTCCTTTATCCCCCTATGTGCATATATGCGCTTATTAAAGTCCCCAGTTTCCCCCACATGATTTATTGCAATTGTTACATGGGATAAGGTGCACTCCAGACGGCTGGTTACAGTCCTCTCATTGTACAGTTGAAGATGGTAGTAGATACCGAAACGAGTTTTGTGCTTTCGTCCGATAATAACACTAACATGAAATTCAGAAACATATATTTAATCAACGAAATACACACAAAAAGATTTTGGGGGTCTACGAAAACAATTGCTAATAAACAAAATTTAACAGATAGCAAAAGTATTCAATCAATAATCATTTCATTCTTTTAATATTTTGTGGCATAACCTTTGTTTGCAATAATAACACGAAGAAGATTCTCATAGGCGGTTATTAGCTTTTCCCAATCATTATTGATAATTTTAAACTATGCTACGCAAATGTTTCTCAAAGAGGCAAAGTTCTTTGGGTTTCTCTTTATATTGCATTGTTTAGTTTTCACTACAAATTGTATATACGAGGGACGGTCAATAAATTTTGCGAATCGGTAGGGCAAAACAGAGGGAGGGGGGTGGCTGTTTGTGGGGGCGTTAGGACAGGTTATGTAAAGTCAGGACCTGCAGCTGCACACTCCTGCCTCGTCTATTTAAGAAGCAGTAGCTGATCGCAGATCGTCAGTCACAAATTTTTAAACAATGGAGAAGGTTGAGCACCGCGCAGTGATCAAATTTTTGACCAAGGAAGGCAAGAATGCAAAAGAGAGCCATATTCGCATGGTTGCAGTGTACACCGACACCGCCCCTTCCTATGCAACCACTGCTTGCTGCAATAGGGAATTCCGCCATGCTCGTGAGTCCCTTGAAGATGACCCCCGTCCAGGCTGCCCGTCAGACGGGACAAACGAGGACAATGTGGCCCGTGTGGAGAGGATGATCCTCGAAAATCAACGGGTGAAGGTCGAAGAAATCGAGTGAGAACTTAGAATATGACATGCAAGTGTTATCAACATCATCCACGACAATTTGGCCATGACCAAGGTCTCTGCCCTTTGGGTCCCTAGAAACCTTACGCCCCATGATCAACTTCAACGTCGTCAAAATCAACAAGGCCAGAGTTGCACAAGCTGCCCTGCGCAAGTGCGGTTCGAGGAGCTCAACCATCCCTCCTACAGTCCATATCTTGCCCCTAGCGACTACTTTTTATTCGGCCAGCTCAAGGCTGCACTGCGTGGACGCCGGTTTGGGGACGATGAAGATGTCCAGTTGGCCGTCCACGAGTGGATTGAACAGCAGTCGAAAGATTTCTGGTTGTCGGGAATTCGAAGCCTCAGGGAGAAGTGGCGCAAGTGCATTGAAGTCGAGGGTAGTTATATTGAAAAATAATAAAACACTTTTCCTCATATCTCGTTTCTTTATATCGGAATTGCAAAACTTATTGACTACCCCTCGTAACATAATGCTCGGACAATTTACTTGACCTTGGAAGGAAACTTATTTTTCTTTTCTTAAAGCATTCTTGAGTTAATTTGGGCAGATGCTTAGGATCGTTGTCCTGATGAAATATCATATGATGTCGGTCATAGAATTTTCACCTAAATTTCATCTTCCAGATTTTTTCCTTTGGGCATAGCTTAAAGAAAAGGTATATGTAAAAAAAACTAATAATCATCAGGAATTGAGACAAAACATCATTGAAGAAATCGACCAAATCACTCTTGATGTTTTGGAAAATGTCATGGAAAATATGGTGCAAAGAATCCGCCTTTGTTTTAACAATAATGGAGAACATTTGAAGGATATTATATTAAAATAATAAAACTACAAGATCTTTTCTTTCACTTTATATATCGCCCACTTTTATAACTTAATTAGTTTTTGTGTTATTAATTTTTTAAAATGTGAAGTAACTTTTGAGGCCACCCGTTATATATATATATATATATATATATATATATATATATATATATATATATATATATACATATATATATAGGTATATATATATATATATATATATATATATATATATATATATATATATATATATATATATATATATATATATTCATAAAGAGATCAAAACATTTTGGCAAAATTTACCTATGGATAAGAAAGATGATAATTAAAAGTACTTAATAAATGTCCTCTATAAAAAAAAATGAGTCATTCATATAAAACGGAAGAAAGAATAATAAAAAATTAGTATACACCAAAGTATTAAAAATCAGTATTTAATAGAGCACAATACCAATCTCTCAAAGGAGATTTTAGTGGAAAACATCCTAATCAAACGTATAACTGACCGCTCTGACTTTAGATCATGGAAGCTATCTTAATCCAAGAAGAGAGACCGAGGATTAATGGCTAACAAATGGCTACACATAGAACCTTACAACTCTTAACGGATTAAATAGTTAATACTAATAAATCTCATTCCACATATGTACCAAATAATTTTCCTTTTTAATCTAAATCAAAAATCATTTTAATTTCAAATTCATTTTTTTTATTATTATTATCAAACCATTAACGGAATGTAGCTCCCCTAAAACATATAAAATGTCTACACATATTTGCTAGATATTATGAATTTCTTTATACTTATAAATATAGCTCCAGAAGATGACTGAAAAGGTCGAAAGGTACCTCAGGACAATAATAAATAAATTATGAATATTGGAACCCTTATTGATAACTGTTCTCAAGACCAATAAAATGTAATAAGGATATTAGAAAAGCAAAGAAAAAAGTTAATTAAAGTTCAGCTAGACCTGGTCTTTAATAAAACATGCATAAAAGAGAAACTCCTACCTAAATATACAAATATACATATATATATATATATATATATATATATATATATATATATATATATATATATATATATATACATATTACATTATCTATGTTTTGGAAGGAAATTCATAGCGCGCTAGAAAATATTTTTAATGCTAAAAAAGAATTGCGAGTATCTTCAATGGAGATTTAACTGGAGTGGAAACCGTTTTAATGGGTTTTATAAAGTTCGTTCTCCCCTGAAGCAAAGCTCACGTTTAAAGTTACGCTTCTCAACTCTATTTCGCCCTCATTAACTTTGCTTGTTAAATTTTGCATTCAATTTTACTTTGACGCAAAGACACGCGATTTTTATCTGGCCCTTGTGCATGAACGTTCCTAATTGATGTAAGTGATGATAGAGATGTTCAAAGAGTATTCTTTTCCAAAATGTCTATCAGAGAGGGCCTTTGATTATCATTTATATTTAAGATGGTTTCGTCAAATAAATATGAATTATAATAACAGTTAAATTTATCATTGAGGATTCCTAACCTTATTTAAGGGTAAATATTCAGAAAAAAAGAAACACAAAATGAAAAGAAGAATGTTTAACTAAACAAGGTGATAATGTTCGAATTTTTGAGAAGTTAAAATATGGCAGCTAAGCGCAATCATTTTTCTGCTGAAAAATGCTGAACGACTTAATCCTTGCTTTCTCTGAATGCCAGAATAAGAGAAAACACATACCCACTTTTAGCTGGTGCCGAAGAGGCCACAAAACGCTGATAGGGAGCAGGCACTGAACTTGGAAGTCACCCAACTTAACATCCATCTTTCTGAAAGTGCTTAAGACAATCGAGGTATAATAAGGCGGTGTTGCCTTTCGTCCAGTCAAGCGATTAATTCGTGTATGTGTCGGAATAGAGAGCTTATGGGTGTAAGTAAAATAGGAGTGAGGGAAATTGTACATGATTACGTTGTATGGGAGGAACATGAAGGAAAATTAAAAGTTTGCTTGGGATAAAATAAATAGAATAGGATCAGTTATGATTCGTTAAGGTGTGCAGAAGAAGAGTGTAAATGTGCTGTTATATGGTGCTTTGTTTCGTTAATGATGACTGTGGTTTAGAATTATGTGATTGAGATTGATTGTTACAAAGCGGAAAGTGTATTGTTTTAATGTTTTGCCTTGCAATGACAGAAGTGAGGCTGCGAAAAAGGGATTGAGTATGAATTGGGTAGATAGGATTGAGAATGACTTTGGATAAGTGGTAGATAGATTTTGGAATGACTTGAGATGGGTAGATAGAATTGAGAATGACTTGATACGTGTGGTAGGAATAATTAAGGATGAGTGACAGAAAAAATTGGAAATGACTTAGAACGAGTGGTAGATGGAAATGAGAATGACTTGTGACGAGTGGTAGATAAAATTGATAATGAGTCAATACTATTGGTACTTAGATTTGAGAATGAGTTTGTACGAGTGGTAGATCGAATTTTAACTGAATAGTAATGATTGGTAAATAGATATAATGGGGAATAATTTCTAACTATTGTAGGATAAAAATGGGAATGAATTGGAATAAGTGGATAGATAGAATCAAGAATGACTTCATACGAGAAGGCGTATGAGTTTACGCATCCATGCAGGGGAAACGCTTCATTTTCCTGCCTCGTTCTGTTCTTTACTCTTTGGATGAAGAGCCTGAATTTGGGTAAGAAGTGGTCGATTGCCGACAGAGTAGTGACCACTTTCACATTTAACTATCATATTCTGAGCCACTTCCGCTTGCAAAAACTGTGCTGTTGTGTTTGTAGCGGGAGTGATAGTCCGCATTTCAGGAAAGGTCTTATTTATCTGTCCTAGTCGAGGTATTTGGGTCGATGGATGAGGCTAAAAGTTCTCCGATAACCTCATCGTCGTGGGCCTAACTACTATTCACAGAACATCTCGCCCTTTATAATGCCGTCAGCTTGGTTTGTTATCGGCTAAGAGTGTGAGATGGTCCTCTGATTGAAGCGATATACCTACATGCGCTATAAAGGCAACCCGAACAATTTCACTGTCGATGAATTTCATCGGGCTAGAACAAAGTTCTGTGATAATTCGAAGCACGCCCCCCTCCCTGCTCTTCCTGACGAGCATACGTTTCTTCATATAACATGAAGATTCCTTTAGAAGAGGTGTGGAAGAGATGTAAAATGATTCGGGGCAAGTTTTCGCAAGACGCCCTTCCGTTCTTCAGGTGAATGTGATTGCATTCTAGAACCTTGCGTACGTGGCAGAATCTTTGGCGAACGCTTTCTTTACATTGTCTCCTCGAGATGCTGCTCTGCGAGCATCCATTGCACGTCGTGGTGTCGCTGAAGTCCACCTACTGTACTTGATCTTCAGAGGCGGAGATCGCTTAAACGACACGTTTACGATCTGTGAGTTACGTTCCATGTTTCGACACCTAGGTGATCGAAACAGTTTTTTTGCTAGACTTGTTCAGCAGGATCTGGAGAGAAGATATCCTCCCGGATTCTTGGCAAATAGCTAATGTGTCCGGTTTTTGCAACGGGTGAGGTGTCTCTCTAGCCCAGCCATTTTCAGCACAATTTCTATAACCTTTTGCATGTAGACTAGCCTTTTGATGAACATTGGGGGGGAGACACAAGTCTTCTGTACAATGGGAATTTCGTAAGTTCCATTCCACGTCAGATGCTCTGCTCTGGCTGGGAAATGCTATCTGCAAGACGTTATTTAGTAGACAGCATTACGCCATTGTGTTTATTGATCTGGGGAAGGCATATTATACCGCATGGTGAAACGGTATAATAGAAACCGTCCACACGAAGGAGGCCAGTAATAGCATACTACTTTTCAATATTGAATGTCTACAGGTGGGTTGAGCCCTCTCCTACCCAATAAGGCAGGGAGAAGGCGTCCCGAGGGAAGTGGCCTCAACGTTGGTCTTTGCACTGAGTATCAACCATATGGCATAGGTGCTGTCAGAAGATGTTCTCGCTACGCTCTAGATAGATGACCTTTTGATCTCCTTTGGTGCAGCCTAACTCTGGAGCGTCGACTCTAATAGGCATTGAACCGCAACTTTCGATATGCTGAAGTGCACAAGTTTCGGTTTTATTTGGACTAGACTAAGCAAGTGCACTTATGTCGCCATTCACAGCTTCACTCCATCCTGGGCCTTTTATTATAAAAGAAGTTCGCCAGGGAGTGGTTTACTCGCACCATTTCTTCGGTCTTGTTTTTTTACCGAAGGCGACACATGGGAGCCTCGTATTCACCGCCTTTCGTTTCGTCACGCTTAGGAAATTGGATGTTGATAGGACTACCGTTTTGTTATTTTTTAGTTCCTATGCTCAAACCTTGACTACGGATGCGAGTTTTACGCATCTACAGTCGAGTGTGAATTGCGGCAGCTGGACGCCATCCGCAACATCTATTTCCGTATGCTTACAGGTGACTTCCGTCCGTCCATTATTAAGCGCCTGATTGTCGATGGTTGGGAAGATTCTACTCACTCTGCTTCATGCATGGTCCAATATGTGATTGTCCGTACAGCCTCGGCGTCTCTTTCATTCGTTTTCAGAAAAATCTAAATCTTTTAGACAAAATTAATATATAGTGTCATGACTTTATATTTACTATTCTTGTATCTATTATTGACCCACTTATAATCTGTTTTTATCCTTTGTTAAATTTCTACTAATTTACCTTTTACACGTTTCCTTTTATATGAATAGAATGTTTAAATTTTCATAAGAATTTAAATCGTTTAGACAAAATTTAGTATAGTACCATGATTTTATACTTTCTGTTCTAGTTTCTATTGTTGATCCATTTATAGTTTGTTTTTTATTCGTTGTTGAATCTTTAATAGATTATTTTTACATGTCTTCTCTTATGTGAATAGAATGTTTAAATTTTCAGAAGGATCTAAATCCTTTAGACTAAATTTAATATATTGGCTCACAATTTTATACTCTCTGTTTTGTACCTATTGTTGATCCATTTATAGCTTAGATTTCTTTTTTATCCTTTGTTGAATCTTTAATAGACTATTTTTACATGTATTTTTTATGTAATTAGAATGTTTAAATTTTCAGAAGGATCTAAATCACTTAGACAAAAAATTAATATATTATTCTATTATTTTATATTTTCTGTTTCTTGATCCATTTATAGTTTATCTTATTCATTCAATTTGAATTTTTAATAGTTTAATTTTTATATGTTTTCTCGTACATGAATTGAATGTTTAAATTTGAGTGAATCTCTAATAGTTTATTTTATACTATGTTATATCTTTTTATGTTTTTTTAAAGTTCCTATGTCTCTATTTTATTGATTTTAATTTCTTAGTTAAATTTGTGTATATTTTCTAGATATCAATATTTTATTGAGAATTATTGCGCAAATTGCCTGTCTTTGAATTTGGCTGCGAGATAGTCCGTTTGGGCTTTGCAGCATCTTTTTTCGGCACTATTCATTTCTCTTTCATTCAGTAAAAGTTCTCATCGCTTCCACGCTCGAGGCTCGAAGTCGATGATGCCTATGCATCGGAGAGAAGCCAGGCATACTTCGAATATAGGGCTAGTAAATCCCGTCGAGAGCTTGGTGTTGCTATCGAGCTGTAGGCGCCTCTGGCTGTGCCCAAGAATACCACTCTGTCTGGTGCCACTTTTGACTATTTGTTGCCATGCCTCTGCTGTCAAAGTATCCACAGCGCCGGAAATTTATCGTTCTGCCTTTTTGTAGCACATTTCCTGCCACCATCGTCCCGCACTAGTGTACACGGATGGCTTCAAAGTGCCTTCAATATTCTAGGGGAATTTTAATTTCAGTACTTCCTGTTTCGCGGTATCTGTAGCGCCAAGATTGCTGAGAGTCGAACGGATATTTAGATTATCTTCTGATTGGGTCCTGGACATGTAAAGAATGTGGGGAATGAGCCCGCCTATTAGGGTACCATTGAGTCCAGGAGGACGGGGCCAACAGACCAGGGTTTTGTTCTTCCTCAAACTGAATGCATGGCAGGAATCAGCTCAGTTGTCCGGATTGCCTGGCAAAATGGATGGAGATAGCTGAGAGAAACTTAAAGTTTATTGCATCGCGTTGAGACTGTTCTCTTAGACCTAACTCGAATGCCTAGGCAGCATCAATTTGCTTTCTTCCGCCTTTGAATTGGGCACACACGTGTGACTCTGATGGAGCGCTTCACTGCATCTTACTACGTCTACTCTGCAGTCCCCGAAACTGTCCGTCACTTTTTTGTTGAGTACTCTAATCTGAGGGATCTCCACGTTAGTTAGCTCTCCAGTTACTGAATCGAGCTTTGTCGCCACCCCGTGTCCTTTGTTATTGAGACGTGTTCTTGTGTGTACACATACTTGTGGACTTTTTCAGTTGTTGAGGTGGGTGGTCTCATTCATTTTATTGACATTTTTTTGCTCATTTTTATTTTTTGTTTAAGTGTTCTTGATAGTGATATTCTCTTTTGTCTGACCTATCTTCGTTTGTTTGCTATTAGTATATAAGATAGCCTAATTTTTAGACCTTTTTACTTCGGGAATTATGCCCTCGGTGGCCAACGTCTGATGATCTAAAAAGGAAAAAGACTCGATGACCGCCCGCCTTCTTTAGCCCTTGTCACCCTAAAGGAAAGTGTTGTGGAAGTAAACGTGCCACTAAACTTTGTGAAAAAGTGTTGAAATTTGAAGAAGCAGCGTAAGGAGATAAGCGTCGAAAACAAAAATAAACGAATAAATCAGACGCAAGTCTTTATTCCGTGACATTTCTTCCGGAAACTAATCTCCGAAATAAATATTTCAAAATAACTGCGTCTCATATTATCCTATTTGGGTCTCAAGACTGATTGAAAAACCTTAGACAATAAATCTACCCACATAAATACTTAATCCTTGTATTGAGTTGATCCCTCCTACTCTCAAATTGAAGACGAGTTCCTCCGCCCGCATAATGAAATGCACATAATGAACAGAGTGACAATCGTTGGCAGACGAAAGGCACCGAGGCCGGTCATCTTTGTGTAGGTTTGTTTTTTGGGAAGAGAAGGGGTAGTAGTATTGTGTTTTACCACTAACTAGCGACCATAGAACATTATGAGTATCCACGGCAGAGGTATGTGGTTATGAGTACCTACTAGCACTCCACTTCGGGGAATATGGCAATGAGTGCTCCAATGGATGCTATAAGTATTCCAGCGAATGGTACTCCGACTTCTAAGTGTTTTGGCGTAATATTAATTCAAACACTGGAATTTTATTCCAATTCTTCGCTCCACTTCATGATTTGAAATTACACTCGGATCTTTATTAAATTATTTAAAGGGCAAAATAATCACTGTTATTTGGTATTTGCAGGTCTGAATTTCAGAGAAGAATTATTTTTACAACCTTTATAACCGTCAAAGTACCATTTTCATTTGGCAATGAAATCTAAACAATTTTCGGAAAATGCCTTCCCCTTTGCAGTTTTGTGGTAATTAACCATTTCAAACTTTCTTGATGGTGGCCCATTTAAAACACAAAGGACTCATTCAATTGTCTCAATTCGTGGATTTGCTCCGAAGGGACAATAGTCAGGCAAACTTTCCGCCCTCAATTTGCAAGCCGATGAAGGTTATTGGTTCAAAGTGTCCATTTTGCCGGAATTTAGCTGAAGACTTCCGAGCGTCAAACAAATATTTGGCTTCTGTTGGACTTCATGGAACTATTCTATAGACAGTGGAAGAACTTTGGATGTATGAGTCTTGCGGTTGAGGTTCTCAATTTAATGAATTGAATCCAGAAGAGGATCGAAATGATGTAAGAAGTTGACTAAAGCGAACTTCAGAGCAACTGGGACCTGATCAATTCTCTTCAAAAATAGAATGTGTATTTACTTGCCTCTTATAGCCAAACTTAACATCACAAATTGAAACTCAACCAGAAATAAATGAAGATACAGTGCAGAGTAAACGAAGAAAATATGATTTAGAGAAGAAAAGTAATCATAAATATAAATGCGTATATAACTCGTTCTCAATAAAAATCTATATATGTAGCAATGGTCTCAGAAACGTCATGGAACTCTTTTGCCAAATTGTTAATGGATCGGTTATTGTGAGAGGAAAAAAAGTAGAAAAAGATTTTATATTAGTTTTTCCGCTTTCTCACATAGTTACCAAGAATTATCTAAGCACCCAACACTAAGCTTGAGATTAATGTTATACCTCGGCTTCGCTTTTGTAATACCTATTTTAAATCTTTCAAGTTAAATTTTATCTTAGTTCTTTATTTTATCTCCGCAATATTTTACTTGAAATTTCGTAACTTGCTCCTTTATATTACGCCCTTGATTATGAAATCATGGGCAGCACTCGTTTGTTTAGGAAAGAAGATAAATGGGCACAAGGTTGTAACTCTGGTGGTTTATAATACGCTATCAAGACCACAATATTTAATATTTATAGATAAGGATGATTAGTTAGGTAGTCTTTGTAATCTTAATCATTTTAGTATTATTGTTGATTTCAGTTAACAACCTTTTTCTTTTATTTGTCTAGCTTGATCTGTTTTCTGAAGTAGTCAGCGCGAGCTTCGAAATTTAATTTTTTCGGGGCGAATTTCTTCTCTTTACCAGCATTTCTTGACATTTCCTTTAACCTCCCTCCTTTAAGCTAACTTTTGGAGGGAATTAAAACTTCAAACGACATAGAAGAACCGAACTCCTACAGCGAATCCTGCAATTGATAAATTTACACCACTGAACTCTAAAAAAAAGACCTTTCTCTTCCCAGCCTCGTTTTATGTAGATAACGGCATTGTTTTCGAGGACTGTATAATTGTTTCTATTCATTTGATGTTTGTCTGTTGGAAATATATAAAGAATGGAAATACATAAGGAAGGAAAATGAAAAATACAAAAAAGCACTAGCAAAACTCATTTCCCCTACATCAAGGAAAGGCATATAAAGATCATAAGAACAAACTCGAGCAAAGATTACAAGCCCTCTGAGTTACAATTTCAAACTCCCTTATCAATGTAAATAAGTTAGTGTTGATACATTAAAAGTAAAAACAAATAAACTGTGTACAAATGATAATGGCAATACAGAATGTGAGTTTTGCATTGGAGCACCACGCAAGGATTTGGCTGGATCTCTCTCTGTATCCATAGAACTAGAAGAAGACCACGGCCAGTGTAGCGATTTTAGTGTTATCAATTTTCCTCAAAGCACCAAAGCTATCCCCTCGATGCTACCAGAAGATGTTCTGGTTTCGCTTTAGACGATTTTGCGATTCTTTTGGGAGTCGATCAGATGTTCACATCGATGGCAACAAGATCTGAAAGGACACTTTCATCATACTGAAGGCCACGATTTTCGGTTTCCCTTTGCTAAGACTAAGGTGGTACACATTTACTGACGTTGTGGACATCGACTTGACGTGTTTCTAAACGAGATTTACCTAGAGGTGGTGACTCTCACTGTTTTCCTGGTCTTATTTTCACATAAACCTCACATAGAATGCGCATATTCACCCATCCGTCCCTTATACAGAGCCTTCTCGTCGATAAGAGTACAGGTTTCGCTTGTAAGTGCGACTTCACCATCTCCCCCATTTGGTAGCTGCTCTTATTTCGTTGGCAGCTGATCCCGCTGGTGCCTTTACTGAAGAAATACCGCCATCGAACGCAATTGGATACTTGCCTTTAGGGATAGGAAAATCTTTCCCAGAGTTAAGCGTAACTCTTAAGCCGGTGATGCCCATAGTTCTGCACCGGAGACAACCCTGGTTTTTGGAAACCATTTAAAAATCTATAAAGATTCGCAGAACGATCTAAATAATATATTGGACTAGGAATCGCTGCAACCTTAGTTCTCCGAATCCCTGAAGACAGACACTAGGTGGACGTCCTAGGGGGAGAGTCACACCCTTTCCATCATGAGTACAGTTGGGTGAAGTGAAGTGCTCTCACCTCTCCTCTTTTCTGTTGCCATCTTTCTTTTATTCTATCTTTCCTTTAACGACCAATTAAAATTGGTTCGCCATACCGCGGAACGCTTATTTGCAGGACCTAAAAGCTGGTTCAGAATGGTGCCAAGCCGGTTTAACCAAACGTCTATGTGCCCTTACCGTCCCAGGGTTATGCGTCGGGTGTTTAATGTTCGCATTCAGCTTATAAATTGGTCTTCAAACTAGAAAATGGAAATTGCAAATAACTAAATGAAAATTCTTGACGTTGATAGTTTTTTTTTTCACCTAATTCAGATGGCGAAGGGATTTATTTTATCTGGAAAAGAAATCCCTTGCTATTTTAAGAACCCAACGACCAATGTAGAAAAGCAGAAGGTTCGTTTAAATTTTGCGGTCATCGGGGATGCAATTGCCTCCATGAGAAGGAAATTAATTGGTTACCAATCCTGGGATTGTCACAGTTTTGGGATCCCAAAATAGTGAGCTTCATAAAAGCCGGGGTACCTGTTCCATGCAAGCTCGCCTTCGGAGTTGGTCCAACGGCAAAACATGAGCTCTTATCTAATATAGTGCAAATTTATCACCCTCTCCTGGGGTAATATTCTTCTCGGGTGACCATGGATGAGGTTATAGGTGATAGCCTGAAGGGAACTGAAGTAACCCTTTTCAAGATTGGTGCGATTACCAAATGGTGATTTGTCACCGAATTTTAGGACCACTCTTGATGCAGCCAATTGCGTTTCTTGATTCGGCTTGGTGGCTACTTAGTTGCTTCCTCAATGAATGCCTCTTATTCACAAGGCTACGACTACAAAATAAATAGAAAGTTCTCTTGTTGCTTAGTAGGCTGTGTAAATTGGTGATCGGAGATTTCCTCAAAAAGTAAAAGGAATCTTGGAGCTGGATTCAATATTCGTTTTTCGGCAAGAGCTTGGATTCTTCCTTAGATTTTCGTTTCTTGATAAAAAAATTCATCTTTAAAGGCAGTCCAACTCTCGTTTTAAGTATACGACCTGCAGAAATGCGACATTTTTACTTTTCCGTCGAATTAATTTTTATACCTTTAGTTAGTCCCCATTATATTAAATTTAGTCTTTATACTTAAATTAACATTATTTTAAAGTAAAATTAATTTTAATATAATCAATAATAACTACATATTACAGAAGCAAAACAAAACCATTACGTTTGTTGTTTTCTTAAGTCTATCTGTTATGGTTGCCAACTGTCAACATTTCTCTTATTTAGGCGATCTAAACTATAAATTTTTTTTTTCATAAATTATTCCCGATTTGTAATAATTATTTTAAAAAGATAAGATGGTAATTTTTTCCTGTAGAATTTTACTCTATTTTTATATTTATTAACTCAAAATTATCATATTCCACTTCATTTATTTTTAAAGTTGCCTTTCAAATTCTTCAAATAACGGAGAGAAAAGTTGATTTATTTTAGTATAATGATAGAAATAAGGAATTGAATGAGAGAATGACAATAATTTAGAAAAATATAACTAGGCTATTTAATTTTGATTATAATTCAAAAGAGAAGTATTTACAATTTGTAAAAAGTAATCCTTTCACGACACATCATTTGATTTCAAGTCAGGACCAGAGAATGATTTCCTTTACAACTCTTATATAAACAAAGTTTCATATATTACCCCTTAATACATTAACTATTAATTGAACATACTAACACATCGCACTTTATTTAATTTAATTCTTTTAAAAGTTTTATATATTTGTTCAATCTTTCAATGGCTGAATTGGTGGATCGTAAGCAATTTAAAGATTTAATAAGTTTAATTTAATATTTTTATCTTCTTGGAATGGACTTAATTTTAGAGTGCTTTTAAAATATAAGATAAATGTTTTTATAGATTAATTTACAGTACATTTTTTATTTAATTACCATTATATACCTATAATTAAAGCAAAAGAAATTAATTGCATTGTTATAGTAAAATTGTTTCAAATTTAATCAGAAATCTCATCTTACAAACACATAATATTTGATTATTTCCAAATGTCACAATTTCTCCTATTTCTCAGCGCCCTTCTACAAGTAACCTTTTATATTTTGTTAATTTGATTCGATTTATATTAAATATATTGAGGTAATAAGATTCAAAGTATGATCTGTAGACCTTAACATGAATTTTATACATATTAACTCAATATTTCTAAATTCCAGTGTTCTCGTTTATTTTCCAAGTTGATTTTTAAAGTTCCCTTTCGATGAATGAAAAAATAATATTTATTTACTCATGCAAAACGTACATTCGTTAAGTAAAATGGGAAGCCCTTGCAATATTTTAACTGGCGTTTAAATTATGAAACATTAGGAGATATTTGAGTTTTACTTTGATGGTATTTCTTTGTTTAATTTATATTAATTACACTTTCGGTCGGGCATTGCAAATTCAGGAAGCGGTGATTTTAGCTCAGTTAAAATACACATGAACTCTCCTCATTTATTTAAAGAATCTGGACAGTAGTCTTTAAGCGATTGTTTAGACTTTGTAGTTTAGATTACTTACCTACTTGCATGATTGCCGAGATCTCATAAAGTTAGGATCCAAATCTGGTCCTTTAAAGACCAACCGTCCTATGGACAAAAATTTCATTGTAAGTCACCGTCCTTTTGAGGAGTCTTTAAGAAAGAGATAATAATAAACTTTAGGCACCAGCGCTCTTTTGAGAGCATTCTTCAGATTCCAATCCGTTAAATGTTGTATTTAAGGTTCAACATGTGAACCAATGATAAAATTTTATACAACTACAAAATGCTCATCTATGTGGTGATTTTGAGTCATATCCGCTTCCATAACGTGGTTCTCACACCACAAGGTCCTTAATACCTTGAGTTGGGTTGTTGTAATAGAAACCTACTCCTGGGTGAATGAGGCCCCAAAATGTTGAACCATTGTATCGTCAAAAGGAGAAACGGCATCCTAACAAAGAAGTGCCCATGGCTTGTAGCTCACAACTCCATTGCATGATCATAATCCAAGACATGATCCATCCAATCGAGTATTTCATGACCATAGAAAAAATATATAGGAAAATATTAATTCTTTCCCATCCACGAGGGGCCCCAGATCGGGTGGGTCCTTCGACATCTGTACGAAAGAGCAGGCCGATTCAGATCCTCCTGATTTGGAGTCGAGGGAAGTAAAATGTGAAAATTCCATTCTCCATGCCAAAAAAGTAAGAAGAACTATAAAGACTCTCCTTCCAGTTGTGACTTCGTGTTATTCGTCGATACGGCCAGAGACCAAACATCCCATTCTAATAAATGCTAAAAAGAAGAAAGAGAACAGAGCAAAAATGATAGTCTCTTTGTTTATTTTTATGTTTCTAGCTTCAAGTATATTCACATCGTATGGTCATCTGACTGATGCAGGTTGTCAGATGGACACGCTTTGCGCCACCGTCAGAGTATAGCTTTATTTATCGGTAGAGAACCGAAGGCTTTGCTCTTGTCTGAAGGGACCTTTTTTATTAATATGACTACTATCTTCCAGAGTGCCAAAATGAGTGACATAAAGGAACTCAATGGTAATCCTCCGTGGTGACCCATCACCCAGCATTATACTTAGCAGAGGGGGTAGTTGCTACCAAGCACTGGTCGTTTACTCCTTTCAAGAATCCACAGTTGAGCTGGTTAACCAAGGAGCGGTTAGATTTTGCATATGACGAGGAAGGATGGAGGTGCTCGAGACCTGCGTTGACAAGTTTACACGTTTATCGTCGATCAGTACCAGAAAAGTGAGTTGGCTTTTAACGCTCTCGCATGAAAGCATTCATGCTGTTACATCAGCACTTTCACATTGTCACAGCCTTGCTAATAAGAACAATTCATGTAAGCGTTCAATGTTGAGCAAACCTCAAATTTTCTTAATTTGTTCAAAAGCTTCTCGTAAGAATTTGTGGTGGATCGTTCCCTGTTTTCTTTGGTCATTGGGTTTCGAATATATTTAAAAAAAGAGCTCTAAGCATTTGACCTGACTTCCTATAGAGATGCTAAGGAGATTGTGTGACAGGACTACGCGAAATCGATATCCTTCGTCTCTCAATGGAATAAAGCATCCTCTAGTGCTGTCTCTTTCCGGCTTACTAGAGTGTTAGCTTTTGCGTTCATCGGTAACCATTCTGCTGGTTCTTTCACTCCTGAGCGATAATACTAGGCCAGTTGGTAGTAAGAATGATTAGAGTACTTTTCTATCCAATACTAGGATTCTCTCTACTCTAAACTTACGCTTTAGTGCAAAAACAAAAAACGAGGCAGCTACGCTTCTTTCTCTAGTCACTTTAAATGGAAATCATCACGTTGAGCTTTTTGAAGTCTATTCCTGGAAGGTTTGTGGCTATAAGGGATTCACAGCTCTCTTGCTGGTACATGAGCCTAGAGGAGACACAGTTAGTGTCCGAGACTCTAAAAACCCCCATTGAAACGCCAAACTCTGAAACCACCCACCAGTCTTAGTGCCGATCCAAGCTTTCTCTTTTATTACCTGGTAATAGCATTCGAATGTATTTCGATGAGAGACCTATAGCTATTTATTTGAGGGTTTACTCCTGAAATGGCGCCTCGATAACTCAATCAAGATATATTAATATTGCAATAATCTTCAGTGGAATTGCCAGGGACTCCCGAGTCCTAGAACTGTTTTGTTTTTCTGACCTAAACTGGTCTCCTGGTCTGAAATTGTTAAGAGGAAGTGAATGAATTTCATGGCTGCGAACGCTTTTCTAATCAAATATCTCTTGCTAGGTTGTCTCTACTCAAAGGCGATCTAGGTGATTCTTAGATTGAGTCACTAGATCCTATTCGAGAAAAGAAAAACAGAGCTATCTCATTCGATGAATATAGATGGGTTGATGAGACAGTAGAGGCTATATCTGGTACCCTCATTGGCAAGAACCTGGCTTCTATCCTCTAATATATGGCTGTTTCACAAGTTTAACGCATCGTTGGATGTCGGCCGAGTGTAAGACGCCCCTCAAATAAAACTGATATACCACTGAGCATATCGCTTCTTTCTTGTAATTTCAAACTTTGTAAATTTCGCAGTGGGCGGTAGTACAGATGTTATTTAATTTAGAAGAATCTAGCTACTCTTCATAGCGGTCATGCGTTTCTTCGTGTTAAGTTCAACAAGGACCCCCTCCCGATTCCAAGCACTTCCTTAGGTGGTTGAAGGACTTCAATTGTCATTCACAAGCAAAAGAGGAAAAGCTTCAGGGAATTACTTTCGTTGAGTGAGTGTCATTCCACTCTCGCTTCTTTGGAGGATACCGCCCGTAGTCTGGACGATATCACGTATGCCATGCTTCAATATCTAAGTGACTGAGCCTTGGGTTTTCTGTTAGCTATTTTTCAAAGGAATCTGGCTAACGATATCTTTCCAGATTCTAGGAGGAAGGCTACCGTGTTTACTTATCGCAAACCTGGAAGATATATATTCATCCTCTATCGTTTCATACCTATTTATATAAGCTCTTGTATATTGAAGTTAATGGAAAATGAGTGAATATAAGGTTACCTTATTTCCTGTGGTAGGCTGAGTGCGACTTCTTTAAGTTCCACTCAATGTCCGATTCTCTACTACCTCGGTAGACTGCTATTTTTAATACTTTCTTTTGCAAGCAGCATTTCGTCACCTAATCTTTTGATTTAGAGAAGACCTATGGTACTACTTAAAGATCTAGTATCATGGCGACTAATATTATATGTGGAAAAAAGAAATTCTCTCCATTTTTACGAGATCGTCCATGCCTTGTAGGTAGAGGGAGACGGAGTCCGGCAGACAAGTCTCCTAGGTGCGGTCAGATATTCTTACCATGTATTAAGTAGACGATTTTTTCATCTTTTATTTAGAGGAGCCCCAGTGTCTAATCTTAATCGCTGGCTCTAAAGGGTAGGTTATGAACCGCATCTCTCTTTATGCCGAAACGCACCAGTTTCGGCTTTTCTTGGCCATTACAATAGTGGAAGAGAATTGAACTGACTCCTTGGACTGGAATTCTACCGAGCTTCAAAGAGAGGAGCGCACATTTTTAAGCTTTACAGTCTTATTTACACACAATATAAAGATTCTTATTTAAGGGGCATCCAGTAGATGTGGGACTGAGAGTGGTATCCTAATTTTATTTAACCATACCTACATATGTTTAATTAAAACTAAACTGCTGCTCAGATATTGAATCTTATCCATCTGAAAGTCTATTTTGGATCGAGGATTTGATCTATTAAGCCAAACTTCATTTGGCGAAAGGTGGCTGCTTCGCGTCGACAATAGAGGGGCTTATCTAGACGCGAGGAATATACCACTTGCTTTTCCTCCTGCAGAAGGTATGATTGCGTTTATATTCGCAAGCTTTGCTTCTCCGTTGGTCACGAAACGCTCTCATTTCCTCAGCACTCGATCTCGACGTTGCTTTCGCTTCAAAGAGAGGTTGATCCTGTGCTAAATCTTTGGCGTTTAGGGTAAAGAAACTAGTTCAAGAGTTTGATGTCGACTCGGACTTAAAGCGCCTTTGGGTATGCCAGAGACTCTACCTTAAACATGTAGTTTGGGGATAGTTGTCTCCACGCATTTGTTCCTAAAGATTCTACAGCATCGGGAGTATTTCGTTCACATCTCTTGGATTATGCATCTCTTCATAAAGGAGCCGTGCTGGTGGGATTTGCTACTATGATACCTTCTGCTTGTTTGAAGAGTCTGTCAGGATAATTTTTGCGCTATATCTCAGGTTACTTTCGACTCGGTTGCAATATACCTGTTGCAGGAGATCACGTACCGCGCTCAGTTTTGAGACAGTATTCTAATCTATGGCGAAACTCAGAGTGCACTAATATTCGTGGAAGGATTTGAATTTCCACAGTACTTGTTTCGGAGTATCTATAATACCATGGGTACTGATAGTTGGGAGGATGTCTAGCGCGCTAGGGTGTAAACCTGACTGCCTTATTGACTAAACGGAGTGGTGTTTCGCTCTTGCGAACCATGACTCCATTACAGGGATAATTTAAGCCATTCTGGTTGAATATTAGAGGGGTTGATTGACAACTCTAAGGAATTTAAAGTCAATGTGCTCCGACTTTTCTCATGGACATATTTTCCAACCCATCGACGATATTAAGTCATTTTCTGTCGTCTCCAAATAGGGCACACTCGCGCAACGCAGCGCCAGCTTATTGAGTGCTTCCCCAACTTTCTCTGAATACTCTTTATTCCACCAGACTCTACGCCAGATTTAGGTCGAATCATCTAGATTCGAGGTACTTTGTACGCGGAACCTTGCCCAGTATCTTGACGAGTTGGAATGCTACCAATTTTCCCTTGTGTTGGAGGTTGACTCTTCCACGCCATACTATGGTATCGTAGGTTTTTTTGATGAGGATGCGCTCTTCCATACAATTTAACTTTTTAAATTGTTAACTGCGCCCTCAGGCTATCGAGGAGGCCGGCTTTATCTTGATCTTATAAGCATTCATCTTTTTGCTTTTATTTTAATGTTGCCAATTTTTTAGTTTATTCATAGTTTGTTGAATTAATGCATTGTTAAGCTCTCATTTACTGGTTCTTTTCGGTGACGGCCGCGAGGTGAGCGCAGTTATATTAAAGAAATTTTTAACATTTGCTGTTAATTTTTTATTTTATTTCTTCTGGCCGCTCTTTCGTCTTGTTTTCTCACTGCCCTGCACAAGTAAATCAATGGTAAAGAGCTATAGAGAAAAAGTAATTTTTGGGTACTATGCAATCAATTTCACCCTAGTGTGGATTGTATAATTTAGGTAAACAACCCAATGTGCTAAATCAGTGCTTCAATTTCCTAGATAAGTTATTTTATAGCCAAACGAAAGATATTCCCAGAAAGATAAATAAAGTTGCGAATAACTCATCTGAGATGAATCTTTGTATCATCGCTTCGCACAAGCATTCTTTCTTACCTTAAAGTGTGAAGCGAATTCCAACGAGGTCATTTTCTCCAAGGAGGATTCCAAGGAGAGAGCGACAAAGAAAATGCGCACGAGGAAATGAAAATGTGTGGAAGATATAGGTGCTGAGTCGCTTTAGAACATTGTGGTTGCTCATACTGCCCCTGACATCTTCTTGCGGGGCTCTCGTCCGAAGAGGCACCTAGTCAAAAGGACCTTGGCTAACTTGGTCATTATTTGGTTGACCCAAGTGATGATTGGATTGTAATTTTTCTTTAATAATTTACATTTCTTAAATTTTTAATCAGGGGAGCTTGTGATCTTAATACATGCGCTTGAGAGCAAGTTTACAATGCATCCTACTCAAGTCAGTACTTAGGTTTGACTAGATAAGTATTGCAGTTGTTGTTTGCTTTATTCTTTTTCATAATTCCATTACTTCATTTTATACGATCATACAATCATATTCCTTTGTGTATCATTCCCTTTTAGTTGCCACAATTTCCTCTTAACTAAGCACAGAGAAAATCTAGTGATTTAAAAGTGCTGTTGTCGTACCCACTTTACCAATACCAATGCCGTTCATTGCCGTAAATGAGCACCGCATTGAACAATGAAGCAGAAAAAAGAATGAAGGTAATAAAAGATTCAATATAATGCATAGTCTTACCTTATTAGTGTGTCTCTTTTGTCATCATAATTTCCTAAATTAAATTATTATCAATAAAAAAATAATCGATTATTAAATTAGTCTGAAGTTAGGATGATCCTGCGCATGCTAAATTCGTGCCATGAAAAGTAGCGGCTTAGAAATGAACACATGGGAGGCGAAAGACTGGCGATAAATATGAATTGAAGAAGCAATAAAGACTTAAGTGTATGGAATACAGAATTTGGGGGAAAAAATAATGGGATGTTTATGAAGTCGGAGCTATGTAGTGGTTTTAAGTTTAAGTGTAAACGAAAGTACAAATATAACTCAATAAGGTTGACCAAGGCAATGGAAGGACGGCAGAAAATGAGGAAAATAGGCCTTATCCATGGATAGGTTGTAAAGAGAAAGAATAGTGATGAGATCAGATAAAAAAGTGGAGTCGGTTCGAAACTTTTCCGTAGCGTGGTTAACAATATACACAATGTCTTCCTTGATACTAATAATAATATAATACAAGGGCAGAGGAACTACTGTCTAGGTACCGCCAAATGGTGAGAAAGGTGAAGGAAAAGAGTAAAAACTTGTGTTTATAGCTTTTCTTCTGAGAATGGGTCGGTTGAATGTGTTCCATGGAGGAGGTTAATACATTAACAATTCTCTCAGCGTTATCAGCAGGATTCGGGTGAGCTTCATCATTATATGGAACGAATACAAGTTTAAAGAGAGCCGTGAGCCATTCTGCATCAAACAGGACAGGATAAGCCAGACTAGGAAGAATTTTAGGCAATTTTTTTTAGGGATTTTCTGACAGGATTCCATCATGGACTGGATAACATATAGGGGAGTGTTGTTTACAACAATGTAATGTTCATGCACACATCCCAAGTTCTAGAATCTAACACAAAATTGTTTATGATTTTACACAAACACGAACATCGTGAGAAACAAGATCAATTAATTGAAGGGCTTAAGTGATACAAAGGTTTTTGAGATTTTGCAGTAACGGAGATAAATATAGAAACTGATAAAAGAGAACTTATTAGAGAATTTATTTCTAAAATTTCTAAGAAGGCTGAGTATGGAGCATGGTTTCGAAAACATTTTGAGCCGAGACCTTCTAAGTAAAATTTTAAGTTAAATTAATGACGAATAACACTTACCACATATATAATATGAGATTGATGCATGTTTACAGGAGAAAAAATATTTGGTTCGAGATTTGTGCGATTCAATCTTAAATCTTAATTATTTTCTAGATCAAAACGATTTCTCTGCTTATTAATATTTTGCTAGCACGACTAAATCTGGCTTCTACCAAGGAGGAACTCGTAAAGTAAACAATAATAGTCAACAGTTTCATACAATTTTGTGTAGTTTTGAGAAATATTTTTATTTCTCCAAAATCGTCTGAAATTTTCCTTTGATATTTTTCTTCTAAGTTCATCTTCATTTGAGTAATTTACTCTTATAAATCTAGATCCAAATCGTTCTCATAACACTCTGAATTAAATAGAAACATAAAAATATTCTGATATTTTCATAATTTCAAGATCTTTGAATCTATTTCTAGTATTTTATAAGCGATCAAGATGAACAACATAAACATGTATGTCAACATCAGAAAAGTTATGTCGAGTTCCTTGTTTTAATGGTGATATATTTGGGAAAATACTAAATTTCTACGAACAAATGATTATGAAGTATATTAAGTTTTCTTGGAATCCCCAAATAATTGTAGGCCTGAGTATAATTTTAACGTCTTTACTTCTCAATAAATTTTCTGCCTCATTCAGTTTTTAAAATATATCAGCAAGGTATAAAGATGATTCTTATGCTAAGTGAAATGATCATAAAAGGATTGATCTGATTTCGAGAGAAATTTCATCAGTGAGTCTTAATGATCTTAAGCATTTTCAAACAATTACCTATTGACAACCACCTTGCTTCTGTATCAAGTACCAATCGACTGTTAAGGGCACTTAATTTGATTTTAATGATTTGAATTAATACAAAGTAAAAATGCTAACAATTAAACATTACTGTTTTCTTCCAGTAATTAAACAAACTCCCATAGCACATAAGCACTGTTGTCACATTTCTCCATTCATTCTTATAGAGCATGGCTCCTCCTACTCTCAGGAAGGCAGACAAAGAAAAAAATACTCCAATTACAAGAGAAAAAACCGAATTAAACGAACCAGTTAATTTTAATGAACTGCAGACCCATATTTCCTCATCTACGCTATCAGGTGATGCCAAAGACATTATGAACGTTCTCTTTAAGTTTTTTTAATCATCTTTTGCCAAACAAGAAAAAAAAATCATCTCTCTCGAAAAATCTAACGAAGATATCATATCAAAAGTCGAAAAATTAGAAAAAAAGGTTGATTCTTCCGACGCTTATGAAAGACGAGATACGATTATATTCTCCGGCAATATACCTGAAGCTACCAATAATGAAAACTGCAAAAATATCATCCGCAACTTATTAAAGATAACTGCCACATACAAATGCAAGAAGCTGACATCTCTGTTGCTCATAGTCTAGGTCCTAAGCCTAAAGTACAAGGTCCGGATAAAAGAAACATAATTGTGAAGTTGCGCAGAAGTGATTTGAAGCGTGATATCTTCTCAGCATGCAAAGAATTCAAACCTTCATTGTATGTAAACAAACAATTGACTCCAAATCACAACAAAATCTTTTTTGTCCTCTGCCAAGCTAAAAAGAAATTCTCCACAAAGATCGTCGGCTGTACTACCAGAGATGGATTCATCAACGTTTTTCTGCCATCACCCTCCGGTCGCCGTCACCTACGTATAGTTATCAATACCCAAGCTGCCCTCCAAAAAATTCTGTCGGAACACCTCAATTCGTCGCTTGCAGACTTTAATGCTTAGAATCTCTGGAACGATCAGTAATAATACCTTCGGCGATATTACTGTTTTAGATGAAAAAACAAAAACAAACAAACCATGTTTTGACCTAGCATTCACTTACTTCTATTTCAATTGTATTACATACTTTATTCCTTTTTCTCTTATTAAAGTTATCATAAAAATAGTATTTTAACTGTTTATAGGTATTTTATACGTAATTTAAATTTGTAACCTTTAATTTTTAAATTCCAATATAACTACCTTTATGTTTGAACAACTCGATCACTTTAATAATATCGATCCAGACATAAACCATTTTGATGAATTATATCCAAATTTTAAAGAAAATAACGTAAGAAACCAATACTACGATTGTGATAAATTTAACACTACATTTTCATTTGAAAAAACAGACCTGTCGATTTTAAATCTTAACATTCGATCTTTGCACGCAAACATTGATGAATTTTCAATATTTTTGTCAACACTTAATCAGAAATTTTCCGTTTTGGCATTCACCGAGAGCTGGCTAACAAATAATAATATACACCTTATCAGTTTCCCAAACTATAGCTCTTTTCATTCACTACGCGACGTAAACAAGATAAGGGAAGTTATAAGCGTGTATATATCTGACAGACTCAATACTAAAAAGGTTGACGAAATTAGTATTTCCTATAACTATATTGAAACTTTATTTATCGAAGTAAAATCAAATGGTAAAACAATAATCATTGGAACCGTATATAGACCTCCTTCTGGTGACCCTGAGATGTTTATAGATAAGATTACTGAATTAATCAATTACTTCAATGTTACAAACTATGACGATATAATAATTACAGGAGATTTTAACTTCGATCTATTAAACTTTGAAAACCACGCATCAACTCAGTCCTTCCTCAATACTTTTTATTCTCATTCCTTACTTCCAATTATAACAAAACCAACAAGAATAACTCAAAACTCAGTAACACTAATTGACAATATTTTCAGAGTTCACCTCGAAAATTACTCTTCCGGTATTCTCCTTTGTGACAGATCTGACCATCTTCCTATATTTATGATCCAAAAGTATTTTTTCAACTCGAACAATATTCATCAAAACCGTACAAAACCTACCGCATAATTAACGAAAATACCTTATCAGACTTCTATAACTATGTTCTAAATAAGAATCTATATGAAATTTCCTATATAAATGAAATCGATTCTGCTACCGAAGAGTTAATTTCAAGGCTAGACGATGCTTTTAAACTTAATTGTCCTCTAAAATCTAAAACCATATCATATAAACACAAAACAAAACCTTGGATAACAAACGCAATTATAAATAACATCAAAAAAACGTCAAAAATACTTTTCTCTTTATAAGCTTAGTCAAATTCCAAAACACACATATAAAAATTTTTGGAATCAAGTTACTAACCAAATTAAAATAGCCAAGAAAAATTATTACCATGAACGATTTAATCAAACGAAAAACAATATAAAACAAACTTGGAAATTAATCAATTCTGTGATAAAACCTGAAATTACTAAAGGAACAAACAAAATTAAACAAATTATTATTGACGGTAAACCAGTTGATTACAATAAGGAAAAAGCGAATGAATTCAATAAATTTTTTGTCAACGTAGGTAAAATAGTCGATAAATCTTTTCTTTCGTATTTTAATGAGATTAATGTACCAAATTCCTTGTTTTTTTCTCCTGTAAGCGTAGCTGATATAAAAAAATCATTAGTTCACTAAAAAATAAAAAATCGGGTATTAATTCAATCTCCACTAAAATTTTAAAATACATCTCCGATATAGTTGCTCCAATTTTAGCATCAATAATTAATAAATCATTTACGCAGGGTATATTCCCAAGTGTATTAAAAGTTGCTCGGCTAACATCGTTACCAAAGGCCAGAGACCTCACAAACGTCAGCAATTACCGCCCTATTTCATGTATTACAATGTTCAGTAAAATATTTGAAAAAATAGCATTCAATAAACTTTATAAATTTCTGGAATCTAATTCACTGTTGTATAAACACCAATATGTTTTTAGACGTCAGAAATCAACGATTCACGCGATAATTAACCACCTTCAATATTTATATGATAACATTGAAAAGGGCTAAATTGTATTCTCGATTTTCCTCGATTTTAAATAAGCTTTCGATTGTGTCAACCATAATATTCTACTGTCAAAATTAGCTATGTACGGAATTAGAGGAAACTGTTAAAATTGGTTCAAATCATATTTAACTGAAAGAAAGCAATTTGTCTCCGTCAATGATCATGACTCATCCTACCTTAATATTACAACTGGGGTCCCACAAGGCTCCTTGCTAGGGCCACTGTTATTTTTAATCTATATTAATGATATTGTTAAATCATCTTCTCTGATTAAATTTATATTATTGGCAGATGATAGTGCCTTATCAACTCCCTTGCCATATGACAAACCGAGCAACATTGCATCTACAATAAATAAAGAACTCGAAAATGTCTTCAGGTGGCTTAATGTTTATAAACTATCGATAAATGTAGATAAAACCTAATATATTCTTTTCTCTTACAAAAAATCTATTGAATTGCCTCAAATTAAAATGGGCGACGGAAAAATCTATGAAACTACTCATATCAAATTCCTAGGCATCTTTATTGACAAAAATCTGAGTTTTAAACAACATATTACACATATCTCAACAAAACTATCAAAATCGATTGGAGTATTATATAAATTGAAATAAGTTTCTTCCTAAATCTATTTGACACTCTTTATATATGACAATGGTGCAACCTTACTTGACATATGGCATAGAGAGTTGGTATGGAAAATATAAAAAATTATCTCAATAAATCAGTCATATTACAATTCGAGTCATCCATCAACTTGACTACAAAGAGCACACTAATCGATATTTTAAAGAATCCAGAATTCTAAAATTAAATGATCTCTTTGTTTTTCAAACATCCTTATTCCTTTACAAACCAATAAAGTGTTCTTATAATAGCTATATATTTAATATGTTACAAACAGCTGATAATAACCATAATCACCAAACCCACAATAGAACAAACTCTATTTCACTCTTGTATTCAAAATCAAAATCACAATGTAACTTTCTGTACAAATCTATCAAAATATGGAATGGCTTGGACGACAATATCAAATCCCAAACCAATTTAGCTCAATTCAAAAAAGCTCTTAAAAACAATATAATTTCGGCTTACTAAATTTCCATTCAGTTTTTGTTATTGTGTATTTATTTGTTACCGTACACTATTATACTGTGTACTATTACTTTGATTTATACATTATAAATACGTTATTATTTATATCAGAATGTTGACTATGTTACCGACAGATCTTTTGAAATAATCGCTGGAAATAAAATAGTTTTTTAATTTATCTCAAAATTTAAATAATATACTTATTCCTTTACAATGGTTAGGTTCTCAAATGTATATTAAGTTGTTTATATTTTTATAAACATGAAGGGATTTTATTCTTGATAATTTTATGCTTAGTCTTAAGTTTTAAGTTCCTGCCCTAAAAGTCACTGACTTATTTTGGGCCCATCACTAATCTTTGTATGTATATACATATATACGAGTATGTATAAGTACTTATTGTAACTTGTCATTAAGATTTGAAATGTAATATGTTTATACTGTGCATTGGATTAATATGGAATAAATAAATAAATAAATAAATAAAATAAATTTACAAAGTATAAGCAATTCTTCAGTTATGTTTTTAGCAAAAATATGTTGTCTGTGACACACTTAATATACGGTATGTACGTTAGGGGTTTTCTTCTTTACTAAACTAAAACTTTTCTCTATTTACTAACCATAGATTTAGCCCTATAGGTTGCAATTGCAGCTATATTATTAAACGATATGTCGTACTTTTAAAAATATTGTTTTTCCTCTTTTATCATTTTTCAAAGATTTGGCAAAAAGGAATTCATCAATTATTGCTTTTATTACTCGTACTGTAATACTTAAATGAAATTAAAGTGTTCTCAGATCAAAATGTTGCCTCATCTATTTGCAGAGCAACTTTATTTCAGCTCTTTATTTGTCTTTTCACCAATCGTCCGTTAGAGAGTATTATTACTAAGTGGAATCATCTTTAAGGTTGTATTAACATTCGTTTTCATAACATTATTGATATTTTTATAAAAGGGAGTAAAGTTTTTCCACAAAGTGTGTATGGCGTTCATTTCCTTGAAATAAAGAGAGAAATCTCATACGATGTTTGTAATACTTCACTATCAGATTGTACTACAGATAATTCTACATAGGCCTTGGGCGTGTGACGATTTAAAAGAAATCTTTCAGTGTTTTGAAATATATATGCAATGTCTCGGTCTATTTTATCATAATGTTGTTTTGTTAAATGATCTTATAGTTTGGAAGGTTTCATAACATCATTTACAAATCTATTTTCACTCAAAAGATACATTGATTTTCTTTCATTGATGATCGAAGGCACAAAACTATATATTAAATATTTTACCGAATATTGTATTGACGACACTTCATTATTTTTAACCAACTTGACTTTTGGCTACATATATTGAAATGATTATTAACAATAACATTAACTTCTCCATTACTATAATATAAAAATTTAATTCACTGTAAAATTAAAAAATCATCGTTGGGTCTTTATTCTTTGTACGCTATCGAATTAAACAGACATAAAATATTTAAATATGTCAAACCAAACGAAGAGATGCCAAATGTCATTATAATAGATATGTATATAACTATTGCGTTTAAAAACGTTAAATTAATGAATGTTCTAAATAATAAATATTAAATAGCTGGAATGATTAATGTAAACTTGCAAAGAGAAAGGTTATTGGAATTTACTACGTACAGTAAGTTCTAAATCTTAGGAGAAGCAAATTGTATCGTTTGCTTATTAAAGACTTATAGTACAAATATTTATTTTACAGATCGTTAAAATAATCTTAATTAACCGCCCTTGAAATTCTTTGAAATTAAAGACCTCTCAGAAGTGCTAAAAGACTATGTACATTGGGTCTGTACCGACCACTTTGGAAATTCCTGGTTAAAAGAAGAGGTGGAGGCGATATTTTATACAACCCCTTATAAACTTACCGTGATGATAAAATTCCTAGTAATACGTCATTTTGACTATCCGCTACAATTCTGCTTTCCATACAAGCAAAGGTGCAATGAAATATGAGAGGGCGTCCAGCATGAACAAAGAAATTGATTCTTCAACTTAGAAATAGATCGTACGAAGAAAGGGTGAGGCACCTTAATTTACTTTCACAGAAAGATCGGTATCTGAGCGATTAACTTTTTGGAACTATTTAATATAGTAAACAATATTTGAGCTAAATAACCGAGCAACAACTAGAAATGACAGTTATATACTAGTAAACAAACGCTAAATTTATTTTTTTCTAAAGGAAAATCATAAAATGGCTTGCCTAGATAAGCAGTAGATTGAATACGTTTAAAAGTAGAATTGAGAAATATTACTTTAAATTTTGTTCTTGCTTAAATAAATGTTGGGAAAGTAATTCTTAGTCATCATCTTCTCTCTCTTTCTCTATTCTAAACCTCTGACCCATTCTTTCTTCTCTTTTTTTGAGCTAGTCATGAGTTGGCTTTAAGGTCTTTGCTACTTCTTAATTCTGTAAATTGGTAAAAGACGCAGCTTCTGACCAGAATCCAAAGAAGAAAAATTCATTGTTTGGCTCCTAGAGGCGAAGTAGGAACTTCCCCACATAATTCCTTCCTAGAGAACTCTTATTATAGTGATACAATGCTGTTTACGAGAGTTGCTCCATCGACCTTGTTGACTATTGCCATGGCTCTCTTGTCTTATTTTAAAGAGTCTCGAAAGGAATATACACCAGACCGTATTCAACCTACATACATTATCAATCATATGGATAATGAATATTTTCAGTTCACTCACCAGCTCTCATCTAGTGGCAAGGGCCACGACATAGAAAATGTGACCAATAAGTTTTTCGACGATGTGAAGTTAATTGCCTTTGCCGGCAGTGCGCGTGATGCAAATAACCTACACGATAATATAGATCGTTGGACAAACTGGTCCATCAAGCTTTCATTTGAGAAACTTTGAGCAATAAATCTAATTATATAATTGCTTCATTATTTAAATATGTTTGTCTTCATCTTGAATCGGAGATCCACTTTCGAACCCATCACTAAAAAATTGATACTGAAAGGTTAGATTGTGTAGAGTAACGTAGGGCTAACTTATTAGTTACCACATTGACAATCACCAGTGGTCTGACCTAGCTTGTGATTGTGAAACTGAAGATACACCATTTGCAAGGTTATCTGCTCCTTCGAGAATACAAAAGGGGATGGAGAATGAACATTGCTACTGCTCTGTAACCACGCCCCCCTCCCCATGTAACAGATATGGCCGGATTTGGGTGTCTCGCATCGGCTTTGTTAATCAACAGGCAGCCCGCAGCTGAAGTGCGCAGTCCCCCTTGAAAATCAACGTTTGCTAAGCCAAACAATTATTTTTTAGTAAATTTTCACCTATAAACCTACGAATAACGACTTAAAAACTAAGTATATTTGCATTAAATTTAGCATTTTAAACGTTTTTTAATCCGGTAAGGGATTTGAGAATGGTGATTTCAGAAGAGCCACTAATTGAAGCTAGTGTATACGAAATCTCAGATGAAAATCGCCCCAAACTTTCTCCCATACAAGATTACTTTCATCTGGAATGATCGAGGATTATATGTTGTGTCTACAAACATTTAAAAAATAAGGACTTGTTAAAAGTAGTTATTAATTATAAATCTACTGCAATAACTCACACGAAAAAAAGGTACAAGATACACGTACAAATAAACAACAGCAACTTTCTTTCAAGGAGATGGCTGAAGATGTTTCTGACAATAATGGGAGCATTTCAAAGGTTTCAAAACAGGCTATGTGAGTATAGAGAATTTCAAGAGCTCTCGATATTCTTTTATGATGTATTGAACTGCCATCTCGTCATCTTCAAAGCCTCTTACTCGGCCCCTTTTTTCGAGATGCCATGTTCTACCGAATGCATAATCAACATTAGCGATTATTTCAATATTGCTCCTTTTCTTTTGCTTTTCAGAAAATTAATCAAGAGACTCTGATTTTAAGTTCTGTTTTATCGGCCAAAATAATAAAAAAGATTACACATCTACAGGATTGAAATAACTACAAGAATATCCTATGCCTGTTTGCCTTAGAAATTTTAATATGAATATAAATTTATTAACAATAATTTCTTTAAGGTAAGGAGAAATTAGAATATATAAAAACGTCCTTTTTAAACGGCTTAACTAGAATTAACACCCTTAATTGGCCTCTATATTTATTTTTACACTTGATAAATCCTTTGAGCCACCTTGGAGATAAAGAATTTATACTATTTCGAACTTTTCGAAGCGTATTCTTCTTCATCGAGAAATGATTTTTTTTCTACCATAAATATATAATTGGTACATTTATAGACAAAAAATGTAATTCATTAGCATACAAATATTACTGTTCCAGCGTTATAATTCCAACCGACAGGGCAATGGTGCCCATATTTCTAACACAACCAGAGTTTCTACCCCAAAGAAATTATTTTCTTCGAAGTGCCGTTGTAGTCATTTATCATGGCCTCGTTTCCCGCAATACTCTTTAATGTGTGACAGAAGCTGCATTTTAATTAACACTGAGCGCCCCTCCACGCATGCAAACCTTATGAAAGATCATCACCTTTATTCCCACAAAAACACAAGACAGGAATGAAATGTGAGAATTAAGAGCACGCTAAAGGTATTTTTGTATGTCTCTCTAGCACAGGATGTGGATTTAATTTAATTAAACGAACTCGGTTTAAGGCGAGCTTTTACACAAATATCTTCTCTAAAATCTTGAAAAAAATAAGCTCTGTGAATAAAAATAAAAGAATGATTATAAATATAGTGAACTTCATATAACTTGTCTTCCATAGGAACTTGGTGGCTTGATGACTTTTGACAAAATACTTACTCGTAAGGGAAGCAAAATTCCCTGCAGTCATTTAATTTGCATAAATATATACTATAAAGTTAATTGAACTGATTTTTTGGTTTAAAAAAAGAGTTTAAAAACTTGTTTATTTATGCGCAACCCGTTTTGTGCGGATCGGACAAAACCGTAATACATTTTTAGTCAAAACTTAACCACAATAGGCAAGGATACAGAAATACCTTTAACCCATTAATACCGACAATTTATTTTTCAAATTATTAATATTATATGTAGGAAACTTCATTCTAATGTAAGAAATAAAGCATCTAATCCTTTAGAATTAATATTTTTATTTACAATGACAAATAAACGGGTGGCAACCAGAATTGCCACTCAGCATTCAAAGCATAACACTTTGCGATGGGAAAATGAAAATAGTTTAATTCTTAATTTTTTATTATGAAAACATGCTGACACATATATTATGTTGAATGCTATGGCTCCATGCATAAACTATGGAGTGAACATGACATTTCTCGCACTCATACTTCGAGTATTTAGAGGGTAAATGTCCTGGCCAGTGATCAAAATGATCTTTCCTTACTTCGTCTCCTGCAACTCCCCGTATCCTGTTAGTTGATGGTCCAGGCCTTTTTTGTTTGTTCCATGCTGCTTTAATGATTAAAGCAGAATTTCTCTTAAAAATTCCTGAAGTGAAATGGCATTTCCAAATTTTATATAAAAAAGCCAAGTGTTGACAGAAGAAGAGCAGACAGTCCAAGAAAATAATGGCCACCACCATTTGCGAGATTGATTCGGATGCGATAATTCGCAACAAATTGATCAGTTAGATCAACTCCCCCCATATGCTTATTATAAGCTTTAATGGCATTAGGCATAGCAACTACAATCTCTTTTTCATCCATTCGCGACCATCGGAAGAACTTTGATTTAGGATCAACACCAAATTTATTTGAAGCAACTGTCACCACCTTATCGTCTTTTCACTTCATTAAAATTTGATTATTAGTACACACCGACTCAAAATAACCTCTTTCCCTTTTTTCTAGCATTTTGGAAGCTGGTTATTGTGCATTTAAAAATCTTCCCTCTCGTATAGTACCAGTTCCAGCAATACCACTGTTTGAAAGTTCATTCAAACGAGGAAAGGAAGTAAACAAGTTGTAAAAATATAAACACTATCCAACCCTTATCTTTGCGCTTCTAACCTAATCCAACACAACCCCCCCACCTTGACTTATTCAGTTACAGGAAGTTTTGTTGAGCTACCACAATAAGTTCCTGCAGGAAACATGTATCCATCCAAACCAGATAGAACCTACAGTTTATACCAAAGCCGTATTGGTTTTCTCCTGATGAACTGTTTCGTGCTGTGATGCTAATAATATGGCACAATTGCTTCATAAACACAACCATCTTTAGGCGACAAGCAATTTTGGATAATTTATTTAAATGTTCAAAAATAGGCCTTTTAATGCTGGTGCAAAGATCATCTTTTGCATTTTCTTGAGTATCAAAAATCAATGGGATATTTTCAGTAGGCCTCTCACGATGAAGGATGAAAAGTTTTGCTTCTGATCTAAGAATTTTTTGAGGGAGAATATTTGTTCCCTTCTGTTTCATCCTCACTTTTATCCGAGTCAATATCTGAATCTGCTAAAGCCTTCTCTCCAGGGGGCAGAAATGTTACCTCGACGCCTCGTTGTTCTTTATCTTTAAGGATGTCGAAAATGTCATTGACGTCCAACCTACAGATATAAAGATACATACTGTATATACATACTAAATGAATATATATATATATATATATATATATATATATATATATATATATATATATATATATATATATATATATATATAAGGGTAGGAGTATTAAACAACAATATTAGGAAGACTAATTTGCCATGTTCACCCTCGCAGCGAATATTTGTATATCGTTTATGCCAACTGGCAACTTTTATTGACAAAAAAAGTAAAATCGTTTTCTAAGTTATAATAAATCATGTTACGGAATTATTTTTCTTATATATATAAAATATGACAATTTGTGGATTTAATCTTCACATTTTAATGAAACTTAAACAAAAATCTAAATAAAGTACCTACGTTTTGGGGAGATGTGTCGAAGCCATGTTAGGCTCGCGTATAACGCGGTTAAATAAATACAATATACATCCAATTCTTGTGAGCACAACATAATTGTAGGCTCGGCGACAACGGGAAATAAAATTTTATGGAAAGTAAATAAATTTGTCTGATATGTAACGACAAAACGATAGTTGCAACTCTAGTTGCCAAGGGCATTAATGGGTTAATTGATCTCACAGAGTGGATTTTAGAAATGCTGTTTTAAGGCATCTCTGCTTTGCAGAAACAGATTTACAGAGATTTTTAAAAGGTTCTTTTCGCCAAGACAATAAATATCCATTCCTCACTTCTTGTTCATTTACTCTGATAATGGAAAAAGACATTTCAATGTAACTCCAAAAGTTCCATTAGGAATTGTGAGATTTAACTATTGTTAGAGAGAGAAACCACAAGTGATTATTAACTTGTAGTCAGGTCCTTATTATATTACTCTGCTTATTTTCGGAAGTTGCATTTACTTGTCGAAAATAATCACATTAATGTAAATTTTCCTGGAAATGAAACTTTATTGCAATATCATTAATCGAGTTTGCAAGAACTTCATAGGTTTTCCGATGTGTTCCCGAAGGGGGCAAAGAGATCACAGAAGTCTTCTTGTCTTCTAATCAGCGTATTGACAAATGAATTTCTATTCAAAATTTACTGTCTAAGGCTAATATATATATATATATATATATATATATATATATATATATATATATATATATATATATATGAATCCATTAAACCACATTGAAAGAAAAAACGGAATAATTTTTCCTTGCAGTAATATTTTTATTACCTTTTTCGAAAAATCGTGTTTACGTATTCCTCATTTATTCTTTGAATTCCCAATTAATTTTCTATTTCTTTCATAGTCTCCGTCCGAGGTGGCGAAAGTGTTCCTTAAAAGCTATTCTATTCAGAGAATTTTTGGTCCTCTGCGTAGCGTAGTGGACTAAGGGCATACTTTTAACTGTGATCAAAGCGGCGCTCGCTGCCTCAGTGTGCCTGGTTCGAATCGCTTCCCTGCTCGGATTTTTCGAAAAAGGTAATCAAAATATTACTGCAAGGAAAACTTATTCCGTTTTCTCTTTCAATGTGGTTTAATGGATTCATTTCCATCATTCTCTCGTGCTACTTTGATATATATATATATATATATATATATATATATATATATATATATATATATATATATATATATATATATTTATATATATACACATATATATATGCAACAAAGCCAGCAAGGAAAAAAATGAAGATTCCAAGTACTTTCGAACTTTATTTCAAGGAATTACGAAGACAACAGAAAACTGCAATATATAAGGAATGGGAAGAGGAGAGAGAACGACAAAAATAAACAATTAGACCAATCGTAGAATGAAAGGATAAAAAGAGCGAAAAGAAACAAAAAGCGAGATAAATAAATGCCCAGAAGATAGAAAATAATTCAAAATCAATTAAGGAGGAAGATAAGATCAAAAAGTGAGATTAATATGAGAGATTAATTAATTAATTACACTGTGGAAGTTTAGACAAGGTTGTATTAATTTAATCTATAATATTGCCATCGCGTTTATGCAAGCGAGTACTTAAATTCAAATCAGTAATTTTACTAATGAATGCCGATTCTTGAACATTACGCGCAAATGTATCTTCAGCTTGACAAATAAATTCAGCTGCGTTCCAATCGATGTTATGGGTAATTTGTGACATAGGCATATACAAAGACCTTAGATTCTCCACGTCGGACATTATATTGGCAATATAAATTGGTAATAGTAGAAGCAACAAACTGCACAAAAAGTGTATAAATAATAATTTAGATTTAAATAGAATAGAAATGCGTAATGATTAGAAAACATGAGGAAGAGTAGCAAAAGCTGGATTAAAAGGACACGGAAGTGCTAAACTGTAGAAAGAATTTTTATCTAAGTCAAAATAAATATAAAGAAAATGGAAAGGATAACAAAGATTGTGTCCTACGTCAAAGAGTTTAGAAATTTCAGTCTCAAAGAATTCAAAACTAACCACGCAAAGCGCTGGAAGAAAACTAGAGAAAAAACTGAACTTTTAGCTTAAATATGATAAGAGGAGTAAACGTGAATAAAGGAGTGGGGTGTATTAATAAATATAGGAAAGGAAGTATTAAGTTCTCTTCTAGATCAAGAGTAAATTTAATAAAAGGGAGAAGCGAGTTAAGTTTGTTAAAAAAAGAACAAGTTAATAATTATTTTTTTAAGGACAAAAAAGAAAACAAAACAAAATTCCAAAACCAACGGTCAAACATTTTCAAATCACCAGTAAAGAAAACTAGTGAGAGTGAATTTTATTGACATAATTCTTAGGCTATTGACAAAATACTATAAAAATGCGTTGTAATCCTATACAAAACGCCTCAATTTTATTTAAAGTCGTCAACATGTAAACGCATCGAGTGATTTCGCTTGCCCGTGAGAAGCACTTGAGACATCCGATTTGCACTGCCCAACTATTGAATTGGCCTCCAAAATAGAGGAAAGAGAAAAGTTATAAAGAGAAAATGACAAAGGCAAAGGCACGAAATAGGAGATGTCGATAAGGTCAGTCTTTATGAGCAGAAGTCGATTGAAGGAAGATAGCGAAACAATCCAACATTCTTCTTAGATCTGAAAGAAAGACAATTCCGATGAAGGAAGCTTGAAATCCCTCATCGAACTTTTTAATATTTTTAAATAAAAAAATGGAAGAAAAATGGTCAACTTCGACGAGCGGATGCTAACTCAGGAAGAGGAAGGTTGGAAGAAGAGAGGAGGGGGAGATAAGTAAAGCATGAAGGTCAAAATTATCCGAACAGCGTAATTCTTTTACTACTATATGTGAGAACGCCAACTAATTTTGGGTAGTAACTTACTTCCATGAATTCTTATTAGCACTTTCAGTCATTCGTTCCTCAAGTTTCGACTTATGTTGAAGAAGCTGGAGTTGGTGTTCAAGCATTTTGAGGTGGCAATAAACGCTGCACTCACTGCCTTCCTCTTCCTTCTGTTGGATGCCTATGCGACTGTTCTTGTCTCCTTCTAGCTAATGCGGTGTTCGGCATCTTGTCGCAAGTATTCGGTGAGAGCGTTGCTGAACCGCCCTGCCTGAGTGTTCTGCTTGACCTCCCTCACTCT
Organism: Ceratothoa steindachneri; assembly: GCA_963969495.1. Classification (NCBI taxonomy): domain Eukaryota; kingdom Metazoa; phylum Arthropoda; class Malacostraca; order Isopoda; family Cymothoidae; genus Ceratothoa; species Ceratothoa steindachneri. The sequence continues at coordinate 83,471,093 of OZ018336.1, read as the reverse complement.
GGGGTTGACGCCCCTGTGTGTCTCACTGAACCGAAGTAAGCCTGGAGTCAGTCGCTGGAGTGTACAGGGTGCCTTGTATACTACCTCTCAGTTTGACTCCTCTTCTCTGTAGATTGGAGCAGGCAAAAGATAAATCTTAAAAATCATCTCTGAATAAATTTTCAAAGCTCGAAATTCTCCTTCCTCTAAAATTTTGCTTGTGTTTAAAGTGTTTACAGTTTTCTTTTGGTGGTTCTTTTAGGTGTATTTTCAAAACCTATCGTTTTTCGGTAGTTTTATTTTGCCGAGGGATGTCCTTTTGTTTTGTTAGCCACGCGACAGGAAAACAAAATTTCAGGTAAAACCAAATTAGATTTTGTGAAACTCCCAATTTTCCTTTTTTAGAAACTCTAGGAGCCATCCTGTTTACATAAAATTTTAATGCAACATGCTCCTCATGCTCTTATTTGACTGTTTGCCAACCTCTGACATTATCCTACAGAAAGAAAGGGTTTCTCGTTCCCATTTTGCTGCATCACCGTCTTTAGGTTTCTCATGGATAAATCGATGAGTAATCCTCACTGAGAATGCAAATGAGCTTGCAATAGGCTGCGGAGCAATCCATCAATGGCCTGGCAAAATCATATGGTGCATCAACCGTGAAATATGAACTAATGATTAACTCCTTTTCTTCAAACATGTTACCTCAACAAATTATTTAGCGGTGATTTTTCTTTCAAAAAAGATGCCCTCCGCAGCTTCCTCATTTAGAACTACCAAATCTCTGACCAACTTATTTATTTCTGCATGACAGAATTGTTTTTGTTCGTCTTCCTAACCAGGTACAAAATCTGCGTTTGTATTTGTTCCATCCGTACAAGTACGGACACCTCACTCGTCTTCATAATCGCTATTTAAGATGCTATCCTCTGTTGATGGAAGAATGGGAAAATCAATGATGACTACTAGTGCTATTGCAGATTCAAAACTAGGGTAGACCATCTTGTGTTTGATCTAAGCTAAAAATACAATCAGGTTAACTATTCAGAAATAACAATTTGTATTTGATTAATATTTATAGATTTATTTAAGGGTGTAAGACTAGTTAATCTGCGGTGGTCTATTCTTTCCTAAGCCCCGTTGTAAGAGCACCGTCGAGTTTAGCCCGAGCACTACATGCGGCGCCGATTTTCTGTCTTGATTCGCAAAAAGAGGGCCGGCGCACACTCGGTAAATCTTCTCTTTTCCATTATTGATGCGCTGCCGATTCTTAGCGGTGAATGAACCACACGAATAACCAAATAAGTCAGGATTAGCTTTGCACTGCCTCGAATTACTTACTATAATATCATCCCAAATCTGAAAAGACTACGCCAATATTATATTACCTTCGTCATTCAGTCCCAATTGTCATCATGGAAATTAAACCTGATATACAAAGATAGATCCTCGATACTCTTCCAACTTAACCCAATCTGATTCCTATCTTTTTATGAGTTTACAAATCACCTGAAAAGAATGAACAACAGAAGAGGTCGAAAGAACTTAAAGAATTTTTAAAAACAAAGGCAAGTGATTTTCATAAAATTGGTATTGAAAAGTTATTAGAAAGATCAAAACTAGTGGTAGAAAGTGATGGAAATTTCATCAGTTAATAAATATATAAATAAATATTTATTTAAAATAAATATCTCAAATGAATTGTTTGATTTGTATCCATAAAATAATGACAAACATAAAAATAATGACGCATTACTTATGGGATTAATGAATACATTAAGCCTGGTTGCTTTATCTATTTAATGCTCAACCATTTATAGGGGTTAGATACTCGTAATTTTCGAGGTGATAATGAGTATTCATAAAAGATGGATCGGAGCAAGTAAAGATAAGCCATCTTATATATAAAAAAATACTCTCGTAATATTTAATTTTAGAGATTATTCATCGTTACTAATATTTAAGTGAGCAAGGTAACATTTTTGTGTTTCACCAATCGTTTTTTTTAGTCGCTTTTAACATTACCTTTACCATCTTGCTTCGACCTTTGAAAATTAGCTTAGGTTAGTAAAGATAAGCCATATCTAAGATGACAGCAAAGATAAGCATTTATAAACTGACCAATTATATATTTTGGGGGGTAAATTAGAAATGAAAACTAAACAACCATATTTTGTTGGTTACTTGCTTTATTTTCCTAATTCACGTTATCTTAACTAGTTCACTTTTAAATGGCTCATCTTTGCTAGATGAACTAATAAATGTTTAACTTTTCTAGTTGAAATTAACGATAGCTTATTTCTGATACCCATCAATAAAATGAGTTAGTTATCTTTACTTGATCAGCTGAATCTTTTCTCGGCAATATCCTATTAGATAAAGACCAAAATTATGAATTAGTGATTTAATGACTATTTTATTAGGACCCAATGAACAAATCATTATTTTATTTAAATGATTTACTCATCATATAGAGGATTATCTTAATTCTTACTAGTTAATATACAGGATAAGTTCGCCAATTAGTTCAGGAATTTTTCTTCCTGGCTGGTGGTCATGATGACTTTTGTTAGGAACTATGAACAGTGAAGTCATAGACGCTGCTTTTCTTCTTTGCAAGCGATGTCATTTTGAGCTTCACAGCACTTTCTAAGGCTTTTATCACAGTCACACACTTGGAAAATTGAGGTATGCCTCTCCGTGACTCTGTGAAGAGAAGCTGGCTGACGGTGATGTATCGTGAGTGTTAATTTCCCCTCATGATACATACACCAATCATGAATATTCCATCCATAGTGAATTCTATGTTATGTATGGAGTATATCGGGTTTTGCCAAAGTATGTTACAATCGGTTTTTTATCTATTGAAAGGTTTACGTGTGTGATAGAAAAAATTGCGTCAAAAGAACAGAGCTTTATTTTTCCCTCATGTGTCACTCTTATGTCTTTTCCATTGTGTGCAGATGTGTCGGGATTGATGTGTAAAGATTCTAGATCTCAGCTTTCTTAGATTCGGGCCACAACAAGCCTGACAACGTCACCAGATACTGTCCGCAGAGTAGTGGAGAGGCTCAAGAACGGGGAAGACCGCAAAAATCGCCCTCGTTCAGACATACCTCAATTTGCCTACTATTTGGGTATGAAAAAGGCCTTCGAAATTGCTCCAAAGCTCAAAAGACATCGCTGGTGAAGAAGAAAAACATTTCGGTGGCAACGGTGACCTGGGCCGTCTTAGGATAGATAGGGTTGCTTCTATCCTAAATTATTTGCTACTCTCCACATATTGGTAATTCAATGGGGGAAATCTTTTGCCAATACTACTTTTATGGATAATTTTTCATCGGTCAAATTCACCTACGCAAAGGTCCCCAAATCTACATAACTCCACCTAACTTCTGATACCAATTATAGAGTATCAGCGATTATTTTAAGCTTAGACTAATAAAGTAGATTAAGAAGTAAAATTCCTACAAAATTTCACACATATGGAACCCAACACCAGCCAGGGGGAGAGGGCTATTCTTAAAAAAGGAATTTTTAATGGCGCTATTCTTAACATGGTAAAATTAGCTTCCCTATTGTTTATATCTTCCCCTAAGACATAGGCATCGTTACCTACAACAAAAAGGAGTTTTTGACTAATTAAAATTAAACTAACTCTAGAAAATACTCTAGAAGATTTCATAGATTAATTTGATTTTTAGAGCATTTTTTCAAAGGGCTTTGACAGAAATTGCAAATGCTGATGATAAATATATATATTTTGTATGATTCAATAAATTAGTGGGAGTTATAAAATGAATGTTTCAACGGGAAAGTGACAAGATTAATTCTTGATCATCAAATTTATGATTTTTTTGCACGTTTGACCGAAAGCTAAAGGGTAAAACGTCTCTTCTTTCTTCTATCCAATCCGCCAGCGCTGAAATGCTCGTACATATGTGCGATTGTCGACCAAATAGTCCAATGGACACTATTTCTTTATTTCCAATGAATACATTTATGCCGTCCATAAACCATCGCCAAAGCGATTCTCTCTTTCTCACTAAATATCTTTCCCGGCTTCTAAGATTTTATAGTATATAGCCCAGATGGGCCCTATAAAAAGCAGGCTGGAAACGGTGTATCTCAGCTATGCATTCAATATAGCAGCTGTGCCAGGAAGCTCCTAAATTCTGGAACTAACGCCCTTTCGGAAGAAGTCACCAATTTATGGCGCAAATAACAACGTTTTCTCATAAGTGAAATTATAATTTAAAGCTTTCCATCGGCAGTTCGACCTCTCTTGGAGGGAAGAGATGGGAAGCAAAAGATCCTAGCGATGGTTGTTTTTTTCTCCCATGAGGAATCTGAATTAGGGTAATTTTAGTTGGACTTCCGAAATTTACGTTGCTTGGAAAACATTCGAATTTGGCCCTTGGCTGAGATATGTGGTTCATCGTTTATATAAAAACTAAAATTTATATGAACATCTATGAATAAATTTTCTGGCGGGGAGAAGGAGGGGGGCAAACGAAATAATTGTTTGATCGTTTATTAAACGTAATCAATCCAAAGGCAACAAAGAGCCTTAACTACTTGTATTATGAAACAACCTTGAGAGTTCTGTTAGTTAATCCCGTCATCTGTATGCTTTCAATCTCGAACGATATCCCCGACCGGATTATGAAATTCGCTGCCAACCCAGAGAACTTTAGCAGAAGGTCCTTATTTTAGAGGGGGCGGGGGGGGGGGGGGGCAATGTACTATGTAGGGCTGTGCCTTGACATTAACTTTTGAGCAGAGTAGTTTTCGCTACCCTAGGGTGAGGTCGCGCCCTTTCCAAATCAAGGGTGAGTGGCAGAGGGGATAAGTTGTGTGTGTGGAATGGGGGAGTGACTTTATTATGATTGAGTATATGCCTGATAACGTGTGTAAGGAGATACGTGACTCCGTAGTAAAGCTTAGCCTTTTCGCTAATAGACGGCCATTTCCTCTGTAGGCTGAAGTTCCGTGTCCTTTCTTTCTTGGATGAAACTTCGCTTTATCAACTGGATCACGAGATCTCCTTAAGAGTTGTAAATAAAGTCTGGCATAAAATATTGTGAAACATCATTATACATAACCAGGTAAGAAATGGGCCTGAGTTTTTTCCTAATTATTTTGAGAGGACAAAATAACAAACAAAACCAAAGAGCAAAATCCAGTGGTAAGGATGACGTAAACACTTTCAAATCACCACACAAGAAAAGTAATGAGAGTGAAATTTATTGACCTAATTCATTAAACCATTCGAGTTCATACCTGCCAAAGTTGTCTCTTCTTGGTGCTATTTAAAAAATTATCTCAGGTGAATTTTAACTTTCTATAGCGTTCTCATTCTCTCGGCCAATTTGTCTGCTAAAACCTTCTGGCATTGATTCATTTTTCTCCTTAAAAAATATAAATAAAGTGAATCCATAAAAATTTGGTTCAAACATTATCTAGAGGTTATTAAATAATTAAATGTTTCCCACGCTAATATTTATTTGCCATCTTCTTCCCATAAAAAGAACTTTACCACATCACAACCTTAAAAAATATATAACTTTCTAGTCCATTTCTTGAGTTCCATCCATTCGGAATTAGTGTTTCATTGAAGACCCTGAGACATTTAGGGGCTAATGGGTAATAATCAATTAAATCTTTTTGACTAATTTGCAATAGCCAATTAATCCTATTTCATCGATCGCGTGAGCTTCTATATGCGTGATTTCGAGTACTGACCAGCTATTGTGCCAAGGGACGAGTTTCATAGGGGAGCACTATAGAGATAATCGAGGGGATCCGAATGACAATGTGCTTCTCCCATTACTCCCGATTGTTTAATGTTTTCAATTTAATAGTTATTTATATGTAAATAAATGGTGAAAAGGTATATATATATATATATATATATATATATATATATATATATATATATATATATATATATATGAAGATTCCTTTTAGAGAGCCTGAATTTCATTTTTAACAGAAATTTTATTGTGATATCTCTATAGAAGATTTCGAAATTATAAAATCACATCAAAAATGCCCGATTACATTTCGAATCTTGGAAACATTATATATAAACCAGGCAATGGCTTCGCCACTCCCCCCTAAAGGGCAGCTTGCGCCTTGTTACTAAGATTAAAATTTAAAATCTAAAAAAAGCAGCCATGGTTAAATTTGTATAAATTTTCTGAACTTCGCTAATTATAATAATTTTAAAAAGGAACTCTAAACTAAATTCTCCTCCTTTTAAAATATCACGTTGCTAAAATATAGTTATAGAAGAATATATATAAAAAGAAATCTTTTGAACTTCACCATTTGCAATTCTTCGGGGTTTAAAAACTTTACAAAATTTCGATACTAATATTTATTTCTGAACTTTGATAAAAAACATAAGTCATAACCAAACTAAGATGAAATTATTATTCAAATAATCAAAAGAGGCCCTTTTTAAATAATGTTGCTTCAGGATTTTATACCCCCTTTTTAAAGTTCAGAGGTGAGTAGTGTAATCCCCCTTTCGACTATTTAAGGCAATGTATTGCCAGCCTCCTGTTCTTCCCTTGAGAAGGTCTATAAGAATAAATACGAAAGCGCTCAAAATCGCTTTTCAGTTTTCCTTTTTGGGTGTATCTGCATAACTTTGACTCACGTGCACTTTGTGAGCTTTTTTTCATTATATATATATATATATATATATATATATATATATATATATATATATATATATATATATATATTATGTAAAGCTTTATTACACATAACTTTATATATTATTCCAATATGTCCTAAATCTGGATATATTAGGAAAAGGTAAAACATGTAGACTCCTAATTTTCGGATTGTTCAAAAACGACTACTTTATCGATGCTCTACTTGAGGAGTCAATGTGTAACCAACATCCAAATCAGAGAAATCATTTTTATTTTATTACAAAATACGCCTCTCGATTTATTTTATTTTATAAAAAACATTTAATTCTTTGATCCCAAGATGTCATAATATCATCACGGACACTTGCTAACAATTAGGGTATAGCTTTTTAATGAAATGTTACGTTTTTTAAATTTGTCTATCTGATTGCGCTCCAAAATGTGAGCAAATAGACTTGATGGAATGCTCATTTAAGCTCACATCAATTATGTTTAGAAAAATTGAAAAGAAAAACATTTTATACCCAGGGATTTTGGCCTTGTACATATTAATTAGCCGTTTCTTTTGTCTATTAAACCTTTAAAGGTATTGTGATCAGCTATGCTTTGAGTTATGATATCACTACTATTTTATCTTCAACTTTGCTTAAGCCTTTTATCTTATGATGTAACAATGAACTTTAATGATTCGATTAATCAAATCTATAATCTTTAAAAACTCTAGCCTTTTTTTACAATTCATTATCTGTATTAAGAAGTGACTCTATTGTGATCTTTATCTTCACTGTATCTAAAGCTGAAATACCTTGTTTTGTTAAAGTGCTCGAAAGATCTAAGTTCATAATAAATGATCGAACTAAAATATGACGCGTCCAGAAACAGAGGGGCATCCACACCAAAGTATAACTTTTGAGAAAAACGGGTTCAAAGTTTTTCATTTTCCCTTTTATCCTATTATCATCATAAATAGCGTAATACTAACTATTTCATCGGTCATAATGAATCTGTAACCGTAATTATTTCTGAGAACCAGAAAAAAGCACTAAATTAATTTCCAAAATGTCAAAATAAATATCGAAAAATTACCCACATGTTGAAAATATAACAAAATGTACAAATAACCACACAAATACATAAGATAATAGTTGCAATAAGATAACAATAACATTATTTAATACCCATTAGCAGATTTTAATCACTTATTATTAAATATTAATTTAAAAAAAAAATTAATTTGGAAAATGTTGACACTGATACATTCTTAAGGCAATCAGTGTTATTTTTATTTTGGTAAAGTTAATTTTATAATCTTAATTGGGTATTTGCACGATGAATTTTGCGTTGTAATTATTAATTAATAAAATAATGAATTAGTACTCCTTGAAAAAGTCCCTCTTCACTTCTATGACTGTAAAAGGCTGAACTCTGTTAGCCTTTTCGATGAGATTAATGTAGTGGCAGGTGCTAACACAGAGGTAGGGCGCTCCTTCAACTCAATCAGTCTAAAGTCACGGTCGCACGCAGGTAAGAATGATCTGGCACGATTAAGTAGTGCAAGATACTCTTAAGACGACCCGAATGGATTTTCCGGAGCTAGGATAGGATAATCAAACGTGTCGTTTACAAAGAAGGAAAACCGGGACTGTGGGAGGGGAAGCTGGGTGGTGCGCCTGTGGGCACTCATTGGCCGGTCGAGATGGTGTGTATCGGCGAGCAGCGCGCTGACTGGCTGCCTACCTCTGGTGCGGATGCCTCTTTGACTCACAGAATACGGAGATGGTTTGACTGCGACGCGAGAAAATCCAAGGTCCGTTCTGCCCTCTGTGTATCTGCATTAAGGGCGAATTTCGCTTCCAACTCTTCTCAAAATGTAGATGAGGCTTATGCCTTTCAGGATCCAAGCTGAACTGAAATCCTTTAAAAGTGGCGTGGATGCCCCTCTGTTTCTGGATGCCTCATATATGATAAAAAGCTTTTGAATTAACAAGCTTTTTTAAAGGAACCAGTCAACATAAAGAGAATTGCTGATCTTGTTTACCCTCATGCATAACAAAAATAAAACAATATCCGATTTCTGAGCAACGTAAACTCCAATTCTTTAATCAAAATGTTAGACTCTTTCCTTTTATAAATCTCTTTTGAAAATTACTAGCATAGTTCTGCTCTATTATCTAAAATTGCTGTTCTCTAAAAAACAAAATTCAGAAATCTTTCATCAATTCAATTAATGAAAAATTATTGTTGGAGTGTAAATGGGGATTCAGTTCAATGCAACTGTTTATAGGAATGCTTTGACGTACACTTTAGATATTCACAGCTACATTTTCATATGGGTAGATTTGTTCGTTTCAAAGAATGATGGCAGCTTATAAAAACAAAACCATAAGCTACTTAATCAAACAGTAGTCTACTTCCAAAATCTGTAGATGAGGGTTAGCATGGGATTAATAAAATATTTTGTTCTTTGAAGAACTCCATCAAATTTCCACCCAAAACAAAATAAACTTGACTCGAATTCTATTGGTCAGAATTCGAATTGTATTTAAGTCGTTGATCTGTTATTTTCTGATTGTGTAATTGAATAGACTTTATTGCATGTGGATGCAATTGAAGCATCCTAATACCTCTTTTGAACAAAATTTATCTAGCTCATTTTTCTCAATATCTCTCTGATTCGAAACTATTTCTCCATTTTCAGGAGGTAATTCAACAACATTTTGCTGTCGTTTCATCGACAAATTCATTTTCCAAAACATAATAAAACAAAATGACAATTCGAACTGCCTTAAAAAATTAGATGATTCTCTATTAATAATTAAACATCCTGTTTCTTTCTTAAAAAATAAGCGGAGATTTAGAAACTCTTTTGTGCAATAGGATCCAAATAAAGATCACTATAAAAAGCTAGTTTATAGCTTTTTATAATTTTTTAACAATTTTGTATCAGAAAATACAAGTTTAAGATATAAATATACAAAATATCTTTTACAATCTTTTCATAAAACTTAATTAAACAGCCTAAAATATTCGCCATCGTTATGTGAAATCACTACCACATGCAAGCTATCGCTGATGTGAGAATTTTCTTATTAGTTATTCTACATCACATCCCTAGTCCTCAATGGAGAATAAATAAGGGTAAAAGTTGTGAAGAACCACAAATCTGGATCATAATATGAAACAGCCTAACAAATCCTCACCCATGACATAAAGTGGGTGTAGGGACTGAATGATACATCTAGCATACCAATCACTATAGGAACCTTACCAACGCGACTACATAATATCATATATTTATAGGAACCCCACACCTTAAGAGCAACTCTAAGCATAAAAAGGAGCACTTCCTGTCTTGAAGATGACTCTTGGTCTTTTTAAAGTGTCTGAGTATGGAAAGTCTCAACCTTAGGTAAACAGAGACTAAGAGTATGAACGAACAGTATGATTTCCGGCAAATAGAAATCATTACTAATTTTGAGTCATGAACTGTAAACTGGGTCTTCGAAATCTTTAGTCGCCGCCTGTATCTAAGATCTGGACTTTTTTACGCGCGTTGTGAATCGCTAGAGCTCAATCAGTTGAACTATTAAAAATATCGAGACAAAGTCTTGCATCTCTAGAGTGCTCTTGTCGGTTGAGCAACGTCATTTAACGCTTCGTTAATCCTGTGCTGAGATGAACGTTGCTTCTGAGATACAAAATGCGTTGCTCGAAAATATGAGGGCAGGAAAGTAAGATAGCGACCTGGTAGCGGAAAAACACGTGCTCTGCGACATTAACAACCGCATTTTCTTCTATAAAAAATCGTTAGCGGAGGATAGCGACTTAGAAAAGGATATATGGGGCTTTTTGCTTACTGTCGCTCTACCTATTTGTATCTATAAGACGTTCGATCTGTTCCGGCGGCTACAACTTCGTTCGCTCATAACTAAGGGTCATTCATGCGTGCGTGTATAACTGCCGGGCGAGCGTGGTGAAACGTTCACTCATTGTAAGTATTTCTATGGTTTTATATGATAGAGAGAGTGCGCAACTCTCATGAGTCTGCTTTCACCTCACAAATAATGATTATCAGCAAGTAAAGATGTTTTTGTGCCACAATATAAGAATTTCATAAATGTGATCTGTATTAATTTGCGTCATGGTCTTTTATCCTGGGTAAGTCCGGGTCCTATTCTTGTTATATATAATTCAACATTCTCTCAATCTCTTTTTCTTCATCTTCCGTTTTACATTATTTCCCCATTGGTTCTCATTAGTCTTCTTACAGCCATAAATTATGAACAGTAGAAAGTTTTCTACAACAAAATACATTTTTATCGAGCTAAATTTTGTAAATTTAGTAAGGCTTTGTACTGTGGATTATGTTCAAATTTACCGTTTTATCATAAAATGGAAAGAGTAATTTTACTTTTGTCCCCTCAAGATGAATCAAGCGACGATAGAAATAAGGTTCGTGTCGAAAAATTCCTTGCATTTTTCCGAGATTTTTCTGCCCAGCCGCAAAATGTGAATTGACTTAATTCTAAGCCTCTAAGAACCAGCGTTTGCTGGGTAAAGAAGAGAGTATTCACAAATTTTAGGTCTCTTCAGCTCCGTAGCTGCCACACTTGTCTCCCTATACATGAAATAGAGATTTACTAGGTAATGACAGTTCTACCACGCAATGAATTAAAGAGAATCGCCACTCCTCTTAGAAGACGTAGGTCTCTGGAATTTCCACTAACTTTTCATCCAACGACGCCTGGTGAACAGTATCCAGCCTCTCGTGGAAACTCGCCAACCATGCTCAGTTCTCATCAGGGACGGCCTCTCATTTCTATTGTTAAAAATGAATGGTTACCAGAAAGCAACCATTCAATTTCAAAGTACTCATCAGACAACTCACTCTCACATCCCCCACCTCAAAATATAGAAAAACTTCGTCAGGCCATTTCATTCTGTAGGAACACTGCACCTGCCACTAAAAGAATTCCTTACTACCTCATCCAACACCTCTATCTATCATCTCTCTATTTCCATTTAGGTCATTACAAGCATATCAAGAAGGAATATAGTTTTTCCTCTCACAAGCGTATGGCATTATCTGTCCCTGTGCTCGAGTCAGACTGCAATCCCTCGGACGCTACTTGCTACAATTCCATAGCCATAGTTGCTGCCCTTAAAAACAAATATAAAGGATCATCATATCTTTTCGCCTCTTCTTTCACGCTGATTTCGTGTTCCTGCCTCTGACTGCCATCCTGCGTTCTACCAATTTTGCAATAGTCTGGATCCCCTTCTAAGACGTCGGGGAGGATCTTGAGACAGTTTTTCACTCTTTTTTACCATCAGCCTCTTTGCAGGAGGAGGGAGATTACCAGGGTTCAATCCTAAGCGTCAGATCTTCTCAATCTGATAAACGTGGTCTCTTTCTCGCTTATAAGTTCAATTATCAGTTTACTCTACACTGACAACCTATTGCTCTACTACATTGGTAAGTATCTCCCCACGGTTGTCAAACAGATCCAACTACCGGCACGCAAAAATATCATCCTTGTTTATATCTGGCAAGACCATAGCAGCAAACCAATTGTGTGGTTTCTACGAGGGGCGGTCAATATGTTTTGCGAATCGGTAGGGGAAAACAGAGGAAGGGGGATGGCTCTTTGTGCGGGTGATAGGACGAGTTATAACAAGTCAGGACCTGCAGCCGCACGCTCATGCCTCGTCTACTTAAGAAGCAGTAGCTGATCGGAGATCGTCAGTCACAAATTTTTCAACAATGCAGAAGGTTGAGCACCACGCAGTGATCAAATATTTGACCAAGGAAGGCAAGAATGCACGAGATCCATGAACAAATGGTTATAGTGTACACCAACACCGCCCCTTCCTATGCAACCATTGCTCGCTGGAATAGGGAGTTTTGCCATGGTCGTGAGTCCCTTGAAGATGACCCCCATCCAGGACGCCCGTCAGACGTGACCAACGAGGACAATGTGGCCCGTGTGGAGAGGATGTTTCTCTAAAATCGACGGGTGAAGGTTGAAGAAATTGAGCGAGAACTTGGAAGTGTTATCAACATTATCCACGACAATTTGGCAATAACCAAGGTCTCTGCCCGTTGTGTCCCTAGAAACCTCACGCCCCATGATCGACTTCAACGTAGTCAAAGTCCACAAGGTCCGAGTTGCACAAGCTGCCCTGCGCGAGTGCGTATTCGCGGAGCTCAACCATCCCCCCTACAGTGCAGATCTGGCCCTTAGCGACTACTTTTTACTCCGCCAACTTAAGGCTGCACTGCGTGGACGCCAGTTTGGGACGATGAAGATGTCTAGCTCGCCGTCTAGGAGTGGATTGAACAGCAGTCGGGAGATTTATGGTTGTCGGGAATTTGAAGCCTCAGGGCCAAGTGGCACAAGTGCCTTGAAGTCGTGGGTAGTTATATTGAAAAATACTAAAACACTTTTTCTCATATCTCGTTTCCTTATATCCGAATTGCAAAACTTATTCACCGCCCGTCTCAGGTACCATCTTTGAAGAGAAACTCTGTTAGAATTTTCTCGTCTTACACCTTATTTTCTTCCCCCTGTCCACTCTTACACTTAAACGTTATTTGTCCTACATTCCCTGAGGCTCTTACTATGGCAATTTACCTTAAATCTACAATAACATGGTTCAGTCCATACTCGACATTATAAGTGCGTTGTCCACCTCCGCATCACTTTGGCTTCATGGGCTACGTGGAGAGCACATCGTCTCTTCCCTTTCGCGAAAGCGCAACCTCTTGTCCCTAAAGACTTTTCTCCGCTTCCACTGGATGAACACATCCGGTGGCATCCCTCTTTTATGGACTTCCATTTCCCCTGTCTCCCCTCTATCAGACTTCTTTCGCCTAGATGCCGTCTGGATGATCTACGAATCAAGAATCTTGAGAAAAATCTCTATGTTTCTCCTATCAGAGTTTCGTAATCATGCTTTCATGCACTCTCAAGGCTCACCCATCTTCACTAGGGGCTCCAGTTCATCCCATATCTCGTCTGCTGCCGTTGTAGGGGAGACGATGCCTCAACTCTATTTTTCTCCCTGCCTTCCTCACTAGTTGTTCATCGTACACCGCAGGATTCTACGCCATTCCGATTTCTTTGGTACTAACTTTTCTCTTTCCACCAAAGTAGTGTTTTTTACTCTTTCAAGAAGCACAATTTCTGCATTGTCCAACTTCTACCATCCAAATTTTCTGATCCGCGAGATCCAATTGCTTTTGCATGAGCTTTTGACCTCACACAATAAGCTTGTCGCCTTTTGATGGGGGTCCTCCAAAATTATGGTAGCTAACAAAAAACCAGTGACTAAGTTTCTTGTTCGGTCGGAGTCTCTCCCAGGGCACCGAATTCCCCTTCCATCGACTGATCTCACTCCACATGCGATGGAGTCATTGGTGAAAGATATCACTGAATTTAACCGCATTAATTCTAAACCATTTTACTGTGTTTATCTTTCCACCGCTCCTGCCACACATGGGTCACACATGCCAACTCTCAAGGATACCTTATATCCCGCGATCTTGCTCCCACGAGTTGCGACTCCTGCACTAGAATCACCGCATCCCACGTGCTTGTTTAGCTCCCTGTGTACTCCATCCCTCGTCGCCCCTTATTTTATTTTCTCTTTGATTACCCTAAATTAAAACACCTGCCTCTACTCTAACAAGACGATCCCTTGTTCTTCATAAATTATAATCTATTCTCCTTCTTCTCCCCTTGATATGATTGTTCATTTGTCCTCCCTTCGCCTTCCCCCTACACGTTCCTTTCACCCTCCATTACCCCTACCCATTGGCAGTGAAATGCTTCGCTGACTGGGAAGAATATCCGTGAATCGGCGGTTAGATCCACTTCCATAAAAGGTGGCCTATTCTCCAAGTTCCTAAAAGCCTACTGCTCTAATTGAAATTTGAATCTTCCAAACAATTTTCCTGCCATTAATCTCACTACTCTCGTTATATTTTATCTTTTTGATTGATGTCCCATGTTAATCAACGTATTATTTTTTAAATCTAATAAATATTCCGACTAGAAAACATCCATGACTTTTGTGTGTGAGGAATTATTGACTCTAAGAAAACACCATCAGCGACCATCAAAATCCAACCTTTGATTAATGAGGCCAAACAACGCATTATTTTATCGAGCTGCTTCCCATAATAAATATATTCAGGCTAAAAATATCTCCATTTCTCTTTTGACACCATTTTAACAACCGACATTAATATTTTATGAGTCCTTCCTTAAATACTTCGAATTCCATTTAAGTTATCACACCTTCATAAACGAGCACATAAATGTTTATTATTTAGATAATTAGATAATGACGGGGTCCTAAAAAAGACTGCAGCAGCCAAACAGTGAGAGAGAAAACCTGTAAAAAAAAGCGATTGATCGTTTTATTTGTCGTCATGGCAACAATAAATATGTTGGTGCACTTAATATACCGGATACGCAATTATTATTATTATTATTGTTTTTAATTTAAAGCAAAAAAGATACAAGAAGTGAAAATGTTTTGAAGATATATAACCACACACCCTTCTGTAAGAATTGTGGTCGTGATAGCTCAAAATGGGTTGTTAAGGCCAATGTGCACATTCTCCAGATGTCAGCTGCAGCACGACTGCCATTGCTACACATGATTACCATTTTTTTAGAGAAATCTCATTTTACTGAGCGTTGACGAAAGATCGACTTTACTTCTTTGAACTTCTACTGAAAATAAACAGTTCTCAGATAGTGAATGAGAGGCCGAAAACATATGTTGACATGCAACTCAAAAATTGAGCACGTCTAAATAAACTCTCGGTTCCTTATTCCTTTCACTAACAGAATTTTATAGATGTAAACAAAGAAAAGCCTCTGTAGAGGGCTTAAGCATACCCATAGAGTTGCGGAGGATGTTTCGTAAAAGACAACTATACCTGGAAAGTGTTCGCCGATCTTGAATGGCGTCGACCCTAAACTTGCACTTCTGCGACCTCAGCTGTGTCCTTCGGGAATGGATGGGGGCGTCACAGTCATTATATTTATGTTTCTACCCTTATTCATACCAATTTCAATTACTTGTGTGAAAGGAGTGAGGGTAAACAAAGAAGATGGATGCAATAATTGGTTGTGTAAAGAGAAAATGTTCATTTGATTTCTTGCAACAAAAGAAAGACTAACACATTTTCATAAAGGCAAAGGAATTAATGGAAATGATGATTGAGTGGAAAATAAATAATCAGTATTACAAAGTGTTTATTTATATTAGTAGAAGGGAGTGAATGAGGATGAATAATCAAAGGCTCATTGGAGTAAGATTTGTTGGTAGGAAACTATGAAAGAGATTTGGAGCCAAATTATTATATTAATTATTTTTTTACCCATTAGTTGCTATCTGAAGCCAGGTATACCTGGCGACTGGCTTTCATTACATGGCTCTTGCTAACAAGCCAGGCTTCCTTCTTAACTGAGATATATTATTTTGCTTTCATAATACACTCGCTGCACCTCGCTACTGCATCCGTTGATTTTTCCTCAAAAGTTATCTGCAATCTTGAATTCCAAATCCATTCACAGCACGGTGTAATTGTGCAATTCTAAGTGCTATTTTGTTTGTAAAATCCTCAATTGAGACGTAGCTCTTTCTCAATTTTGGTTAATCCTCCAATCAGCTCTCGATTCTGAAGCAAGGCTTTAGTACTGTTGGTGCTTCGCAATACACTGCATCCTACTCTAGCAGAGCCTCCAGCATCTACTTGGATAGGGTGTAACTCCCACTTCAATTTAGTAATAAGCTCAATACTTACACTTTATTTGGGTGGTTTTCCTTTGATATAACCCCACCATTCAGGAGAGGAGCTCTTGTTAGCATAGTGGATACGGCGTTGGGTTTTTCTCGTCAAAGTGTCGGATTCAATCCTAATGGAGATCGTACACAAAAGTCACTGCAGGCAGAGATCTGACCACTGATTGGTGGACGCACTGTAATTCACTGCGGCGATGGTAGGTAGTTCTTAGACAGATCATCACAGACATATCTAAACGCAACCTCTCTGACTTTCTTCTCGTGTCTTTACAGAACAACGCTTACTTCTTTCTTATATTCAAAGGAATCGCTTCCATTGTTAGTTAAACTCAAATACCACTCACACTGAACGAGTCCACTTTAACCCTGCGTGAAAAAGGTTCCTACCTAATCACTGGTTAGTGAGAAAAACACAAAATACTTCCTAACACCTCTTAATCCCAAAGAGGGCCGGCTACTGATAACTTCAGAGTCATCAGCAATTATCACGCTCATCCTTATGTTGGTTTCATGATCCGGATAGGGGGATGGTTTCCTGGTAAATGAATGGATGGCGTTCCATCACGTTATACTTACGATCTCGAGGCGTAATACCATACTCTCTATTTTTCTATCATCAAAGCTTCTGACACTAATACGCGTTCATCTCTTGCACGTTATTTGCATTTTCTTCGTCTACGGACGTTCTGCCCCTCTCCACCAGTTTTCAAACAACTAATTTTTACAATTCCATCTTGTTTCTTCCAAATATGGCATCTTTTTTGCTAGCGGAAGGAGAGTAAGATAAAGGATTAGGACTTAGTTCTCAGGATGCTTTGTTCTCATTCTTGATGAATTAGTTTGTCTCCGTCCTCCGCTCTCAAGAAGTAAATAGCCAGGTATTCTAATGTTGAAGTAGATAATTCATCTTGATCGCCTGGAAGGTTCAACCTTCTATCACATCCACTGTTGATTAAGTTATATTTAATGGTTTTCGCCCCCACCCCTCTCGTAAACCTTCCTAATTTTATTGAGAACGGATCATCGTCTCATCCATTCACAGGGCAGGGATCCTTATCTCGGCGAAGGAATCGGTGAGATCATTTGGCTTCTTCTTTAAGGAGAGTTTCTCATGGACGCTATACGTGATTTATTTCGTTGCCGCCTCTCGATCAATCTTCAATCTCTGCCTCAGCCCTGCGACACTACATAGGGTGCTGACCGCTGCATATTGATCTGCATTTACTGTGCCATTGTTATCTTAGGTTTTGCCTTTCCTGCGACACTAACTCACTATTAGTTAATGAAGAAATGTGTTTTTCCTTGGCTTCAGAAGCATTTTGCTTTTTCTTTATTAGCAGTCTTGGCGATGAACCCAAACTCTCTTTTTTCTCTGATCAAATTTCCCTCCTCTCTGCGTAGGAATTTCTTTATTTCCATTGAATACCCAAGTCCTCATCTTGAGTCGCTTCCATCAAGTACCAGTGGCACCAATGCAGAGGGTCGTTGGTGTTCACACTGATCTATACCTTCTTCTTGATTATCTCTTATTTTCAGGTTACCTGCTAAATCCTTTGGATATTTTATCTCCATTTTCGTCTCCTAAATTAAATTATTTAGATGATGTAATCACACAGAAAGAAAGACTTGCTATCATATCAGATTCCTTCGCAATTTTTTAAATGCATAAAATATTTAAGATTATATATTCCCAAAACTATAATAAAGCTGACTATTTTGGTTTAACTCTTTTAAATTTATGATTGTGAGAGCAAAGTATAAAAATGAGATTACATCTAAATCTCTGTTTCATCATCAGGTATAGTTTGTGGTTGAGTTTTGTTCTGTTGTTTTCAAATGGATAAGCCAGGCAATGCTATGAAACCCCCAGCCTTTCGCCTCCCACCAAATTTATACCCAGATTGCGAGCCTCATTCTGCTCTTGGGTTCAGGCACTTGAAGTAGGCACGATGATTGGTGTGGTACTTACGTCCGCTTTTACAATCCTTCAGGTTTTTTACCCTGTCTAGATGGATAACCAATGTTCAACCTTAGAATTTCAACCGATAATGAGACTAGTTTTTACATAAGTTATGCTAGGTAAGATCCAATGGCTTGGCAAGCCAGAAGGCACCAATAACCAACCATAAGTGGGGACGATGTGCAGCAAAGGTAGTAGAACTGTATTTTTCAACCAAGCAGCAAGTAGGAAACCTTTTGTGGCCCAAGGTCGATTCACCAGTTCTTCGTCATAGAGGGTGGATAAGGAAGCCTCTGTGAAAGGTTCGGAGACGGAAAAAAGGCATATTGTCTATATGATCAAAGAGAGAATGGAGCAGAGCGGTTTTGTGAAGATGAATCTGCTCTTATTCGTCAGATTCAACACAAAGCCTCTTTAGTTCTATAAATAGGTGGAGGAATCATTCGAAGAAGCCTCCTGAATCGTCCCATTTTTCCTCGCACTACATTTTTAAAATAGCGCCCATCTCGACATTGTCATTGATGGCATATAAATTTAAGCGTAATAAATAGAGGGTGACCCAAATAAACGAGCCTTAACTTTCGATAGGCTTCATTTCTTAATGTTTTGTTCAGTTAAGAAATGAAGCCTATCAAATGTTGTGGCTCCTGTTTTGGGGTGTCACCTGTAATAGATTAATTTGCTATAAAACAACCAAAACTCAAAAGCAACAAATTATCAAAGACAAAGGCAAAAGTAAAGAACAACTAAATCTAGAAAAGAAAAAAAACAAAGAGCAAAAGGGAAAAACATGATCAGGTGGAGGAAAGCGTCCCGAGCAGCCGTGACTGCAGGATTGATAGGTCACATGATACCGCATTAAAACCATTTAGTGAACAAACTCTATAACTTTCATAGGTAAAGATTGTGTTGGTATAAGGAGAGAAACTTCTACTTTCTCTAAATTGAGAATGAATGATAAACCTAAGTCAGCAGATGGTTAGCACCTAACAGAATTTGTTTATTTAAATTACAAAGAAAAATAACTTGTAACCCGTTTCACAAATGGCTGATGAAGAGTTAATTTATGATTAGATATTTTACCACGAGTATTCACTTACTGTCTTTCTTTATTCTCTCATTCCTTCATTCAATGCAATCAACTAAAAGGGTATCTGCCAATCTAATGGCTCTGAAATTTCAGTTAAATATTTTTTAACTAAAAAATACTTCAAACATTGACGATTTAAAAGTACAGAGACTGGTAAAGACTCCTATAAATCTATCCGTCAATCTCTGTCACTTTCCTCCAATCTCCGTGTCAATCGTGTCTTGAATCTTAATGTCAATCTCTCCGTCTATATCTCTTCTAATTTCTTTCTCAATACCCCAACGAATCTCTCCATTTATCTCTCTGTCTCCTCGTTTCTCTGCCTACACCTGACTGAGATTTCTTTGCGCATGGCCTGCTTCCATATCAAGGCTAAACAGACATGGCTCCTTTTTAACTTAGGCTCAGTACTCAAATTAATCACTTTCAACTTGTTTTTTCATTAATTAAAATTAATGATTTTGGTGGATTGGGAAGGATAAGAATAAATTAAATTTTATTTCAAGGATATCGCAAACTAAATCTTTCAAATTGATGTAACACCAACCATTGGACATGCCTTTCATAATCCCTTTTCGAGCTCCTAAGCCGCAGAATTTGGTGAGACAAGATTCACCATCTCAACTGAGCTCTATTTTAAATAGACTTGGCGTTATTTCGAAATTACCTCATGCAAATGCATCCATCGAGAAAGCTCAGAGTAAATTGAGTTATAGCTTAATGCCGTGAATTAATGCAAAGGATTCGATTGAGGTCATCAATTAAACTGTTCACTGATTTGTTCCGCTCGGATCTAATTGAGAAGGATTTACGTGCACTACACTTTCGACACTACCACAAACGCTTCCATACGAGCTCAGACGCTTTCATATAAAGAACTAATCGTGTAATAGTATCAAGCTTATATGAATATTGCTCTAGAATGGAGACCGGGGCTAGGGGTGGGGCTTATCTTGAACAAGAGTATCACTTACATTTAGAGCTGTAACGGGATGGGGTCGAATTATTCTGAGATGCGGCCAGGCTTGATATAAGTTTGTGGTCACGGAGTTATGGTAAATTATACCACCACTTAGTTAGCCTAAGTCACGTGCACCAAATGTACTAGAGAAGAAAACGATGGGGGACATTAGACTATTCACGCAACGATTCGATCCTGGCAATATAATAGGAAGCGAGGTTACCTCCTAGCCGCTGTTTTAAGCTCATTGTCTGGGGTTGAGAAGATCAATATGCATTTTAATCCTCAAAATAGATGAAAACGGAGGTGATGAGATAAAAACTAATTCCCGCTAGGAAATTAAGCTAAAAGTGGGTCCGAACCGTCACCATGAATCTTATATTAATCCCCTTAACAAGATACACTCATCCAATAATTCTACTATAATTAACCGAAGGTCCTATTCAAATATTTAACTATACTAAGTGTTATAAATAAAATAATAAATACATAATATTTGTACAATCTGACATAAAGCAATCTTAATCCAAACGTTTCCAAACTACATTTGTTATGATTAAAAATTAACATATACACTAAATTAGCATTGTCTTCTTCAAAATACTCTTCTGCTGCACCTAAATACTACCAACAACCAGTTTTAACTTCTGAAATCCGTCCTTACAGAGAATTTTAAGAATAACATCGAGATCTGGCTGCAAATTTCTTTCACTTCAATTTCATTTCTCGAATTATATTTATTACTGAAGAAGCTGGACTTTTCCATTGAGATGATTTGTGCTTTGTTTCCTCATCATTGCCAAAAGTCCAACTTTCGTTTCCAGTTAAGCTGTTATCTACAACGTTTGCAGCAGCTTATAACATTTTTCCCAAAGCTCTCTCGCGGAATAGCGGGATTTAATAAAATAAAATTTTAAAATAAATTAAATTTGTATTATTTTACTTTTTTCTGAGTAGATTTTGAGTTATATACGGAGTCTGAGGATTTTCTATCAAACCTCGTATAGACAGCAAGTATAGAAAAAATGAGGAGGTAAAACCAGGTTTGACACAAGTATGTTGGGGTGACTTCGCACAGGGACCCGATTTTAAGTTTAAAAAAAACAAACAAACTTGGTAGCAGTTTTACCTCAGCTCTACGATCATTTAAGATGCTCTTTATTTCTAAATGAAGACCTACAGTTTAATGCAGAATCCGACCAAAATGCAGCCCGATTCGAGCACCATCTGGTGACTAACCATAACAGATGTGGTTTAACTTAGCTATAATCGGAAGAGGTGACCTCACTCGGCTAAGTCTTAGCCCGAGAAAAGAAAATGGGGCAGGAAAACCTGACGGCAAAAAGGTAGAAAAACACACGGAATAAAAACATTGAAAGGTGATGATGATGAGAATGAGTGGCTGGGTTATGCGTCCATCATCGTGGTAATGAGGAAAGAACTTCATTAGAAGCGAGAAAGGCAGATGCCACTTCACTATGTTCCCTAACAACACACTAATTTATATCCCTTAACCTTTTAGAGTTATAAGTGTACTGCTAAGGATCCCTCGACGCAATAAACCTTGTTGCTCTTTTATTTTTTAATCATTATTTTTACTTTTGTTCCGATTTTTATCAGAATATAGAAGACATAATACGTTTAAATTTCAATTTTATTTCAATAATTGTAGTAATTTTAATTCAGAATTATAAAGAAATAATGATTGAGTACAAGAAATGTTTCTAATTTTAAAAAATCAACCTAAAAATGAAAACATAAGTATTAAAAGAAATAATTAAGCAAATATCTTTGTAGAAAAATGATCAGATTGGAACGAAAGTAATTTCCAATTTTGTAGAATAAAGTTTTAGATAGAATTTATTGAAGTAGAGCCTGTTTTTATTGCTTGGACCTTTTCTTTCAGATTATAAATATATTGTTCATAATTTTCTTCTGTATTCACCCCTACATCCTCTCATCTAAATACATGATATTTACGAGAGGAGGTGGTTTTCCCGGTGCAAAGCGGGGACTTCAGTCTAAAAGAAGGACCAAAAGAAGGTGGTCCAGAAGAACTTGATTCAGAAGTGGTGAACCGGTTGATCTATTATCAAAATTGGCTAACACTAAAAGAGTCGGTCCACAGACAAGTTTTTGGTCTAAGGAAATCTAAAATGATGTGACAAAAAGCACTTTTAAGTAATAAAAGAGAGGGGATGTGGATGTTTCCTTACAGTGCACAATTGAGACGGAAATAATAGTCATGATAATCACGCGAATTTTAGGGGCAAAGAGTGAACAAATTGCTCAATAAGGATAATTAATTGGATTGTGGCAGTTTACAATAGGACATAGCTAAGCGGGAAGTGCAAAATTATCGTTAACTCAACAATGGATATTATTTAAGTTTGAACAGGAAGTCAATTCAAAAGGGAATTCAGGTGATGGTTGATGGGGAGTGTAATCAGGAGATTACAACGCAAAATCTCTTTACCTTGAAGCTTAATGGTGTTAAGAAGGGAAGACCAATGGCACAGGTCTTCGAGGAGATACTTTTGTGAGTCCTAACGAGGAGGACTCGTAGATGGGGATTTGAGAACTTGTCGAAGAACTAGATTTTCTTCTGTTCCAGAGATTTGGAATTTCAAACACGAGACGGTTCTGTGACATGGCATGGGCTATCAAACACGGGGGCGGGAGTCTTGCAGGGGGATGCGAGATGAGGGGTGTCGCACAGTTCCTCGGGAAGAAGGTCGCATCGTTAAGCTTTCCTCTGAACAGGGGCCAAAGCTTCACGAAGGGTGATCTGCTGGTGAGATCTTAACGAAGAGGTACGTCTCCAAAAGGGGTTTCGAGACTTCGTGCGGGAACAGACAAAACGGTCTGAGCGTAGGGACTGGCAGATTCTCAATTTCCTTGAAGAATGGTGGACGCATGGTTAAATAGCCAATAAGCTGGTCCGTTAGATAGCCCCAAGGCATGGCAGTCCCCAGAGGATTCTCAACGTCACTCTATGCAAACTTTCCTCGAGATAACGAATTGGATCGTACAGTGAAGTTAGCCTCAGGATATGAGGTTGAGTTAGTACGGCCACGCTCGCGGGAGAACAGACATGCCTGTGAGTCACGGGGCGACAATTCTGCTTTATCGCGAGGGAGGAAGAGCGAGGTGCGTCCCGAATAAGCAAATACGGCCGGGTCGAGCTACTCAGCGCGGGACTTCTTCCTTCTCGATGATTTTAAAATTCCCACGCCAAGGACCACGTGGTTTGGAGCGAAGGGGCTGAAAGGGTTATTCCAGTTGGGCTTCCTCTTACACTGGTCTTTCGAGGGTTATCCTTCACACGACTTGCTTTCCCAAAATGACACTTTCCTGATACGTAGAGGAGGGGAAAAGGCATCTCTAAACATGGGAGGGATCGTGTATTGGAAATTTTGACCTGGGTCTAGAGGTGTATAATAATAGTGGGCATTTAAACTTGGGTCGACACAGCGGTCACCAAATGAAAGAATTACTTTCTTTTAATTCCTAACGCATGGTACACTTAAAAGGAAGTATCTGCGTTAAACAGCGAAAAAAATAAATACAGGAAATAGTTAAATGTATGTCACAAAAAAAATAAATTTAAATAAAGACTCATTCATGTGAAAGGTAGTGAAACCATATTCAAGAAAAACTAAAAACGCGAATAAAAAATACACAGGGGACAAATATGTAAAAAAAAACCAATTTTTTTACAGGGAAACCAAGGAACATAAAACCTACACGGAAAGGACGGAGCCCTAGGATTATTACAATGGGGCGAGTACACAGAGTCGATTATATACAAAGGAGTCCAGGGCTTAACACCATTTACTTTGCAGGGGAAGGAACTTGTACCGGATTCCTACTTGGACTGTTTGCAATACAGTTTTTTGTCCCTTATATGTACAAAATTCGGAACTGGTATTCCATTAGAAGTAAGCTCGATTGCATAAGCCGTCATTTTGGCTTTTACAATATTTAAATAAGCCAATGGGCGGTGATCAGTTTCTATCACAAATTCACCACATATCATATACATTTTGAAAATCCGCACGCTCCACTCGATCGCAAGAGCCTCAAGTTATATTACCACATAGTTCCTTTGGCGTGACGAAAGCTTCCGGCTGGCGGAGGAAATGAGATAACAAATGCCATCTTCTTCATACTGGAGCAAAACGCAACCCATGCCTTGACTACAAGCAACAGTTCGTATTCTAAACGGTTTTATTCGTCTTAGGTAGTCGTAGTATGGGAGCTGACGTTTGATTTTCCTTCAACGTTTGGAACTGGACAGTCGACTTGAGTTCCCTACGAGGGACTCCCTGGAACGTTTTTAAGCAGGGAGATAAGGCGGGACACTAGAGCTGCAAAATTCGGGACAAAGCGTGTGTAAAAGGATGTCCATCCGAGAAAAGAGCGTAATAACTGCTTTTCTGTACGCGAAGGGGCATGTCGGCGATGGACTTCGCCTTTTCTTGCTGGGGTGCCAGTTGATTTTCACCAATGTGGAAATCAAGATATTTAATGGTGCCGTAGGCAAAATGGCACTTGCTGTGACCTATAGTAAGGCCGTCTTTACGAAGCCTACTGAGGAGGGAGCGAAGGGAGCCTAGATGTTGGTCCCATGTGCGGGTGGCCCTGAAAACGTTATCAAAGTAAAACCAAACGTTAATCAGCCCATCCAGTATCTGGCGCATAATGCGATTATAGTCACTACAGGCAGTAACTAATCCAAAAGGAAGGCGACTCAATTGCACAAGGCGTATTTATGTGGGGAATGCAGTGTATTTCCGGGCACTAGCCTTAGGGGAAATTTGATAGTAGGCCTTACACAAGTCTATCTCTGGAATAAACTTAACCTCTTCAAATAGATGTAGGCTCCGGTCTATCAAAGGGAGAGGGTTGTGACGAAACCATTACGGCGATCAGTTTCCTAAATTTTACGCACATGCGAAAAGACTGGTCTGGCTTCCAAACCATAACAATGGGGCACCAATAATCTGACGTTCAAGGTTCAATGATTCCAAATTTTAACAGGGTTTCTACTTCGGAGTTAAAAGCAGAACGCAAGTGAACGGGCAAGGGGTATGTTTTAGAGCGGATAGGCTCCTGGGTGGTAGAGTTAGCTCAGGCTCAAAAGAGATAGAGCAGCCAGGCTTCTCGGAAATTTCATCCTGGAATTCGGTCAACAATAGAGCAAATTGCGTCTTCTGTGAAGGTTCCAGCTGGGGATCTAAGTCGAGTTCCGGGGCGGAGGTTTCACAGGAACCGGAAAGCGAAGGGAGAGGGTAGTTGTTGTCAGACATGACACATACGGTCTAAATTAACTTAAGAGGCTCAAAAGGATAAGAGGCTTCCATTACTACCTCTTCGTCAAGTGCGATTATATTATTAATGCAGGCACGGCGGTGGTACCACTTAAGCATATTCACATTAAACGGTTGGTTACTTGAGGGGTTCAACATTAAGTAATCAGCCTTTCTTCAGCCTAAATTGATTTTAATTTCCAGCTCGTCAAACGGGGCGTTGATAAGCCTTCTTTCAGACTGAATTGATTTGAAATTCCAGTTAGTCAAAAGGGGCATCAATCAGCCGTTCTTCAGCCTGAATTTATTTGGATTTCCAGTTCCCTAAAAAGGGCGTCAATCAGCTGGTTTTCTGTCTAAATTGATTTAAATTTTTAGTTCGTCAAAATGGGCGTCTATCGGCCTTACTTCAGTCTGAATTGATCTGAATTTTATGTTCGTCAAAATGGGCGTCAATCAACCTTTCTTCAGTCTGAATTCATAGGGATTTCCAGTTCGTCAAAAGGCGGGTCAATCAGCCTTTCTTCAGTCAGAATTGATTTGGATTTCCAGGTACTTAAAAGGGGCGTCAATCAGCCTTTCGGAAACCTTAATTAATTTAAATTTCCAGTTCATCAAAATAGGCATCAATTAGCCTTTCTTTAACTTGATTTAATTCGAATTTCCACTTACTCAAAAGGGTCGTCGATCAACCTTTCTTAGACTCGAATTGATTGGAAATTCCAGTTTCTCAAAAGGGGATTCGATCACCCTTTCTTCAACCTAAATCGATTTGGATTTCCAATTCGTTAAAATCGGCGTCAAACAGCCTTTCTTCATTCTGAGTTGATTTGAATTTCCAGTTCCTTAATAGTAGAGTCGATCACCCTTGCTTCAAACTAAATTGATGTGAACTTTCAGTTACTCTAAAGGATTTGCGATCAGTCTTTCTTCCGCCCAAACTGATTTGAATTTCCACTTCGTCAAAATTGCGTCAAACAGCCTTTCTTCATCCTGAATAGTTTTGGTTAAAAAAAAGGGTTTGCGCTTTTTAAGAATTGAGCCATTTTATGCTTTCTCCATTTTTCAATAATTCGATCATAAAAATTCAATCTTAATTTATTTCCTGCTAAATCCCCCTAAATAAGTTAGAAAATTTAGGCCATGCTAATGACATGATTATTATAATTGCACTTATAAATAAGGAAGCCCCGCCAAAGGGTCCCACTCTAACTAGTGAACGGCTCATATTCAGGGGTGCTAAGTATTTTCCTTATCCCATAGGTCTATACAGTTTACCTCTCGCTGTAGGAACTCGGAGCTACGTCATTTCCACATGGCTTTGTATCCATTAACTTCTACTCCATTTTCGAAGGTTTCCTATTAGTTTCTCCTTTTAAAAAATTAATTAATATACTAAACGATAACAAATTTATAGGCATATATACAGATGCTAACCACTAAATAAGTGATATAGAGAGGAAATAAAATAGAAATATAGAATACAAAAATATTGATAAATATAGTGCAAAAAACAGAAAGATAACAGACTTTGGTAACAGCCATGCAACTCCAAGCCATATGGCGCAATAGGTTTCATTTAAGTTATGAGTATAGGGCCCTTTATGTACGCCGTCTTCACTTTCTCCCACAAAATATGACCTGAATTCGGGCCTGTGGCTTCCATTCCTCATAAATTGATATATTAAATTCTTCTTTCTCAACAAGAGCCGAGTTGTGACCACTTCGCCCTGTGTTAGTCCACGAAGCAGAAAACAAACAAAAGAAATATCGCGACACTGGCGACAACGAAGGAAATTTGATGCTTTCGCGGTCTCATGCATCTTCTCAATGTGACGACTACAAAAATGATATTACTTGGAAATAAAGAGTCGGTAACTAAGCAAGCTCTAAAGGTGTTGGCAGTTTTTATATATGAATTAAATACTAAGAAAATGAAAGAGCTGCAAGTAAAAACAAGATTTAAAATAGGATCAAAACAAAAGGGTCCCTTACACCTGAAATTTCTGTTAGGATAAATGAGGTGGACTTCACAACCCAACGGCAAAAGAGAAGGATCAACACAAAACGCGAGAATTAAAAACAAATAAACCTGAATTCCACACTAGCACATCCTTCTTGAAACATTCTGGGTTAATATATTTTGTATTAGTTCTTATTTTGAGCCTAGTGATTCTAATTTAATAACTAATAGTTAAATTTGTATTAATTGAAACTCGAATTATTCGGAATAAAATTAATTTTGAATCCTGCGAAGCATTGCAATCTATTGTTTTGGTGGTTATTATTTCAAGCGATATGCGCCATCAGATGAAGCTCTTAGAATACAAAGGCGTGTATAGCAATAGTAATTTGACGAATACTCTTTTGTACACCCTTTTTGTGACACACCTAATAATTTTATTAAATTCAATCATAAAATGATAAACTGCTAGGATTTATTAAATAATTATTTGCAACTGTTCTTATTCGTAATCTTGGTCTAATAGACATTTGATTTGATCAAGCCTCGCACGAGGAAATCTAAAAGGTTTAAATCTGGCCAAGTTCTTTGGTTGCTTCTGCGTCCGATCCGGCCATTTGGAAAACGTCCATTTAGATAATCTTGATTTTTTTTTCATAGTGACAAAGAGCACCATCATGTTGATAGACGACGGTATTTATAAAAGAACTATAAACCTTAAATTTTGTAAAACGCATCCAGAATTTACTTTTGGTGTCTTTTTCCAATATTTGGACGAAATCATTCGGTCTTTCACCTACCCATATTCGACATTTATGGCGGTTAACTTTCCCACACGTATGGAAGGGGCTTTGTAACTGAAGAGAAGGTTGTCCATTAAATTATCACTCCATATTTGTTCTACGAGATTAGCACACAAAGCGCTTCGTCGAGGAAAATCACCCTCATGTAAATCGATTAAAACCTGCAAATGAAAGCTTGTCTTCGGTAAATTAACTTTAGGAATTTTGTGCACAGTTGACGTTGGAGGGCCGAGTGTGTAAAGAGATACGAAAGAAAGTATGTAGATATTTCAATGGTAAATACTTATAGTTTCACGTGATATCAGAACAACAGTCTTACAAGTACAATTATTTATAAGACATTGAGGTATATAAGAAAATGAGTACCTCAGCTTTAATTTGATCATCTACTAGCATTTAATAAAACGTATCTACGAGTAACTCGAATTTTATCCTTGAGTTTTGGTCATAACAATTGCCGTAAAAGGGCTAGTACAATACTGCTCGATGCACTTTTTTAACAATTCTATAAATATCTGCAAATAAAATTGTAAATCAAGGACTTATTTAATATTTTCATTCGTCCTTTAGTAGAACATAAGGTACAAAAAAATAATAGGCGATATAATCTACTTCCTTGATTACCTGACAACCCTCATACTGTCTCTGATTGTCTTCTGCAAAAGAGTATGGCAAAAAAATGTAATCATTATTAGGTAGTGGATGGAGCGATATAATATTTTCATGAAGGAAAGTATGATAAGATAACACATGACGAAGAAAAAATAAGGAATGAAACAGAAAACCCACAGGAGCACTGCAAACGAGGAAAATAATTAATACTTTATTAAATCTCATGAATAAATAATGGTGTTAGGAGGGTGCATCGGAAGGTTCCGGGGACAAATTTGTTCACGGAGCGCAGGAAATTACTTGCACTAATCTGAACCTCTTTGGAAGCAAGATGAGTTGATCCTTCGCAGATGATTAACTAAACACCGTCCACAGACGATCTAGAGAAAGAATATAGACAGGTTTGTCGCATTGGCAATTATATAAAAACTCAACATGGCCCTGTTAGGAATTGTGTTGTTAAAATTTATTCGAAAAGATAAACCTTGATATTGAAGTGAACAAAAAAATGGAATTTACTAACGTGGTTGTTAAATAGTCATTAGAGCAATAACTGTCTGGCGTGTCCTCCCTTTCAAGAATGCAAAGTACTTACAGCCTTCCTATTGACAAGAACGAGAATGTGATGTTTGATTTTATCTTCGCCTTCGCCCAATCGGTTTATGACCCAACACACAAATCTTTCATAAGTAGACGGACGCAATTCCTTTAACACAAATGAACAAAATAGCAAGTAAAGAAAATCTGATTTATAATGAAAAAATCATAAAAGGATTTAGAAATATTATAAGTGGAATACCAATTTCTATTGAAAAACAACACTGAGCTCTTGCGTGCCAATTTGTATTGTCAGAGTTCTTGAAGGAGACGAGTTCCATCCAAACAATTTATTTTTTTTTAAATTGTTGATAGGGAAATTGTAGATGGGCAGAACTGTTGGGCTCTAGACTACAACAATGGAATCTTCTAGAGGACGGTACAAAAATATCTTCTTTCTGTAAACGCCATGAGGCCTTAGCTGCATTCTATAACGAAGAAGATGGTGTTTGTTTCTGTACTGATGTTAATGTCCTCATGAATCAGCTAAAAAATGAGCATTAACCTAATGAATGGAGACAATTTATCGATGTAATCACTTCTAGCAACGATGTGTTGCGAAACAATGGTAACTAAAAGCCTTCAATCCCTGTCGCACTTATTGTTAGGATGATAGAGACATATGACTCAATGAAATTTATTTTGGAAAGTGTTCATTAGTCGCATCAGAAGTGGAATAGCTGTGGTAAAGTAATTTCTGTACTTCTTAGATTGCAGCTAGGATATACAAAGAATAGGTGCTTCTTATGCCTATGGAACATTCGTGACGACTAGAATCATTATATTGTCAAAAGGTGGCCCGAAAGAGAAGAACACATAGTTGGCCGATGTAATGTGAAGCACATGCCTTTGGTATATTCACAGAAGATCTACCTTCCACCACTTCATATCAAACTTGGCCTTATCACGAATCTTGTTACAGCAATGGCACATGGTTCTGATGGATTCCAGAATCTCAAAGAGAAATTTGGTTCAAAGAAAACCGATGCTAAACTTAAAGCTGGCATTTTTGTAGGGCGTGAGATCAGAAAATTGATACGTGAGGGAGTTCAGAAATATACTAACTCCACTTGAGTTGGCAGCATGGGATTTATTTTTCCATGTAGTGCAGAACTTCCTTGGTAATCATAGGGCTGAAAACTATGAAGAACTAGTAGACAGCATGCTAAAGGCCTATCAACGAATGTGGTGTCGGATGTCTCTTAAAATTCATTTCTTGCATTCGTATCTAAATTTCTTTCCATCTAATATGGGTGATATTAATGACGAACATGGGCAATGGTTCCACCGAAATATCGCAATGCTGGAAAGCAAGTAACAAGGCCGCTTCAATGAAACATTATGTGTAAATATTGCTGGTTCCTACAACGGAAGGATCCTATATCCACGTACAAGCGCAAGAGTAAGAGTCTCAAACATTTTGTAAGAAGTTTATAATTAGGTGAGTGCTACCTCTTTTATATGTAATACATATCTTGTCTGGGTCTGCAAAAGGACGTACATAATGCCAACTAGAGTACCCAATTCCAAACCTTTGCCCAGAAACGTCTCATTCTTCTCAAAGTCGTAATAATTATATGATTATTTGATCCAAGGTGACAAAGTGAGTCATATAGCCTAGTTGCATAACTCAGGAAGCTTACGTGCTAGGGCAGATCTGAGCACAGATTTTGAATCAGCGTACCAAAATCAGTTGGTTATAAAAACATTTACTAAAGTACCAGAGACAAAGTTAAAATTTGTTGGCTAGTGTAATTGGTGTTAATAGCTACTTTGTTAAAGAGTCTAGAATAGAGTGGATGACCATTCAAAATCAGTTAAGATTATATAGATTGGGCAACAGGCTTTGTTTGTATCACCTGGGCTTTGATATTCACGGCTCTATATACTATAATTAAGATTTTAACTAAAGTAATCTTTTTAAAGGTTGTCAAATTTCAGGATATACATTAGTTGTTAAAATAATTGCTAAATTTAAAGATTGGATTTTTTTAAACAGTCAAAAAATACAAAATAATGTCTAGAAATAGCACATTTGTGACCAAAGTCTTGACTTTGCTGCTAAATATTAAAGTGTGATGCTAAGGCAAATTGCGTTGAATCGCTGATTGCCTTTGAGAGCAAATCCAAAGTGAACACATTTATTCTCATCTGCTGTTGAGTAGAAAACATATATTGAATTGCAAATGGTCGCTGTAATACATTGTATACACGCCGAAAAGCTCGGGTTCTCTGGTACGGATTCAATTTCAAACTATTTAGTGTGTGTTTCTGAACATAATGTCACTCACAAATTGTTTTGGGGATTGATGAGTTTCTGGTGCAGTGCCCTTGGATAGAATTATTCTATCCACGTCAAACCTCTTGCACTTGTATTTTAGCTAGTGGTTCAGTAGCTTTTATCTCTTTCATTAAAATATAAATATTGATAGCAATGGTCTTGTCTAAGACTCTTCAAGGCTAAGGGGCCTTCTCAAAGCAGCATTTCTCTATCAGCTAAGGAATAGCTCTTGAAAGAAGCAGTAAGTCTTCGAAGCACGCTAGAAGACATCGGGGCATAGGAATAAGTGTATTGCAGTAGGCAGACCATTTCACATTGTAACAGAAAATACAGATAAATCACGATCACCCATGAATCACAGACGACTACCAAAAAGAATATTAGGGGTAGGAGGTGGAGCTGAACCAGAGCGTAAGATTTTAGGAGCTAAGATAGGGTGAGTTAGGTATTTAACTAGGATAGAGCTGCATCATTTAAGGTCATGTATGTAAGAAGAAAGGCATTGGAAGTTATTCTGTATCGCATAAGCAGCCAGTGCAGCTCACGAAGCAGTTATTCTCCTTGTTAAAGAAGAACAAAGGCTGAGAAGTTTTGAAACGGTTGGAGAGATCGTAGAATAGAAACATGCAATCCAGCGGTATGAATGTTTTGGTATTCAAAACGGGTGGTAGTTAAGATATAAATGGTGTAATCAAAGAGGAAAGAGATGCGGTTAAGATTATAAAGAAAGCAAACATTCATATTTGTTAGCAAAATCACTATTGAAAGATAATTAACTATAAAATGTAATGACCAAATATTTTAACTTTATCGAATAAAGGGGAAGCACAGGCGCCAAGGTTAAGCTGGAACCATAGCTTTACCCCGAACCAAACCCGCAGGAGTAACCACCAGTAATCTCTCTGTTTAATTGTGGATGAGTTTCAGAAAGTTGTCTGAGAGCCATTCAGTAAAGATGTTATAGGTAAAGATAATCGGTTTTTAAGAGTCTTTGCAAACAGAGTTAGGGAAATAAGAGATGTATTCATTTGTGAAGACACTAAAAATGCCAAGGAAAAAGAAATGGAGGCAAAACAGAAGCGGATAAAAAATATCCAATTTCAGAATACCAAACAGGCTTCAACTTTTTTAAATGTATCATTTCCATATTAATAGATTGATCACGAGATGAAAGATACAAACCGAACCCGTAAATGCAGTTCCAGAGGCACCCGGTGTCGGACGCCTGAGCTTCTTAAGTGCTCCTTCATACCGTACTGAAAAATCTCATCAGTATTCGATCAGGAATCAGGGTTAACACCAGACTTTCAAAGAGATTTGAGAGATTGGGCGGTAGCTTAGACAGCCATTTATGTTTATATAAGAGAGTCGACGATGATAAAGGTTGCTACCAGGGTTTGCGCGATGTTTACATAAATGAGGAAGAGAGAAAAATCTGCTTGATCAAGTGGTCACAAATAACTGTGTATGGGTAAGTTATCGAGAGGCTATGAATTGGGAGGAAGAAGCGACTAGTTTATGTGTATTTCCCTTTCTAAGAGGGTAAATTGAGACAGATTGAGATAAAATCGATAAATTAAGTCTATGTTTAAAAATTAACCCAACTCATCGAAGAATCTGTCCGTGAGATGCCTTTGGAGACGATCAATAATCGCAATTTGTTAAGTGGCTTTCGGAGACAAAGTTGCAAGCAAAACTTCGAAGAAGTTAAAAAAAGGGTGTTATTAATTAACCCGCCCCCTTTCTCTTCCTGTGCTTATAGAATTGTACATAAATGTATACCAACCCACACGCGGAGCCATCGGCAAAAAGTATTATATTTCTTCCTGTGAACTCTTTTCTGCTTTAGCAAATATATCAAACTTCTCCCATGAGAGAAGGTCACGGATAAAATTAGCGAGATTCGAGACTTCTACATTTAGCAGATTCTCAAAGAATGGGTTCGGTGCGACTTTAGTCTACTAAAACTACGGATTTAGCGGGAAACTCCCGAAAAATCCTATTTCCACTTCACTCCTTTTCCTTGAAACCTGTTACTCTAATTGATTTACCACTTTTACTCAAGAGCAGAGCTCTTGAGGCTATTAGCAGGAAACTTAAATAAAGAGACCTGCATTAGTTTGGAATTATTCTGAATACGTTAACGTCTGTTAGCATACTGAACATCATACACGCAGGTTTTACATTTCACCCCCCTTTTTCTCCCGTTGGATATTAATTAAAATACCAACAGAGGTATATCTCGCAAATGGTGTGTAAGTAGAGATGTGTAAGAAAAGTGGCGAAAACAGAGAAAGTGAAAATGTGAAAAAGAAGATTCTCGGGCCGTAGTATTAGAGGGGCGGGGGGAGATTGCAGAGATGTAAAAACTGCCATCCCAAACTGAGGCAAGAGGGAGGGGTCAAAATCTCCTATCTTCTCATCTCTGCTCCCACAGTTGATGAAAAGACCAAACATAGTCAGCGACTAGCCTGCAAAATTACTTACCGAATAAAAAAAATAGGGAAAATAGATTGTAAATAAAAAATACGATGAAGCACAAAGTTGAAATGTCGAGAAGGAATAAAGCTCAGGAGGTCTCAATTAAGTTTGCGACTATAAATGCAAAGAAATGCTAACTTTTTCCAAATGCCTGGACTTTTCTCCACATGTCATAAGTGTCCAGATAAAATGATCATCCATCGATTTACAATTTATAACAAACAACGAACTTGAGAATTATTTGACGATTCTACACTTTCAGTTTCATCGTCGTTTTTGAGCAAAGCACGAAACTGACGACGAGGAGTGGAATTACTTCTAATAAAGTTAACAATTTCAATGATTTTTTGTAAAAGTGTCCTTTAGAGTGGTAGATTTTGCATTTAAATTTAGCTGATGGAGGTTACACTGAAAAACAATTAGGACAGCTGGAATGTGGAGTTATTTTTTGACAGCCCAATAAATCCTTCAAGGGAACCTTTCAAAAGCAACACATCTGTGCATACACTTATTAGGTTATCAGATCAAGGTTTAGTTCTACGCATTTCTTTTTAATAGAGTTGAAAGTATCAATTCTCCGAATTCTATTTTTAAGAATAAGTAAATAGTTTTTTTTCAATTCACTAAAAATCTTCGGTTATTGCACGAATAAAAAATAAGACCTGCGCTGAATTATCAATGTCAATTGATTGCTGCAAAACTATGGAATTAAATACTTCCTTTTAAATTATGCATTAATGTCCTCCTTTAAGGTACAAGCTATTTCATCTTATATATATATATATATATATATATATATATATATATATATATATATGACTGCTATAGAAGGGAACTTAGAGCGATCTTAAAGGCCAACAAAGGTCACCATTGGAGGTAACCCGGGTAGTAACATAGGCTACTCAGATTTGGCGAGAGTGGCGCCACCTGGTATTAGGTTAGGTTAAGTTCGAAGTTTACCCTCTCTAGTTTATTTGATAAAGTAATCGCGGCTATGAGTTGCAATTAAAACATCAACATTGCCCGTGGAATAATAAAAATTTATCAGACCAATTATGCACCTGCAATGTTTAAAATAACGCGATAATACCTATTATCATCATGGCCAAGTCTCTAAAAATTTAGCTATTTAGTTAAAACTAGCACCCATCTTCTTGAGGCGTACTTTAAGACCTGGGACTGCCACCCGCGTAGTCACGTTGCCTGCCCGCCCGCCTGCTCACCCACCCACTTTCTCGCTTTGCCCCCTTACTGTAATGTGGAAATCGTTCTTTGTTAGGCTTTCATGATACACTACTTCCATTACCTACCAACTTTTAATAGCGGGAGTTAACTCAAGCAGATAATTTAAATTATTCAAGAGAGTTTTTATGCCCAGACATTGACTGCTAGCTTTGCTAGTTGTCAATAAGTAAAGATCGACCCTTTCTCGGCTGATCTTGGAGATCGAATTGGCCACGCTGAAACTTCTTAAGCCAATCGTAGTTTGTGCGACGACATTTTGTGTCTTCTCCAATCACTTGATTTATACGAGGCTGCGATTGGGAAGGTTTTAGGTCGGACTTAGAATCAGGCAGCAAAAAAGTCCGTTGCTGTTCACGAGAAAGAGTCATTTGTTGGGGAATTTTTGAAACTTTAGATATCATATCCTAAGCCTCGCTTGGAATTGCTTAGGTCAGTGTGCACTCTCAAGCGAGGACTAAGTAAGACTAGGCGACTATACATTAACTATACGTTAAATAAATCTATGAATAAATAAACTTATAAAAAGATTGTTTGGGAACTTTGGTTCCAGCCTAATATATTAATTAAAGACTTGAAATTTAAAATTTATTTGATCGATTCTTCCAAAAAGCAAACAAGTGCTTGGAATAATTTGCAAAAATATTATTTATTGTTTAATTAACATTTATATATCTATTTATAAAGCACTGGTTCGCCATCATATCAAGATGGGATATAATAGGCGTCTCACTACCAGGCAGCGATGGAATTTCGATTTTAATAAAAGAAACGCTAACTAAATGTTTGATTAGACGCCTTGATAACAAAAGCGAATCCAACCGACCATGAAATTGTATCAATCTCGGTGGAAAAACTTCTTAAATATGTTCTCAAAAATATTATTTATTGTTTAATTAACATTTATATATCTATTTATAAAGCACTGGTTCGCCATCATATCAAGATGGGATATAATAGGCGTCTCACTACCAGGCAGCGATGGAATTTCGATTTTAATAAAAGAAACGCTAACTAAATGTTTGATTAGACGCCTTGATAACAAAAGCGAATCCAACCGACCATGAAATTGTATCAATCTCGGTGGAAAAACTTCTCAAATATGTTGTGACGAGATGGTAGGAGGCACTCTGAGAATGGAGGCAAGGAACAGGGAAGCCTGATGCATTATCCAAGGAAAAATACGAAACATATTAAATATCCTAAAACAAACACTTTAGCACCCATATTTCCAACAAGTATTCCAATTACGGTTAGTAGATTGGCTAAGAACATATCCTATTTATTCATAAGGATGGAAATTACAAACTTTCTTGTATTTTGCCTCAAATATGAAGAACCCTAATGTACTAAAGTTTGATTGCAACTTCGAAAGACAGCAAGAGTAAACCCGCTCCTTGAAACATGGAGAGGGCGGCTCACATACAAACTCCCTTAAAATGGGGAGAGAAAGGTAAAATGGAGAAGTTTAGTCGCTTCACCTCCTTGAAGCAAGACATTAATCCACCATTAAAATCCACTTTCTTCTTTCAGAATCTTGTCCAAAATCGGTGGAGAAAAATAATGGAAAATTAAATATAGCTAAAATTCTCGGACGTCAATTGAACGTCAAAAAATTTACATTTCTTCCTTTCAGTTTTAACCAATGGATTCTAAACGTATATTCAGATTCTGATGGAAAGAACTTGTCAGTTTCTCAGTGTTTCCAGGCTTCAAGGATGTTTTCGGGGTACGACTACTCCATACCATAGATTACTCCTATATTATGTGTGGGGGAAGAGGGATGACTATATCACCTAGTGCAATGCGAACCGTTAAAGGACTGTTCGCAGGGATTAACGATCGACTAGGAGGTGACACTTGAGGTGTTGGGTTTCAATTCCTTAATTATCAAACATAGTGTATAAATGGTTGGTAAGATTTACTTGAATAGGCCGAGAGTATCTTTCAAGATTAGTTAAAGATGAAACAACAAAATCAACTTCTAAAATAAACATGAAAATATAAATATTATTTAAATCACTACCGCAAAACCATTATTATTTAATGCTAGAGTTTTTGTAGAAGTAGGAGTTGTTAATTTTATCTCTAAACATACAAATGAAACACAATGGACGGAAAAATTATTCCTTCTTAAACAATCAACATCTTTTCTGGCCAAAGGGCTTTATTTCTACTAATTGACCGAACGAGCCCTGATAGAATCTAAAGCCAGAATCTTTCACGTTTGTAGCTAAGTTTTTGCATTTGGGAGAAAACAATGAAACGAGACTCAGAATTTGGTGTTCCCTGCATCAAATGGGACACTTTTCCGCAATTTAGCGTAGCATTTGCAAGCGGTATTTCAGAAAGGAGAACCGGATCCAGGCAGTATGCTTATTTCCGGAGATCATCACGGGAGATGAGAAGGTGAAGCAGGGCTCCGAGAATAAACCGGCTCCTTACCAAATCATCTTTTGGTCGTTAGGCGAACAATTACTCGGGAATCAACTTCACAAAATGAGCGCGAAGACCATTTTCTTAAATCCTGGTTCATGGTCATATAACGCGAACAAACAGATCAGGCAGATGCGGCCGTATTTCCAACAAAATAGATAATTGTGTTGGTTGCTCCTTAACGATGGCACAAAGAATGGGAGAAGAAAAAGGCACTTGCATAAAAAAGACATACATAAATACATGAATATACAAACAGACATACTTGTACACACGTTGCCTAGATATACGTTGTGTAATATGTATGTTCTGCTTTCATTAATTTACAAATTCTACAATGTTTTAATCTAATTAATGATTAACTTACCTCATCCCCTCTATACATTCCAATCACCATTTCCCTCTTGCATTCAATTAGCATAATTATGCCATCATCACTTTCGTTTCTATGTCAATGTCTCCTATGTTGTGGATATCCAAAGCTCATATTATTAATATTTATTTTATAGATATAAAAAATCCTCCGTTTTCAAAAAATAAAAATTGCGTATAATCTGCATATTGTGCATTTATTTATGTTAGTGATGTGTTGTATGAATGACATTGATGGATTTTATGTTATTTCAAGTATTTTAGCTGTGTGTTTAGGTGGTATGTGGTATTGTTTATGGCTAGAGTAGGTATGTAGTTATGTTGTGCAGTCAGTTAGTGAGACGAGTAGCTGTAGATTTGGATAAGACAAGTTCTGTATGTAGTTTTAAAAGATTGGAACAAACTTCTAATGATAACTGCTGTATGTTAATATAAGACTATGACCAATGTTTGACAGTTGTAAATGATAAAAATGGTCATGCAATAAGATATTTATTATTATTTTTCCTATTTGTGTAAACCTTTGTTTTGTGTTAATCTTTGTAAATTTGGGCGAAAATGTGCTTCTTAATTCTTATAATTAAAAAAAGTGACTTATAAGTATTTATAGGTGAAAGTCTCTTTTAACTAAGGTAAAGAAAGAAGAGATAAATTTACACATATATAAAAAATATACGGAAATTGGAAGTAAGATATAATAGAAATGAAATCTCTCTAATCCAATTTTCAAATTTAGCTCTTATTTCGAAAGAAATGGGTTCAAATGAAAAGAATTTTGATTTCGATGCCGCAAAAACAACAGATAATTAGCTTTCAATTATTTCTTTTCCAGTTCCTTTGTGGTTGTCATTTGCAGTCCTTTGAGAGGATGCTGGCGAGGAGTTATCTGTACTGGATTCTTGCTCACTTTCTGCTGGTCTTACCAGGTAAGGAACACCTATTTCGGTCTATTTCGGAGAAACTCTCTCCCTCTCTCTCTCTATCTCTCTCTCTCTTGTTCTCGAAGCTATTTTCTCGCCCCCTTCACCAACTCATGCAATAATGATGTCTATGATTGATCTCTTTTTCTTATCTCATTTTCCTGATCAATTACAGATACTTGCTATTTCTCCACCTCACAATTTTCATTTCCTAATTTAACTTCTTTCACAATTTACTATTAATTGCTTATTATCCCTCTCTATATCGTCCACTACAATCATTTGGCAGGATAAGATGTATTACCATCCCCTATTGTTCATATTTTGTCTCAATTGTGCGTTTGATCGTTTCATTAATGTTCGTTTGATGTAGTATTGTTGTAAATTCCTCTTCTCTTCTTTGAAGTTAATATAGATAGATAGATAGAGGAAGGGGATGATTACCAATCTATATTTTCATAGTTTAAGGTAGAGCAATAAATAGAACTTGTAATTCCTCTAAGGAGAAGGAAATCGTAGGATTTGGGCATTTTTAACAAAATATAAGCTATGGAAAATAAATGCAATCGAATAAAAAGGTCAAAGGTTAAGAGGGCAACACATACAATACCTCTTGTTGCAGTATTTAAAGATAGTAAATGTGAGGTAATTGATATTCGATCACATATAATCACTACGGACTATTAATAAGCGTAAATGAATTTAAATATCTTATCCATGCGATGGGGTCATAGAAGTTATATTAACGTTATGAAGCCGTGCCGTTTATATCCACGAAATGAGCCCGGGTTTTATATTTCAATGAGATGAAGCTGTGACTTTTACATCGATGAGATAAGACAATGTCGTTTATATCAACAAGATGAAGCTATGCTGTATATATCTACGGACTTTACTAACGACGAGATGAGGCCTTGCTGTTTATACATGAGATGGATCCGTGTTGTTTATATCAACGAGTTAAAGCTATGCAGTGTATAGCCCAGAGATGAGTCCTTAAAGTTTAATTAACGAGATGAACCTGTACCATTTATATCTACG
The DNA here is from genome assembly GCA_963969495.1 of Ceratothoa steindachneri. Classification (NCBI taxonomy): domain Eukaryota; kingdom Metazoa; phylum Arthropoda; class Malacostraca; order Isopoda; family Cymothoidae; genus Ceratothoa; species Ceratothoa steindachneri. Next base: position 83,430,553 of record OZ018336.1, on the reverse strand, counting down.
AGATGAGGCTATGACGTTTATATCAACGAAATGAAGCTCTGTTGTTTATATCTAAGATATAATGCTATGTGTGCCGTTTATGAACATGATATGATGCATTTCTGTTTATATCAAGGAACTTAACATGTGGCGTTTTTATGTATGAGACTGGCTCGTGTCGTTAATATCAACGAAATGAGGCAGTATTGCATATATTAATAGGATTGAGACTTGTGTATATCAAGGAGATAAGGCTTTGCTTTTATATCAAAGAGATGATGCTGTGTGGTTATATCTACGAAAGAAACCTATGGCACTTATTTCCACGAGATGAAGCCATGCCGCTTATATCAACGAAGAACAGCTTTGCTGTTTATATCAAAGATGAACCTGTTCCGTTTATATCTAGGAGATATAAACAGCTTTGCAATTTATATGCAGAATATGAGGCCTTTCCCTATAGATCACTGAGATTAAGCTCTGCCGTGAATATCCAGGAGACGAGTACATGCCGTTCATTTCAATGACCTGACGCAGTGATGGTTATAAATGCGAAATGTGCCCGTGTTGTTAATATCTTAGTGAATCTGTGTCATTTAGATCCTCGAGATAAGGCTATGTTGTTTTTATCAAAGAAAGAAAGCCCTGAGGTTCATATCTCAGAGATAAGGAAGTGTAGGGTATTTCATCGAGATAACGCTGTACCATAAAATATCCACGAAATGAAAGAGGGTTATTTATATCAAAGTGTTGAAGCTGCGCCCTTTATATAAGCGAGATGAGGCAGTGTAGTTTTTACCAATGCCATTAGCTTGGCCATTTATATACAATTGTTGAGGCTTTGCCTTTCATATCATCTAGATAAATCTATGCTATTTATATACATGAGATGCGGTAACGTCGTGCAGGTACAGGTTGAATAAAGTTGTTTAATTTACGGCTCCCTGCGTAACCCCGTTTATGAAATTTGTAATATGTGATGTTTGGTCAGAAGCAAAAGCAATAATAAAGTTCTTGGCTGAAAGTAACCTTACACCTTTGGGTCCTTGGCCCGGGAATGTACCAGATTTGAACTCAATCAACAATTTGTGGGAGATTATCGAACTGGCGGTTGATAAAAAGAAAACATCCAATTGTGATCACTGAGGGCATTTAGTCGACAAAAATGAAGCAATATCAGTCAAAATATGATCCTAAATTTGGCATACAACATGCCAAACGAATTGAGGTATTCCTAAAAATCAAAGGACATCATTATAAATATTGACTAGGCACATTAATTTCCTATTAATATAATGAGTTTGGGCTTCTTTTTTTCTATATTTCTTATACAAACTATGATAGAAAACTACCCAAACGAATTCAACGTTTGATTAGTTCTATGATTTATTTTTATAGAGACAAATATTTTAGTCCCCAAACTTTGGGTGATGACTGTATCTCAACCACCTTTACACATTTCTTCTCACACAAACTTTTTAAGACAAAATCCTTCACTGCTATTGCACCTTGAATTCGAGAGAAAGATTCTACGTAAAATACACAAAAATTGAAAGAAATGTTTCTTTTAAAAATGTCGAGAAATTATATAAAGGTTGGATTTGTCGATGTAATTGGTTTCTGTCAAAGACTGAAAACATTTGACGCCTCGAGCAAAGATTGATAGAAAGAAATAGTAAACTAGATAGTTGTTTAAAATTATAAATATAGATGAAAAATAAAATAAAATTTACATCTTTTTGCGGTGGGACAAAGCAGTTGTTTAATCATTTAAGATTACAGAAAAGAATCCAAAGAAGTTTGATCGTAATCTTAACACAATCACTTGAATCAAAGATTTCAAGCATCTCATCATTAGATTTAAGTTCACGATATTGATCGGTTTATTCTTTCAAAACCTGCATATAGCTAATGCTCGTTTGATTATATTCTTCCTTCTCCCCTTCCAGTTATTTAGGTCTTCTCTCTTCCCCTCCTTTCCTCACTCGACTTTTGAGCAATAGCTTTCTTGGCGTAGTTATATGCGTCTACTCATACCACGGAATCATGAGTGGTTCTATGATCATAGTTTGGGGTCAAAACCCAATACTACCCGACACATGCTCTCCCCTAACGAGACCCTCCACTGCTGCCTTCAGGCTTAATAGGGGATTGTTATTCCGATGTTTATTTGTATTTAATCCTTCACTCAGGGGAGATGGTCAAGGAGGCGAGGCACGGATGGCGCTTTATACTTTCCTATCTTGCATCTGCTTCGATAGGCTCTGATACTCGCTGCTGATTCATTCCCTTTGCCATTGAATTCCGAACATAAAAACTAATTTTAAAAATTGGGCGGTCAATTAGTCCTGACGCCTCAGTGGGAGAAGAGTTCCTGTTCTCTGTACCCTAAATGCTACAGAGTACAAGCAGACCCAAGGACCGCAGGGGTCAGCTCAAATGCCATCTCTCTCAGCCTTCCAACATGAACTAAAGGCAATTGATTTGACATAAAAGCGACTAAGGCTTATGATTATTTCTTACAAACACCTCAAGGCGGTGGATTGTGTAAAAGGGTTAAAGTTCCTACCACAACTGAAACCAGGAAGAGCAAAAGGCCCTCCTATCCCCAGCGCTCCATGAGAAGAAATTGATGCCGTCTCTCGGGTCGTCCTTCGCACTCTCTTTTCTACGCCTGTCTAGACCCAACAAATGGTGAAAAATGGCGTTAATATTTTTAATAAATAAATAAAGGAAACTTGATTAGAATTATTAAAAATTTTATGCTAAAGAGTTAAAATTACCTAAATTATTCCCTTTTTGCCTTGCGAGTTGCTATTATTAAGTAGAAAGAATTGAAACTTAATCCTCAAAAAATTAAATTTTAATCTAAATTTTTAAATATTTTTGTATAGCAAAATTATCCGAGGTTATTTATTTACATATTGCCTTTTTTCTTCCTTTTAGTTTGTTTCGTTATTACTGAGGCAGAATAAATGAAATTTTAATTAGCAATTATTTTTCATTTCTTAAAAGTATTAGTAATTATAAACATTAAATCGGATAAACCCCATATAATATTCTAAATCATATTTAAGATTTTCTTATTTCTGAAATTTGAGTGATAGTTATTAGAAAATTGAAAATTTTGCTTCGTATTTTGATTCAAACTCGTTTTTCATAAATTCGTGCCTCCATTTAACTCCAAAATTCATCTATGCGACTTCAGTCTGTAATTGTCAAAAGCTTCCAAACATTTTAATTCTTCACCTTGCAATTAATTTGTATGTTGCTATGCACTCTCTTCGTTTCACCTTTTAAATCATAAAAATAAACATGTTGTGATGAATTCAGATTATAAATAGGGAATCCAAATCACTCATGTTTCTAATTACTGATTTCTAATTTCTAGTTTCAATTTATTTCTGGGTTTCGGCATAGCCGAGGAGAAGCACCGCTTCATATGGTGAGTGTAGTTAAGCTCTATTGAGCTTGGTGAGGCGTCGGATGATATCAAACAGGCTCACCTTCGCAACATTGGCCGACCGCATAAGATAGCAGTGGTCCGGACCCCACGCTAAACAAAGGACCCCAATAAGAAATAAACGACATCAAATCGAAAGGAGATTTAAGGCAAAACCACCTCCGAATTCTTAACATTTATTTTTAATTCTCATTTCTAATCAATAGTTCTAATCCTACTCTAAACTTTTCTAACTTGCTTACTACATAATAACACACTAAATCCACTCGTGTAAACACTCATTACCTCCGTCGAGAGACTTGGGAGGAGTTTACGTGATCACCCCTGTGTTTCTCTATCAGTCGGTCTGATTGTCTACGAGTTATCGATCTTAAAAAGTTATTAACAGAATAAAAATATATTTATCCGAGGACGGGTCTGGGTGGCAGGAGAACTTTGATTAGATTAGGGATAGGACCCAAATTAGAATGCCGTTTCTAGACATTTTAGGCTATAAAATAAAAGAAATATATAAGCGAATTGAAAATCCGCAGAGATAGGCACTTATGGCATTCTACCAGAATGCATAATCTGATACGTAACTATGAGATCAAAATATATACTTGGGACACTGTGGGTAGGTGATGTATGCGCTCTTTTGCTGCTTTCTACTTTACTATTCAAAAACGCTCCCATACATTTTAACATGAGAGCAGAACAGAGGCGAGCTCAGCAGCAACACATGCTCACTTGGGAATAGCCCAGTTCGGCGCAAACCCCTTTCGGCGCAAGACCCTTTTTAGCGCAGACCCTATTTGGCGCAGAACTTTTTCTGCGCAGTCCCTTCAGTGTAGACCCTGTTCGTCGCAGACCTTGTTAAAAATTTAAAGGCACCCAGATATACTTGTGAGTGAGGGCGTTCGTTCTTTCGTTTTTGCTCAAACGAACTCAAAACAATTCGATTGATTACTCCACCCTCAAATCCGAACTTCTCGCGAAGTACAATATGACGCCTGGCTTCTATCGCACCAAATTTCGCCACGCCCGCATCCAACCAAATATGACATTCCGTCCTTTTAGATATACTCTTTTCCGTACTTTTATTTTTTGGTAAGACGCATCGAAAGCCCCCCACGATTATGAGTCCGTAGTAGATTTTGTTGTACGGGATCAGTTGCTGGTGTCGCTAACACCAGAGATCCGCTACTTTGTGAAGGATCGCTGGTAAAACTGCTTCAAAGAGTGCATAGAAGAGGCAGATATCTATGCGGCGAGCCACAACTTATACCCTAAGAAAAATAAAAAGCCTCCCCCTTCATCCCCCAAGAATAAATTTAATAAATCATGGTTCCCTCCAGAGAACTCCCCAGAATTCGCAAAGATTACGGGCACCTTTAAGCACAGAAGTTTCCCTCCATCGGAAATCCGTGATGTCAAGCCCCTCATAACTAATCCCCTGGCGTTAACTTTTTCCTGTAGGCCAATTAACTGTTTTGCGTGAGGTGTCGAAGGCCACACTCGCCCAAATTGCCCCCAAAATTTCTAACTCCGTGGTAATCCTATTTACCAAGTCCACCAGGTGAATGCTGCTCCCACTTCCCCTCCATCGCGACCAGAATGCCCAGATCCAATCTCTTATCCTAGTGCCCCAGGGCACCATATTAATTTCCTCTTCGACAAGAATTCTCCAGGAAATATTAAATTTCACCGGAAGCGCTAATTGGTGCCGAGTCTCCACCGTCGTCCGCGATACCAGGTGCACGTGCATCATGGTATCGAATGAGCTTCTTCCCCCGGTGGCTCCGACCACAAAAGATTGGTTGTAGTCCGTGACTATTTGGGACCCGAAAAACCGCTTTCCCATTGTAAACTGTTACCTTAAGTGTCAGTACTTTTCCTGATGGGCTGAAGTCGTGTCAGCCCCTATCCAATTATGTTCCGTTTTGGTAGCACAGTGACCCCAAGTCTCGGGTAACGCTGTGGCTCTGCCCGGTATCACGAGGGTCAGGCAGAGAAAGGGCGTGTTAACCCCCTCCCCCCTTCAGAAGGGCCCAAGCATATCGAAATCCGTTCGTTCGAGATCTTCACCCCGTCCAATTCATCCAAGAAATACTTTTACACCATGAGGTTAACAATCCGCTCAAACCCCATATCCTTGAACCCTCCACGACAAATTATTGTTCCCCGATAGTTCTGGTACGGAAACCAGATAACTCTTACCTCATGTATGTAGATTTTAGTAAATTAAATCCCGTGACCGTTTTCGAGGCTGAACCGATTCATTTAATGGACCAAAACCTCCACTTGTTCAACAAAGCGAAATTTATTAGCGAGCTCTTCACCGATTAATTTTAATTGTAATTGTTCCATATCTATTTGTCCACCTTGTAATAATTATAATCGCCAGCTAGAGATAAGCTTACATGGATTTAATTATGTCATGTCCTTATATTTTTTCTCGATGGGTACGTTAATGATGCACACCACCGTTATATAGATGAAATTAGTATTTAGAAACTTGGTCCGGCCCCCAAAGATGTGTATATTTACCACCATTTAGGTAAAATGTATCTTTGAATTTCCATTTCACTCATTTTGTTCCTTTTCCCTTTTTTTTTGCTTTTATAGCTTAGTGGATAAATATTATTTAATTTTTTGTTATTTCTTTTATTTTATGTCCCCTTTATTGTCACACTTCGACCTGCTCCGACGAACGAGCTAAAGAACGCCCCCCCCCCCAACGGCGATTTTGATTCAACTGAATGCTAAATCAATCCGTGAACGCTGCCTTAGTCAATCGGCAAGTTTCGACATCAGTGAACACTGCCCTAGTCAATTGGCAAGGACGGACAAAGATTCCCAACTCCGAAGACGACTAGTGCTCCCTCGTAGTGAAGCCACAGGTAAACTAACTTCTTCCGTCGTCTTCACCGTACTCCACCGGCCCCCTTTTGGCAAAGAGCTCATAAGGTAATCATAACCATTGCCGCCTGCTGAGGGATCTTAAATCTGGCTTATCCAACTGCTCGATCTTTTGTGTGAACGCCTCAGTTTAAAATCCCCCTTTAAATCATCAACTGTATCTGATCTCTTTAATGCCTTAATCAACCTACCTGATCGAGTGTGAATCTTTAACCCCGTCTGGGCGACCATTCAGTTTAAAACTAATTTCTATGTATATATACATATCTTTTTTTTTGTTGTTAATAAAGTATATTTTTGTCATTTTCTTCTTTTGCAAACTCAACGCGTACCAGCTACCTTTTAATCTTTGGCCAACTTGCACTCTAAAATAGTTTTTTAAAAGGACCCCGCAAAGTTAGAATATCGTGCCCTCCCCCTGGACTCCTACCAATTTCCCCTTTCACTCTCGGTCTTCGACTGACTTTGGGCCAATCCTCAAAAACACCTACGTATATATAAATATATAGTCTGGCCATTCCACTCCAAATTAATAATATAGATATATTATTAATAATAATATTAATAATAAACTAGCAATATTTAGCGGTAAAATTACAATTAATAACTACACACACTTAATTTTAGCACACATACATAAAGCTAAAGCGCGTTACTTGCGATCATCTTTATTTGAGTTAGAATTCGGTTTCTCTCAATCTTTGCTGGCAAAGGATCGTGTGAATGGTCATTAATATATTTGACGATTTCTTCGTTTTGAACATGAATTCTAAATTTACAGGAAACTTTTATTTCACACCAATATTTTTTGTTTCCTTAAAATATAATATCCAAGCGTGGAAAGCCAATTTTGGCTTTCCACGCTTGGATATTATATTTTCGGCTATATTTTGAGTCTGGGAAAAGTTTAATCATTGAAAAACTTGAACTTTTTAGAGATTCAATTAAATTAATCACTTTAAATTATTAAAGGGAAAACCATAAAAACTTAATGAGTTCTAGATATCTAGAAAGTTTCGAAAGTTTGATTGTAGGCAATTCAGTTCATCAACTCAAAGATTTCAAGGACACAACTGAATTTAAAATTCAATAGCATTTTCTATTTATGGATCAAGATGTCCAAGAATGGACATCTTGATGCTGGAAAAGGATCAATTAGTAAAATCCCCTCAAATCTCTTCTCCATAAATATTTAGAAATATGTATCGCAAACTTTGTATGAAACCAGGCTTGGTCAGTATTTTAGGGCACATTAAACATAGGTATTTTATTTGCGAGCTCAATCAAAAAGTGACATAATTTATTCAGTTTTAAATATTTCATAAATCCCATAAATATTTATAACAGGTCAACCGTTATCCTATTAACAAAATACTGGATCTATTGCCACTTTTGAAAGGCTTTTGGGGTTGTTATTTAAAATTTACACCCCTATTTATAATTCTTTTTCTTATCTTTTAAAATCTTTGTTAAGAACATGGTATTCCAAGAGTTTAATGCACCATATACGAAAATGACTATTGTGTGGGATCCTCCCAAATCCCCCCCATAAATTTTCAGCTGTCAGCCATTATCCTAAGGCCAAAATACTGTCCCCCAAAGTTTCATTTGTTCCTTCACTTTCAAATGATTTATTGCTTTTGTATAAATTTTTTTGTCCAGGACTAAGAAATAACTAATTCTTCTCGGTAAAAGGAAATAGTAATTTCAAACCACTTTCCAGTCATTCCCAAAGAATTTAGTTTAGCAAAATGATACCACTAATAGAGAGCAAATCTCCGCCAGAGGGAGCCCATTCCCCATATTTAGAAATACTTGATCGTATATAACCGGACGGACTAACCAGATCTTGGTCAAAACTGATCGTTTACTTCTAGGCTAAGGCTCTAAACTCCACCAAATTTGGTAGAAATCGGGTAATTAGTTTTCGTGGCATGTTTTAAAGAAACAAATTAAAACATGTTGGTGATTACATAATTTCCACATAGTTACTTTGAAAAAAAGAAATAGAAACTCGAGATTTACGTTTGCAGCTTTAAAGATATAATTTCTAATTACCAAAATGATAATGGAAATATTTCCTAACCGGATAAAACCGGATTTTGGTAAAAAACTAGTCGCTTCTTTCTAGGCTAAGGTATCAGTTAAACCAGATTTAGTAGAAATAATTAATTAGTTTTCGTGTAATTTTTGAAACAAACAAATTAACACTTCTAGCCATTACATTTTTTCGATCAAGTTCTCTTTGCATAAAAAGCTCTTCCAGGTATTTAGAAACTCAACATTAACACTTGCAGCTTCAAAGATAAAATATTTAGTTAATAAACTAGTTAGGAAAAAACCTAACCGGATAAAACCGGATCTTGTTCAAAAACAAATAGTTAATTTCTATGCTGAGGCTCTAGTACTCCACCTAATTTTGTAGAAATCAACCTACTAGTTTTTGAGTAAGTTTGAACACGAACAAAGACCGTCAAAAACATAATTTCCGACTTCCTTGTCAGAGATCTGTAACATTAACCTTTCTTTTCCAGGTTTTATTTTAAAGTTGAGCTGGTGGAATTTTTTACAAGGCATGCGCCGAACAGAGTCTACGCCGAATAGGGTCTGTGCCGAACAGGGTCTGTGCTGAAACGTCTTAGAACCTGATCCCTCTTTACTTTCCCCACGCGACCATACCACTAAGTGCACTCCTCTTTTTGCTACTTGAACACTGGATTTAGTACAAGCTTTTAACCTAAATCCGTGTTACCACTTTCTTCACAATCCTTCTTGCGACGATGCTCTCGCTGGTATCTTCCCTCTACTGTTTAAAGATAAAATTAATAAACTTAAATGAAATATCTAAAACAAATTATACCTCTGATATTAAAAATTAAACTTAATTCAAATTCCTAATGACCAAACACACATAATACACTCTGTAATACAATAATTATTGAATCTGAACAACTAATTAACCGGTAGCAAGGTGAGAGGGGAAGTCCGTTAATTCAAATCCGTTTAGTTATAAAGATTTTAAGTTAATCTTGAATTTCCTTTTTAAAGTTTATTCTGTTTCATCAAAGACGTTTAGTCTTTTATTCATTACATTTATCTCTAAAATCTACCTTCAAGAGAATAAAATTAAGGGAAAGATAGAAGAGACTCGTTTTCGTCTCCAGTTCACTTCCTCTTGTCCTTTGTTCTTACCTTTTGTTCTCGTCTTCAAGTGAACAACTTGTCTCCTTACGTCGGAGGCCATCTTTTATGCATCTCATTTCCTCGTATCTTGAATCTTTGAAGGAGAATTTTATTCTCTAATTTCAAAACACAGACTTTCTTATTCAAATCTTTGCCTCAAGTGTCCAATTATACATGTACAGATGGAGCTTTGTTTGAGATGCTGTACAAATCTCGGGTAAGATAAAATTAATTTGTGCCAAAGTCTTTGGTCCTATTTTCTTTCTTTCTCGGCGTTTGATTTCCTCATTAAAGTTCATCGGAAACCTTTTATCAGGTGCCATTTTCTTCAATGATTATATTCTTTAATGGAATGAAAACATACTTTTAAAATTTGCCAAAATAATTGAAAAATAATCTTTAAATTAATGCAATCCTTTTTTAATTCAGATGGAAGGCAATGCATTATGGAAGCTATGCTTACACATGTCAGTAGATATACACGAAAACTTGCATTTGTATTGAATGGGCGAAGAGACAAATGTGAGGAAAATCTTTTAGACGAAAACCCAACTAATTTCAACTTGGGTGATTAATAATGTGTAATAACCTCCGAAACTAAAGTCCAAAATACCCAAATTTACACTTTTTTGAAAATTGCACATAATCTTCTTTGAAATTTGCTTCTAGAGTTCCGCAAAGACACTAGTGCGAAAGTCATCCGGACCTGGAGACTTGTACGGGTTAAGGTTCTTTATTATAGCCTCCACTTTTTTATCGTCTCTCATTATATCGCTTAGGTTCTTTCCTTCATTGAGATACACCCCGGCTTTGGGGAGGAGCGGTCTTCTTCCCTTTTGAACAAAAAAGTGGAGTAGTCATTTAACACGTTAGCAAGAGCCAGGTTCGACTCTTACAATAGGCCAACGTCATTTCTTCGTTGGCCTATGTGATGTCGAACTGGTTTGTACATATTTATGTGCATAAAAATTCCTTCGGATTCTTTTTGCAGAGGAAAGCGATCCGAAGTTCCTCGTCGTGCTTACCTTGGCGCATCAGTATTTTGATAGTTCTAATATTTCTTTGTACTGCATAAGATTTTTGTTGCTACCACTGTGTTGTGCATGCGCATGGTGTCGCGAGTGGTGCTTCTTACTCCCGCGGGGATAAGTTCAGCATATCCGCCAATGGGCAGCCAGTTCAAAACTCCGTTGTAACTTTTGTGTCTTCACTCGTTGTGATAGAACCCGTGCCTCGACGCTCTAAATCCACCGCCAGAAGAGCACTTTTTTATACTAAAATTAGCACTATTTATTTCTATCCTGCAAACGATTGGCGGCCAAACTTGAGTCTAGTTTTACTGACGGGTTTTCAAGGACGAACTTTTCTTACCCTCAGGTTTTATGTGAGAAGAGAGGGAGACGAGTTCAAACCTATTCAGCTTTTGTTCTTAGCCGCGTTTAATGTACATCAATGGTTGAGTAATCTTAAATAAACTAAAGGGACAAACCTAAATCCAATTTACACGGCCTAACTTTTAAATTTCCCATTTCGTACTATTCTTTGAATTTTGTCGACATTTTTGTACTTTCTCGTTCGGAACATTAGCATAAAAACCCTTTTCACCTTCACTGAACCCAATTTCTTCACTGATGGCTTCGCTTCGGGCGTAAATTCCATCCGCTACGAAACAAAGATTCCAATTCAATGCAAATCCAAGCACGACACGAGCCTGCTCTTTTAGACATCTTGTCATCCAGACCACCTCAAAATCCTTGTTGCCTCTCTGAAGGGGATAACACAAGATTAATTAAAGATGTATTGATTTCTTTCTGAAGGCATCAATACATGATCTCCCACGAGACCAATCGGGTTTCCCTCCGTGATATCCGGGTGGCACCAAACCCAATGGAGAACTCTTATTCAAAATGGTCAACGGGACCGCAATGTAGTCCTCATTAATCCACTCGAAACATATGCCGGATACGAAACCAACTTTCCTACCAGTGAAGAAGTCAATAACATCGTCTTCAAGAAAACGAAAGAAGTATTAATAAAAATAGAACTTGAAGTAAGAAATCCACCTGAAATAGTGGCCGAAAAGTCAGCTATTCTACCAAAACTCGATCACAGCTTTTTCGAAAACAACAAATGGAGAAATAATAATAGAAGTTGAACAAGAGCAGCGGCTTCGACACTCTTCCTTACAAAAGGAGCGGCTTTGACACTCCTCCTTAGAAGAGGAGAGGCTTCAACACTCCTCCTTACAAGAGGAGAGGCTACCCCCCTCCTCCTTACTTGCGCTTCGCTTCGGTCTGTGAACTACTGCTTATCTAGCTTTTGCAATTGCTTTTGGGTAAAATATTTCGTTCAAGGTTTCCAGCACATACATATCTCCTAAAATTTTACTCTTGGTTTATTTTTCACATCAATGCTTATTTTCTAGACCTAAAAGCCAGAAAAACCTTTATCGGAAATCTTTTTAAATCAGGAAAAAGCAATCTTCCCGATTTTTTTCTTAAAAATAATTTGCTCGAATAGTTTCATTTTGCTTTACTCGTTTTTTGGAAGTAGTCGCTCCTGCCGCCTGATAAAGAATCGAATTTAAAATCTGTTTTAGAAATAACTTTGATAAAACTTTCGAATATACAAAAAAAAATAATACAAAAACAGCCACGCTTAAATTTAAATAAATATTCGAACTCCCCATTCGCAATTCTTTTCTTTTTTTAATTACAAAGTTTTCGATAATCATATTTATTTTTTCTGAATTTCGCCATTTTGTTTATTTAAACTCTAAAGGAACTCTTAGAATAAACTTGGATCATAACTTAAAATATACCAATTAAGGTCATAACCGAACTAAGAGACAAAAAGTGATCTAATAAAATTCAAATCCTCTTAAAAATCACGTTTTTAAAATAGAGTATTATAGAAGAATAGAAGAAGAAGAAGAAGACAAGAGGAGTGGTGTCGCTACTCCTACAGAGGGAGCTTGCGCTTCGCAGACAGACCTTTTGTCCGAAGTCTACGACATATCTCACTCTAACAAAAGACTTTTGGTCTAAAAATGTAAAATATTTCCATTACATATTCTCTAATAATTTACTAGTGACCTAATTGTTTTTCATATTATTACTTGTTTTCTAGGCCTAAGTTCTAAGCCCGAATTTTTTTTATATACCGTAATAACAATCCACACCTCTTTCCTTTCATCTAAACTTTCTTTTATATACTAAAAATTCCACTTAAAAAAAGCTTTAATTTTTACTCATTTTATTAACTTCACGATTTATAATTGTTATTTTATATTTCTTAGATTCAGTGAGTAAAAAGAATAAAGTAAGAAAAATGGTAATCCTTAGAAATAACTTTGCTTAAAGCTCAAATATCTGGAAAACCAACCCGAAAAAGGCTGTTTTTGTAAAATCTAAATCAACTCATAGAAATAATTTTAGTAAAAACTTTAATTTTACTAAAAACAGCCCTGCCCTCTAATTTTTCGACCTCTAAATATACTCTTAGAAAAAAGTTGGATAAAAGCAGTTAATATACAAAAAAACATCCTGTCTCCCAATAATTTACTTTTGGTCTGTTTTTTACAGATCCATCCGTATTTTCTAGGCCTAAAGGCAAGAAAAACTCATCGAAATTCTATTGAAATATTGAAAAAAGAATTCTAAGATCTCATTTTTTTTTATTTAATATTTTTATTTTTATTTAAATTTTATTCAAAATTTTCGCTTTGCTTTCTGGATTCATCTTGCTAAAAATTAAAATAGAAAATTTATTTTAAATAGAAGTTCAATAAAAGATTCACATATCAACAAAAACAGCCATATCTTAATTTCACTAAATTTTCTAAACTTCACAATTATTAATTCGTTTTGATAAAAAAAAAATAAAATATTCGGTAATCATATTTATTTTTTCTGAATTTCACCATTTGCTCTTAGTTAATTTGGACATAGAAACTAAGAGAAAAACATATTTATTATTTTTTAACCAATCCCCAAAATCCATAGTGTTAGGGACGAAATCGTCCTCTGGTGAGAATTCGTAGTGGAAAAATTCCGAAAAAAACAAATCCTTGTAAAAATTAAATTCAACATCAATGGGAATAATTACTTTGGTTTTAGTTAATCGTCACTCCGGAAGAGATCGAAGGTAAAAACCAAATTCCATTGCAAATTTGCCATTATTAAAAGACATATTAGGAGAGAGTGCCAAGAGCAGCGCAGATGTAGGTTCTAATTGTGAACTCTATGTATGGTACGTGAGATTCGTGCAACGGCGAGAAATAGAAGTACATAAAATGCGACGGAGAACAGAGGATAGAAATAAAGTGCCTTGTACGCAAAAAGGCTTTAAAATGAAAGAGAGATGACAAGAAAAAATAAAATAAAATTAAACTAAGCAAAACATATGCGAAACCGCCAAAAAAGCAACAACAATAACAAATACAAGCACCCCAGCATTATTAATGTGAAAAGAAAACAAGGAATTAATGTCATTAATTCTTTGTCCCCACAGACCTAACTTAGGTACCCAAGACACTTTTTCCGAAGTGTTAAAATGAGTCCGCCAAAACAATTGATTGCCCCAAAAGCTTCCCTTCCGGTAAAATTTTAAAAATTCAAATAAGCAAGGAAGAAACAACAGTGGAAGAAATAACCAAAGAGGATTAGCCATCAGTGGAAGAAGTAAAATCTTCAATTAAAACACAAAACCTCCCAAAGAATCCAACTAACTCTCCTAAACGAGAAGGAAGAAAGGACAGAAACTGCCCGTCCAAAGAGCAAACCAGCAACGGCCGTTTCCAAGAAGGGAGGCATACCCGTCTCAGTGATGCCATCTGTACACAATAAGGTATATTAGTTCGATGGAAGGACAAAGCTCGACTATCTTCGCTCAACTACCGTTAATATTTCCAATTGAAGAGTACTAAGAAAAATTCCCTCAAGGACTCCAAAAGAACTAGTAAACTTTTAGTGCACAGTGGCTCTGGCATGAGGGAAAAGTCTTCTCCTTGATGATGTTATTTACATACCGAAGGAGAGAAAATATACAGTGAATTTTAATAGATTTGAAAAATAAAAGGTGGTAAAATAACAGTAAAATTGAGTAGTAAACTTAATAGAATAGTGTAATGAAATCAAAAGTGCAATAATATGTAGTAGAACGATCCGTTAAAATAATAATAAAGCTATAAATAATTCCGATTTATATGAGAAAAAATAAATTTACAGTGTAGTAAAAAACCGTTTTGCACAAATAAATAATATAAAACTTCAAAGGAATATTTTAATTTTGTAAGCAATAAATTCATTCTATTTAGTTAAAAAGTGTATAGTTAAGTAAAGGAGATAGTAAAATATGAAACAAATAGGGTCATAGTGAATATAATTCAATAATAACAGCAATAATAATAAAATTCAACTCAAGCAGAATAAATGGATAATAACAACAAATAATCAATTAATAAATACAAACTTAATGTAACTAATTAGACAATTAATTTATAACTAATTTGTATAAGGAAACTTATTGTGTAGAAATAAACTTACGATAAAATTAAATTGAATAATAAATTCATGTTGCAGCTATGTGTTGTATAGTTCAACAACAACAGCAATATTACTAAAAATCTAATTCATGCTAAATAAATAGTTATCACAAAAACATAACTAAGCAAAAATCAAATTAATGTAATCAAATATAATAATAGCCATAGCTAACTATTTTTCATGGGTAATTGTTAAGATTAGCGGCCCCTAATTTCGGGCGCGATTTTTTCAGCTCTCCAATTAGGCAATAATCGAACTGTAATATTCACTGTCATTGACTAATTATAACCGTTTATTTTTCCTAAGCCTTCTTTCGTGTTTGTAAATATGGGAAAAAAAGTATGTTTTTGTTTTTTTCTTGTTTTGGTGAAGTTTAGTATCGATCGAGTCTAAATACTCTACGCTTTTCGCTATTTTCTCTTTTGACGTAAAGTTTCTTTTCCTTTTGGCAAAATTGTGTTCGCGAAAACGGAGCATAAAAAACCCTATTTTTATATATTTTGTGCTTCTTTTTTTGAGGGGGGCTTTTATGCAAACTATTAATTGGGTCTCGTAGAAATACTCGTGATCAAGCGTAACGCGTCAGTTTTATCGAAACGGGTAGTTCGTGTGGTGTCTGTTCAGTATCGGTCCACCATCTAGGTGTGATTTTCACTCATCCCGAGAAAAGTAAAGATCTTTTAGCTAGTCATCAGTTACTAAAGAGCAAGACCGAGTGCCCTACTTGTAAATCTGAAGTGACCGTTATTAAGGGTTTTTTTGCTTGACGTAATTATTTTGTTACCGAGACTGGAGCCAACATTCAAAATATCGAGAGAGTCTCGAGGGATACGAGGGACCGTGTGCCTCACTATGGGCGGAGAGAGGCCCATATGGACGGGTATCTCGCTACCTCTCTTTTGATTAAGTAATATCCCTGCATAAAAGAGAGGTTCCGCGCCTTCTGGGTGGCAGCCGCAAAATTATATCCACCGGATTGAGGTAAATAATTTATACGTTTTGTAATCTCTTGTTTGGCCTTCGAATTAGCAATATCACTATAATTTTTTAACTGGGGGGTAGGTGTAAGAGTGGAAAACACCAACAAAAAACGGAGGGTATATGGAGCAAGGCCCCTTCTTTAGAAACTGCTAAAGAATTTGTTAATTTCTATTTTCGACCTAAAAAAGAGAAAAGAAACAAGAGATCTACAAACTCGAGGCATAACCAGATTTAGTATTCGACTTTTACATTCAAATCTCCTGTTTTGACTTTGAATTAGGAATATTAAGAGTTTGAAACTGCCTGAAAACAGTTTACTTTTTATTCGCTTCTTGGTAGAACAAAAAAGTAGGTAGAAAAGTAGCCCCAAAATCAGGGGCCGCTAATCTTAACAATTACCTTTACATGATTGTAATAATATAATCTAAGCACTATATCCCTCCCCCCAAAAAAGTTCTTTGATATATATGTATGCCTACATTTCTCTCCCTTCCATATTTTTCACATTTTTTCATTCTATTTGTTTAATATTGTAATTTTTACCAATTTCTTTTCCTTATAAACCATTGGTCCATTGAGTATAAATGGTAATGAAGCCACCTCTGGATATTAACTGGAATAAAATATGGGTCTCCTAAAGAGAAACGCTGTCTCTCTGATTGCGACAAAACGCAACCTTGGACTAAACCAGGATTTATGTATTTATAATTAAGTAAAAAATTAAGAGAAAGATTAACAATGGTATCTCTAAAAGTTTTAAAAGTGGCTGCTAAGAGAAGTGGTAAAGGTGTTAAATTTAAATTGGAAGCACGTTGTGGAGCAAGAGAGGAGGGGAGTAGTTGGGACACTTATGGTCGTGGTGGAACGACTCCCCTACATTTATCACGTTCTACGCCGGAAAAAGGTAATGAAGTTAAAGGATAAATATTTTTTTTTAAATTCAACGTCAGGACTTTGAAGTTATGGATAGTCAACTATCAAACGCAAGGTTGGTCACAACAAGCAGGAGCAAAAGTCGAATAATTTTGTAAAAAGATCCTACGTGTCCTTTCCTTTCTATCAATGGCGTCTCCCAAATATGAAGACATTAAATGCTTAGATATCAAAAACAGACTAGTTCTGTCAAATTAACCACCAGATAGGACAAGTCTCATACAAATGTAAAGAAAGAGTAATGTTGGTATTATTTTAACTGTTTCTCGCCCACATCTAAGCCTCTCGCTTAAACAGGCTCAAGTTTAATTTATTCTTTCTAATCTAACTTTGAAAAGAAATTCACAATTAAAGAAAAATGTATTTCTCAAATATTTCAATTCTTTTGTTCTAATAATACTCCCAGTAATTATGACCTTGGCCATACGGAAATTCTGCTACGCAGCTTGGTTAGGGAACTTTCGCAAGAAGCCACCTCTTTCACCTAGAAAACAGGGAATTTGCCATGTGAAACCCCCTTCTAGCTAGAAATTCCATTAAATAAGATGTGAATTTTGTGGAAAGAAAAGGCAATCTTCGTTAAGCTTCTATCTGAATGGTCGATGCAAGTTATTCTCACAGCAGCAATTATTTTATGTAATATTGGTAGCCAGAGGTAACAGAGCTCAAATTCTCTTGTCAGATGAATACTTTTGACTGACAGCTTTAAACTAATAATTTATAATTGACAAATCCAGTAACCACAAGTAATTTTAGGTACCTCCTCAAAATATTCACTCTCAATTTAGCTAATACGATACTATATATACACAAAAAAATTTCTAAGTCGAGAGACCAGATTCCCTTAACAATTTTAGATTGATCTTTCAAACCTTTCATTTAAACTTTTCCCACAAGTTACCTCATTCATAAATTACCGACGTTTTAATTATTATTTTTATTCTTTATTATGAGCAGTAGATCAAATGCCCTCTATTTCCATATTCTTTTCATAACAACCACTTCCCCGATGGATGTTGACATAATTTTTTAAAGGCTCAATGTATTAACTTTGTAGAAAAATATATAGGGAATATGGTGTGATAAAGAAGCAGGAGTTTGGATTGCACAAGCTCACCCATATACAAATTATATAGTGCTTAAGAATATGTTTATCAGGATTTGATTACCATCTCTTTTTATGGTTAATGAAAATAGGAGCTCCTGCGAGGAATTTGAAATCTTCACTAATAGTGGACATAAAAATATCAGATACGCTGTTAGCATTTATCAATGGCAATCAGTTTGACACCAAATCGCCATATATCGATAGGATCCTACCTGTAAATTACAAAATTCGAAGGAGCCAACCGCATAATACATATATAATGTTATTTATCTTTGGTCCCTTTCTACAGAGTATCTCTTGTTTTTTATCGTTGAAAGACAAATTTAAGCGTAAGCTTCCTTCAGGAAAGACTGTGCTTTGCATATACATTCTCTCGTTTGTTATTTTACTTCTGATTACAAAATTCCGTCAAGGAATAGAAGCAATCTCTGTCAGAATTTGAATATTAAACTACTCCATACCAACTTGTTATCATGATTCTTTTTTCCACTGCCCAACAGCGATGGTGGAGTACAACTAGATTATACTTCGCTTCTTCTCAACTCATTACAGTGGTACCAGGAAATTAGGCTCCTGGTTCTCATTTGTAATTTATGTTCCTTCGTTAGTTTTTAAGGACGTATTTTTTGCTGAATTTAAGAATCGTTAATTAATAGTTATAAAATTCCGTCATTTTTCATTAACATTGTGTATACGAAAGCCCTTATTTATTCTTGTTTCTTGCCTAGTTTTTCTTATTTTCCCAATCATGTGTAAATTACTTTATCTAATGTGTGAAAGATGGTAATTTATGTTCCTTCGTTAGTTTTTAAGGACGTATTTTTTGCTGAATTTAAGAACCGTTAATTAATAGTTATAAAATTCCGTCATTTTTCATTAACATTGTGTATACGAAAGCCCTTATTTAGTCTTGTTTCTTGCCTAGTTTTTCTTATTTTCCCAATCATGTGTAAATTACTTTATCTGATGTGTGAAAGATGGGAGTGGAAATAAATGTATATAAAACAAAGAGATTGAAGATAGTTCTTCTATGTGAGACAAACATAAAAAGGAATGGAGAATTTTCCTAGATGGAGTGAATGTGGAGTGATCAGAGGAAGATCATGGTGGAAAGAGTAAACAGGGTATGGCAGTGGCTTCAAGTGAGAAGTAACATTATGAATTGATTGAACAAAAATATGTGAGATTAGAAAGGTTATCGGTTAATGGTTGTCGGAGATGTGACTGGATTAATAGGATGCCGGATGAGCTAGGATGAGAGGAGCTTTTGGTATATTTGGTGCACCTGATCATAATCGAAATGGAGAAAGGTTGGGAAGGTTTTATGGCAAAAAATATATGTGTATGAAAAACATTCATGCAGGAGAAGGGTGTCCATAAATATGGGGTTGGGCGAAGGACCGGGAGAGAAGGCGAGGGTGTGAATAATTTGTGGCTAGTAAGAAAATACATTGTGGGATGTTATTAAGATGAAAGGTGTAAGAATTAGGAGTGAGGCAGGATACGACCGTAGGGTTGTCTTTGGTGCTATGCAAGGTTGAAAAGGTGAGGCATGGATGAGTAGAGGTGAGGGAGGTTGGAAGGAAGGGATAAATACGAGTAAAACATTATTTAAAGAAAGAGAATAAAAAAAGTATGTAAAGGATTATGAGTGAAAAATTCAAAATGAAAATAATCCAGGAGAAGATAAGGAAAAAAGAAAAAAATACAGGTAAAGAAGACGAAACGAAAATAAAACGTGGGGTAGAGGTGAGAAAGGAAATAAACCAGGCAAAGGGGTGAGAAAAGAAATAAACCAAGAAAAGAGGTAAGAAAGAAAATAAACCAGAAGAAGAAGTCAGAATAGAAATAAACTAGGTGAAAAGGGAATAAAAGAAATCAGCCATGAGAATAGGGGAGAAGGTAAATAAACCAGGACAAGAAGAGAGAAACGAAAGAAAAAAAGGAGAAGAATTCAGAAAGGAAATAAATCAGGAGAAGATGATGTGAGAAACAAAATAAACCAGGAGATGAAGAGAGGAAGTCGATAAACCAGGAGAAAAATTGAGAAAGGATATATACCAGGATGAAAGCTGAGAAAGGGAATACACCACGAGGAAAAGTGAGAAAGGAAGTAAACTAGGAGCGCAAGAGGAAGAAAATAAACCAGGAGAAGAATTAAAAAAAAAAAAAACAAGAAACGACAGGGTAAAGGATATAAACCTGGATAAGAAGTGAGAAAGAAAACAAATTAAGGGAATAAGTGAGAAAGGTAATAAACAAGGAGGTGAAGAAGGGAAGGAAAAAACAGGATAAATAGTGAGAAAGTGGATTAACACGAGAAGTAGTGCGAAAGAAAATAACCTAGGTGAAGAAGAGAGAAAGGAAATTAACCTGGAGAAAAAGTGAGAAAGGAAATAAAAAGGAAGTGAGAAACAAAACTTTCCCTAAGAAGAATTGAGAAAATAAATAGGCCAGAGAAGAAATGAGAAAGGAAATAAACCAGGAGAATTAGTGATAAATTAAATAAACCCAGATAGGAAGTGAGAAAGTAAATACACTAGGAAAAGGAGCGAAATAGGAAATAAACCAAGAGAAGAACTGAGAAAGGAAATAAACCAGGAGAAGAAGTAGAAAAGGCAATTTAACACGAAGAAAATTGAGAAAGAAAATAAACCTGGTTAGTAAGTCAAAATGCAGTTAAACCAGAAGTAGTGAGGGAGTAATTAAAAAGGAGAAGTTAGAAAGGAAATAATCTGGTGGAAGAAATGAGGAAGACCCTTGTTAATTATTAGTTTGGTAAATGTGTAGAGTGTTTGCGTTTGGTCAAGATTTTAATATTAACTGCACCGCATCATACTTTACCCCTATTAAACTCTATTTGAAGTCATATCCTCCTCCACTTTAAGTTTAAGGCTGTAAAACTAAGAAGTTTTTGTCTGAAGTTTAATAACCAAACTTCTACGAGGGTGTTTCTAACGAAAACTTTTCGACAACTATTTCAATAAAACTAAATGAGAGAAAGTATTTACAGAGCATTTGTTTTCATATTGGAATATTAAGTTTCAATGCTAAAACAAAAGATAATAGAAAAACAACCTAAATGGTTTTCACCTAGCAAAGAATGTCTTATTCGACACTGTCATTCTGCTAGCTACATGCAATGGACAAAAAAATATCTTACCCTGGATGTTTCGCAATTTCGACTAACCTTGTTCTATTCCACTCGCTCTATCCCAAATATCTTTGCTCAGATTCACCTCTGTTTACGTCATGGCTTTTTCTGAAATCTGAATAGATATCTTTTTTATTTACCACAAAAGGTTGCATCACTGTAAAATAATGGTTGCTTGTAGGCCAATCTACATACAAACGAGTTTTCTTAATTTTTTCTGAACAAAATATCCTAAAATTTATAAATTAACTTTTGGGTCAATGGCTAAGCTCCGTAACATTGCCATTTCATCTGGCTAATAAAAGTAAAAAGGCTAGTTATAGACTGTATTGCGATAGACTAAGTTTTCTATATTAGAGTGATAGTGAGTACTGGCTACATTTATTAATAGAAAAGCATTATCTTTTTATTACCACAACCACCCGTAGATAAACAAACTGGAAATGACATACACTCGCTTACTTAAAGCTACTCCTGTTAAAACCCGCAAACTTAATCTCTTTCCCTTGCAAAATGTGGGCAGTTTTAGAAGCGTTGCTTCCTTCCTTATCTCAAGCCTTCTAGTGACTTAGATAGTTTTATCTTCGATTACCTGAGCTATTTACTTTTTGCACAATTTTATTCGCATAGCTTATTCAAGTTCTGTGAATTAAAATAGATAGGCCTCATTCTAGCAGCGCTTCAAGTTTCGTCTATTTCCATTGTTTCATTATTTCTCACTCATCGGTTGGACAATGGCTCGTTATTTAATTTACTAACGTCAGAGGATGCGTTAACTCATCTTAGTAACGACTATCTTCTCTTATTAAGTAGTCGCCAGATGAGAGTTTCTATTTAATAAAAACATTATCTAACTATCGCCTTTTCAATATAGCAGCCTTCGTTTGAGCCTAAATCTGCCACATGATCCTCTTTAATGGAAGGGAAATCCAAAGTGACCCAATTTGCCAAGGAAATCAAAAGAGAGCAAAAAGAAATCCAAGGGTAAGCCGGATTTCGCTGTTCAGATTTATAGTAAAACCAAGAATTTGGAGGTAAATAAAAGAGAGATGAGACAAAAAGGAGAAACAATATTTTCTTAGAACCCCGAAATTCCAACAACTAAGAGTTTTTCAAAGATTA
Source organism: Ceratothoa steindachneri (assembly GCA_963969495.1). NCBI lineage: Eukaryota > Metazoa > Arthropoda > Malacostraca > Isopoda > Cymothoidae > Ceratothoa > Ceratothoa steindachneri. Next base: position 83,408,183 of record OZ018336.1, on the reverse strand, counting down.
ATGTGAAGTGAGATAATCAAGTGTTCTTAGGTACTTTTAAACAATTAAATATCTATAAAACAAAAATCGTCCAATTCGGTTGAATGCCGTCTTTACTCGATCGAAAAGATGCTTTTCTCCAAGTTTGGAAGAGAGAAAGAGCAACCCCATTCATTTAATAGGAAAGGTGAGATGCCTTCCACCATAAAATGGTAAGAAGTTCTTTAGTATAGACAGAAGTTTCAAATTCTATGGTATTTGTGGGGTGGTGCAAAAGTGTGTCTTGGAAAGATATAGGACATAATTTTTGCCGACGATTCTTCGATATCATTGCTGTATTCTCCCTTATTAATAATTTCTTTCTGTTCTACTTTTTAGTTACCCTTTAAACCTTAGAATTTGTTAAGCTTTGAATTTAAGTTACCTAGAGGTTTGTTAATTATTGGGTGATTACTGTCTATGGATTAGTGAGGTGTTGCTTGACGACGAAATGTTCGTTCTGCAGGGAAAAAATGCCCCCACAAAAGTTAGGAGAAGGAAATGAAGTGAGATAAAGAGCAAAAAAGGGATATAGTAACAGATATGGCATTAGTAAGCTTCTTCAACCATGTTAGCTGCAACAATCAGATTGCATTATATATTTCCAACCACAAATTCTAACCAAGCGATCGGCGATATTTAGGAGAGTGGAGGTTAATGGAAAAGAAATGTACGGGAAATCAGCTCTATTTAGCGTTGAGTTGAATCTATCATCCGTCGACCTCTCATCGAAAAGATAATACAAACAATTTTAGTGCTCTAAAATTTTGTAGGGGGAAAGTAACTAATGTAGGACTCTAGAACCAAACCACGCCGTTTATGACCAAGAATGAATATAAAAGTATTAGTAGAGACAAAGTAATTAAACTGTAGGTTTTAGGTGAAAAAAGTAAAGTTTTAGAAGCTAGAGAAAGGACTAATATTAATGAACAAATATTACCTTTTTAGTGTCTGTGATCGAAGAAAATTCAGTAATTTGTTTTGTTAAAGTGAAGTATCGGGAAATGGCGTGAAAGATCCTCAAAATTTGTCAGTCAAATTTCGTAGGATTTAGTCATCATTGTCCTTCATCGATTTGAGTTTTTCCTCCTTCAAATTTTCCCAGAATTTGAAACGCAATAGCACCGAGGACATATCACGCAGAAAGTCAAAATGTGTGGAAGATATACAACCATAGGTCCACCTGCAGCCATTTTAATCTGGAGAGAAAACTGTGGGGTTGAGGCGGGAGGGCACACAGGCCTTCAGATATCAGTTGACATCCCCTCGCGGGTGTAGAAAAGAAAGTGAAAAGAAAAATGCAGAGGAATAGGAGGAGAAAAGTGCGGGAAGGACGCAGACGATAAAATCCATCACCCCAGCCCGAACCACAAGGAAGGGATAAACCAGCCACCATCGGACCACCTCTACCACCACAATCATGGCTCGAACAGGGATGAATGGACCTATCAGGAACTCATCAAGAAAAGAGGTGAGAAAAAGCTCGCAAAGGATGGCGATATAAAGAGTTAATTGAAATGTTTAGAAAAATAAAGCCTAGGTAGTCTCAATCGATTTTGAAATGGCCGGGAGCCGTGTGGCCTTGAGGGAGCGCTGCTCTTCCAGGAATCAAAAGAGTAAACAAAACACATTAATGTTTCTTTTCCAGAGAAAAAAATATATTTAAAAATTACAAATCAACTGGCTATATGATCAATTAGAATGCATAAGTGAGGAAGTGTATCTTTGGTTATGTGACGATGTTTAAATGACCAAAAGTGGCACTCAGGGAAGTTTATTCTTCTAGTCCTTTTGTTGGCTTAAATATTCTGAGGATCTTCCAAAACAATCTGTCCCGTCGTTCCCTTCGATAACAAGTTGGATTCTTATGGTACAAAAATACTCTCAATTCACAAACAGCCACGAAATGGAAGAAGACGGGTGGAAGAGAAGTTGGTCCCAGGGCACCCTCTCACGATGAGTTATGCAAGACGCTGAAGAGGAACCCATTTATTCTTTTGCAGGGCAGAAGGCACTTTTGTGACCGCGGATCTCAATTTTACAATAAAATTGTTATCAATTAAACCAAAATTGCAGGGAAAGCGCTAATATCAAGGGAACCATACATGGCTGTCAGAAAAGTCCCCCTGGCTTTTAAAGATCAACGGCAATATATAAAAAAATAGCACATAGAATAAAGCCTTCTGTAAACACATGCCAAGAATAAGTAAATGTGATAAAGATGGATTATCTCGCGGAGCAACCTTTTATCGCATATTCGTAAGTTTTAAAAAATAATTTAAATGTTGTTTTGGGAAATAAATCCACTTTGTATAAACTAACTACTTCATAATTTCTCCCCAATTTATAGGATCCCTTTTGAAACGCGGAGTAGAATTTATAAAGAACAAACCATAGAAGATTATGAAAGAGAATTTAACAGCACATATAGAGTTTGAGACTGTTAAACAGTCCACTTTCCAATGAATTTTCATAAAAAAAAATACATTAAAATCATCAAATTAATTATTCTAAGGCGTAATACTTTATTTTCGGGCCAAATGTTAGCAAATTCTTTAGTCAAGGCTCTATCAATAAACTCATCAAAAATTAATTTTGCTTTCAGCAATTTTAAGTTTTATTAGACAACTTCGTAATTAATAAAATTTGTTAACAGTATAAATTTGATTTATCGGACTTCTTTCTTTAAAAATAATTTACCTGTTTGTTTGAGGAACGTTATATTTTTCCAAAAACAACCTCTAACATGGAAACAGGGATCCTTCGATGTGCCATAAATCTTAGTGAATGATGGGCTACTTCTCCTTCTGACGTTCTCGTTAACAAGATTATTCCCAATTAAGTTATTTTTCTCTCGCTCTTAAATAAGAGAGGAATCTAAGAACGATGGAACTCCTGTTGATGTTGCTTGAGAATAAAACTTCATACACTATTCTCACACATTCCTACTTGTTTTATTCTGCAAAAAAATACAGATGCATTTAGAAATGCACGGTGTCGTAGAATGGACTCTCGACGATATACCATATATAACTATTCGTTGAGGGAATTATTCATTTATATTTAGAGTGCTGGTGTCTGGGTTGACCGATATTATTTATGTTCAATATGCTAAAGAAGTGGAACTGAGCTCAAGGATAATAATATGGCTATCATTAATAAAATAGAGTTTTACTAATAAAAACTATCAACAACACACAAAACGGAAAATATTGACATAAACAGAGAATGGAAAGGGTCGTGGGGAATCTAGCTAATCCGAGGATTAAAATTTGGAAGAGATTTAAAAAGGTAAAACAAATAAAAATTAAAGGGATGGGATGGTTTGCTAAACCATTTAAAGCACATAAGGGGGTGACAAAAGGGTTAAATACTCAAAGGCAACGTTCAGCTAAGGTAATTACACTTGTTGTGCAGAGGAAGGCGACGTGAAGGAATCTTCGGTCCGCTGGCGAGTTTCAGCCGAAGGGGAGGGGGGAATTAAATGATCCTGACGTAGCGTCTTGGAAATGAGAACTGATTCTTGGTGAACGAGCTTAAAGAACAATGGCTGTTCTACGTTGTTCTCTTCTGAACAACAGGGGGGTGAGAACCGTCTCTTGTCTACGGGCTCAAAGAACAATGGCTGATTGATCTAATGTTGTTCTCTTTCTGAACAACAGGACTGAAGGGTGAGAACCATTTCTTGTCTACGGACTCAAAGAATAATGGCTGTTCTAATGTTGTTCTCTTTCTGAACAACAGGGACGGGGGTGAGAACCGTTTCTTGTCAACGAGCTAGAGCGAACAATGGGTGTTCTAACGTTGTTATCTTTCTGAACAACAGGGGAAGCCTTGTGGACTTGGCGTCATGAAGGCTCGAACCTCGGCACTCAAGGGATATTGTCCTTTTCTGGACAAATAATGGTGGATCTCGAGGTAGAGGGCCCTTTGGTGCACAAGGTGAGACTGGACAGTAGAGATGTCTCGCGTAGAAAATCTGAATCTCGAATCTCCTCTTCGTGGTAAAGTTTCCATATAAATAGTCGAAACTTTCCCTTGGCGTCGGTGACAATGGAGTGGGGACTTCGAGGAAATGCACAGCTGCGCCTGAGAACAATACCTTATCTGCCCATAAGCCTAACTCAATCTGGCGTGATCGGCGCATGGGGCGAAAGGGGGGGGGGATAAACCTCCTTGATTCAATATTGACTCAGGTGGCGGCGATAATGCGCCCGGCTTCAAGGCGAAGATGCACGTGGGTAGCATCGTGTTTCTAAACAACATGTGATAGCGGTTGAAATTAAGCGGCCTCAAACCGTTCTATTACACACGGTCTGTACCATTTCTATTTATGGTCCTTATTTATTGTTCGACAAACATAATATTAAGTATTGTTGAATGCATTTCACACTCATCAGAAATCATTTCAGCATCTTCCTTAAATTTACAAGACAACTAACTTTCCCAAACTCGCAATAAAGTTGATTCCAAGACATATTCGCTCCGTATTCGAAGCCCCTGAAAATTGATTAAGCTTAGTAAACTGTTACCAAAAAGTCACTCGGTAAAATTTATGTTCCTCGTTTCGCAGTCCGCAATGTTGCTACCCAAATTGCCATTATTTACACACCGGAGTTACATTTCTTCCCCTTGCTCGCCTGAATCACCTGTAAACTCAATCTCATTCGTCAGACGGGTGCTATAAGACAATCGGCTTTCCAATTTGCTATTGCACTAAAGCTCCAATTAAACTTAAGTAAATGAATAAACAATGGAAGAATATTCCTCTTGAAATTATTCCATCGTAGCAAATTATGCAAACAGTCTTCACGAAACTTCGAACTATTGTTAGTGTCAAACGTTATTTCCACATATTTGCCTATTTTTTCCAATCTTTGCTGAGGGAACGTTTAGTTGTCAATCATTTTATTATGATTGGCAAAATTAGATGAGAGATAATTCCACCATCTTTTGAATAAAATATTAAGGCAGTTTAATTTTCTCCAAAATACTGGAAAATCGCAGTCAAAGATAGAGATCTATAAATAAATGTACTATAGTGTTCCGAAAAAAAGGGTGATGAGGAAAGAAATTTTGATTAAAAATTAAAAAGCGTAAGACAATCCTGAAACATCATTTGGAAAATTTTACTAGTTCATTCCGGTCTCCCTGAAGGAAAGAAGTTAAAAACAATGTTTCTTTTATAAAACCTCTTTCTCGGATTCGTAGTAACACAATTATCGCATAAAATTACAGGATTGAATCCCGCAATGAGGATTTGAGAGTTCAGCTCTTGGCTAAGTGGTATCCTAAGAACGGCTCAAGGTAAGAGGCTGAAGAGAAAGGAGCAAAAGTGGAAATATCTGATCATTTCCTTGTCCTCTAACGGTATTAGAAAAAGATTTACATTTTGCAGACTTTTAGGATCAATTAGGAAAGGAGAGCAATAGCTCCTATACTTTTCCCTTCTTGCCCCCCAAATCCTGAATAATTAAAATGAAAAAGAGATTATTTATCCTAAAATAAATCCAGATATCCACCATGACATTCTTTGATGGATAGAATAGACAATAAGTGGTGTCGAGTAATGGAAAATAGACTTTCAAAGAAATAAATAAATTTAAAATTTTAGGAACGAAATCTTTGAGAAATTTACAGAATAGCAGATTCCGAGAAGAGAAAAATGGTCTACTCTATATTAAGATCCTTTAAGAAGATAGACTCTATTATCTTCGCACTTTTCTTGGAATCTGCTAATTGCTACCCGGAAAGAGAATTTCAGCTCAATTTGGTGAGTTTTGAAATAAAATTTCAACATCCGTTTGCTGCATTTGGTCACTTTTGTAGTTTTCAAATGATCTCGAATAAAAGAAGAAAAACGACTTCTTCTTAAATATTCTGGCCAGATATAATGTCATCAATCTTCGTAATAAAAAAAATGAAAACTGCTCCATCCAACTTAGGTATATCCACACAAGAAAGGAAGACTTAGGTTGCGAAGGGGAAAGTGAATCAAAACCTGATGAATAAAATATACAGAAGAGCTAAGAATGAAAAGGCTAAGCATGAAAAGAGAGCTATGGAAAACTCACTGAATGTAAATAACCGAACCTGGATGGTATATTATGAAACTCTATACCTACAAATATCACCCACAACAAGAGATAAAAAAAGAATCTTTTTAATAGATGACATCCAAGACAAGATTAATATCGGAGCTCAAAATAGTCGAACCTTTCATGTCCGTTTTATACAAATGTCAGTCCCTGCATTTGTTTTCTAAAATCAGAAATAATAGGATAATAGCGATAAGGAAATATAAATTTATTTGCTTGTAAACCTAGTTGTGGTTTGTATCGCTATTAATTACAAAATTGAAATGTAAATGCGAATTTCTGTTAGGCCTATGTAGCTCGTTGAGGTGGCGAACGGGACCGGCTTCATCCTTTTTGTGCGAAGTCAAAAAGGATATCCAATACTCAGCTTCCCCGTTTTGTGACCTTTTCCAAAATTAAAAAACTCGGTCCAAAATCGTTCGAAAAATAAGTCCTGGTTCCTGATGTGCCTCCCAATGATATGATAAAAAGCAGTGAATAAAGATCTAAGATTTATTAGAGCAAGAAATATACAATAAGTTTTTATTTTCACAAATATTAAAGTTAAATAGATACATATATGTAAAAACGAAAAATAGATAGAGGTAGTGGTGAAGGCAATATGTGAAAATTCAGCGGAGAAGAGCAAGTTATAAGTATGAGTGTGAAAAAGGATTCTCTCGGAATCATCGGAGAGTTCATCTTGTTGGAACTATAGATTAATTATTTTATAAATTGTTTTTAATTTTAGTTATATAAACTTTGTAAACATTTTTAGGAATAATTTTTTACAGTTAAATTTTGATATAATAACATTCCATTCCCTGTTCGAATTTATTTGTTTTAACACTTACAATTTTCAAATCGAGTTTGTCTTTTTAGTTATTTTAGACAAATCTGAATATATTAATTATTCTGGTATTGCTATTTACTCTCGTTTAGTTTAACACTTTATTTTGGTATCGCTTTATTTTATTATTATTTACACACTTGGGTTAGACTATTTTCTTACCTGTTAACTAACTATACTGTTATTTTCATCTCGTAGTTCACTATTATTATGGTAATTATTTGTTAACTGACTTATGTCGATTATTTACTGTTCGCGTTTAAGATTAATTATAATGATTTGTTAAAATCTAGTGACTTTTAGCATATTCACTAATTTATTATTCTCTATATTTGTTCACTGTTAACACTTTTCATCATTATTTTCTCGATTCATTCCCTTTTCGCACTTCCGATTACTTGTTCTAGTCACTTTAATTTGTTAAACTTTTTATTTAGTCCCTTCTGGGTATCGCTTTTTACACTCATTCAATTTCTGAAGTCTTTTGGCAAGTTCCTATCTTCTTATAAGTACACATCTTGACGATGTGTACGCACGAGTCCGGGATGTACATCGCGCGCTCCATCAACCGTTCACAGATTGACTTCGGGGACCATCGTCCTTGGTATGTCCGATTGAATTCGCCCCGATTGATGGCGTCAAGCAGTTTCTCCATATTCTCCTGACGGGGTTGACATGCGGGGGGATCGAAGACTTTAAGGTCCACATCCTTGGCGTCGGAGAAACAATCCCGCAGAAGGATATCCCTTTTCCCAGTGAGGGGAACTCCCGGATAGTTTAGGATTTCGTCTTCGTCGGAGCTTTCTTGTCGTTGATTTGTTTCCTCTTCATTCTTTGCCTCTTGTTCCGGTGCCGTCTTCTTTTTCCATTTTTGCTTTTTCTTCTTCGGGCTTTTTTTCGAGTTTCTGTTCTTTTCCAAGTCTTCATCCGTGGTTACTTCTTCATCTTAGGTCTTTTGGTGCTGATTCGCTACTCTACCTTTTTCCGCGTTCTTTTGTTGGGCCTCAGCCATAAATTGGATTTCTAACATTTCCTGTGGCGCGGCGTTAGGCGGAAACCATAACATTTTCTGATCCTGGTTCTTTTGCTGGGGGCATTCAACTCATCCACAAAACTGCTGGGGTTGGCTATGTTTGCAAAGTGGGCAAAAATTATCATAATCTCCTTGGACTCACTTGGCATCACCAGTTTTGGTGCGGAGTTTTCTGTGCTATTGGTCTTCGTCGTTGCCGCTGCCTCGATGTAAGTCCTGGACTTTGCCTCCTTTACCTTCTCAATCTCTTCGCGTTTTGCCCGAAGAGCTTCTTTCTGGATGGGACACCTCATGGCCAAGCCCCTGTGGTCCTCTCCGCAGTTAACGCATCTTGGTTTCTCGTAAGTACACTCTTTCCATCCGTGTCCGAGTCTGGAAAAGACAAAGTAAGTGAGGTCAGCGGCCGTACACTCTTTCGTGCGATGTTACACCGCAACGCATCCCTGGCAGAACTCAAGCTGGATAAACTCCTGCTTTGAACCTGTTCTGGGGCTATACATATAAATAATCCAAGGAATCCATCCTTCATGGCGCTCTGAGACATCTCGATGCTCGCCAAGATTACTTTTACGATGTTTTTTTCCGACTTTTCAACTTTGTTGATCTTTGCCCACTCCTACTGATTAGTTAGCGCGACCTTGATGACCTCGCATGAGTTATCCATGAAAAACGGGTCGAATCTCCTAAGAATGTTGGTTCGACTTGCGAGGATATCCTTGGGGATAATAGCCTTAAGCACAATCTTACGTAGGGGCTCTTTAGATTTCTCCGATACCAGTTTATCGATGCTCCCGGCCTCGTCCTTGGCCTCGATGGTTTAGTCGCTCCCTCGATAGTTGGTAGACCCCATGGCCCCCTTAGGGCGGTTTACTCCTCTTGCTTCAAGTGTAAACTCTCTTCTTCTAGAGAATTCTCTTCTTCCGAATCACGATGCTCGAGTAAGAAATTGTCTGATCACGGCGTCTTAGAAGATCTTTCACTTTGTAGGATGACGACCTCAGAAGACCACCTTGAACCAGCCCTTTTTCGAGCAGAGACCGCGTAGTCTCAAACAAACTCCTAAGGAAGAACAATAATGAAGATTCTCACGTGGAAGCCGGTGAGACACCCTACCTACGTTTGCCTAAATCAGTCGACCCCCCCCATGACCCGTGGACAAATTAATTTCCCGCCAGACAGGAGACTCCAGTCACCCCATGCCTCGAGGCAAGATTTCGCGCCAGACGAGCGTCTTTTCAAACCTTTATCTGAAACAGAGCTAATCCGTTCGGCGCCAGGATTTGCCTGGAGACAATAACATTGCCCGGAGGCCTTTTAGTGACCTAGTCGGCTAAGTGTATATATATATATATATATATATATATATATATATATATATATATATATATATTCAGGGTACCATGTTACTAGAGAAAGAGTACAGCTCACGTCCTTCGAAGATACGTCCCTATTTCTTCTCGAGTCGAGCCCCTGAAACATCTTGAACAAGCTGTTCACCAACCCCCAACTGGATGAAGAATTAAACTCTCCATATTCATACTTATTAGCTCCCCGCAATTGTCAAAAAGAGTGTGCGGACATAGAGTATAAAATGCTCATCTCACTCTCGAGAAGTACCGCATCTATTTCGATGTCATGTCAAAAGAGAAACGATTTCGGAACAGCGATGAAGTTTTGCTCCTTTTGCCCACCGATACAAACAAGCTCTTCATTTAATGAATAGGCCTCTTTCTTGTCCTGGAAGCCCGTGGCCCCGTGGACTATCTAATTAAAACCCCCTCTGGAGATAAGCTGTTCCACGTGAACATGTTAAAGTGGTATTACCGCCGCACCTGTATAAACAATATAGTTGCCCTTGATGAGGAGAGAGCTATGGAAGCTTCTTGCCCTTCCGACTCCCTTAACGCAGTTCAAGTTGCGTGTGTTGAGCAGGATAATGATTATCCTTTCCCTTGATTACCGTGACCCCCATAAGATTCTGTGCCCTTGAGCTAGATATGAACCCCCAACTTTTACCCTCTCATAAGTTGAAAATGGTACAATTGTTTGAACAAATTCCCGGATGTAATTTCTGAAAACACGATCTGTTCAACCCACTTTGAGCACACAATCACGCTCACAACCCAGGAACACATCCGCTCCAAGCCATATTCTTTACCAATTATTTTAACACCGAGGTGGAAAATCTATTAAAATTGGAGATCAGTGAGCCCTCCAACTCAACTACCGTTCATTCATCGTCATGATTTAGAAATCCGACCATTCTTTCCGTATACACGTCGATTTTCGGAATCAATGCGGTGACCGTTTTCGATGCTGAACCTATTGCCCTCATAAACCAAAATTTACACTTATTTGAAGAGGCTAAATTCATTTCCGAAATAGATCTTTGTAAAGCATATTATCAAATTCCCTTTCAGCAGAGGGTTCGAAAATTCTGGATGTATTAGTTAGCTTATCAGTTTATCCTAGAAACTGTTCATCGTCTCCTGGCATACTTAAAAAACTCAAAGAGCCAAAATGTCCCGCTAATGAGATGGAACCTGCTCCTCTAAGAATATCAATTTAGGATAGTGTATAAAAAAGGGACTGAGAATTGTGTTGCCGACAGCCTTAGTAGGAACCCCATAGGGAAATCTCACAATTAAAATAATAACACTTAACACTCTATAGTCCCCACTCGCTTATGAAAAGCCTCCATTGACTAGCGGATGTGTGTATTTATTTCCGTTGACGCTCATGTATCTTTTTTGTGTGTGCAAGTCTTGACCCCGTTCCACTATCCATGGCCTATTTAACCCTTTATGTTATTTCCTTGTGCCTTTATGTCTGAAGGGCTAACTCTATTAACTAATATTATCGGCTCTGTAATTACCATTTTGATTATATATTTTCTACCTTAATTCATCATTTAGTTTGCCGTAATAACGGCTTAGAATTAAAATGCCATTGTTGTAACGATTCTTTAACTCGGTTCAGTTAGAGGTTAATGTTATGTGCACCTATTAGAAGCAGGTTAAGAATCCCCTGCTAATATACATTTGGTACACCTCAGGTACGACTCATTTCATTTTGGTGGGGGGGTCTTTTTTCTTCCCTTCGCTCCAAGAGAAAGCCATCTTTTGGAAGGGAGGAGTGTAAAAGGACGACCTCGGAGGACAACCTTGAACCCTTCCCCCGCTTTTTCGAAAAGAGACCTTGTGGTATCAAACTAACTCCTAAGGAAGGACAATAACGAAGATTCTCACATGGAAGCCGGTGAGACACCCTACCTGCATTCACTAAATCAATATATTCCTCCCCTCCCATAACCTGCGGACAAATTAATCCTCGGTTAGCCAGGAGCCTCCAGTCAACCTCATTTCTTGAGGCTAGAATTGGCGCCGAAAAAGCGTCTTTTAAAACCTTTATCTGAAACAGAGCTAATCCGTTCGTCGCCAGGATTTTATTTGAGAGAGCAGCCTAGCTGGCCGAGTATATATATATTCAGGGTGCACGTGACTCCAGAGAGAAAGAGAGAGAGGGGAGAGAGTCGAGCCCCTGAAGTTTGAAGATCTCGTTGGCTAGATCACCATTGTAAACTTTTGACCATCCTATATAGGCAAGTTCGTACTCGGTTTCTTAGAAGAGCTCGTGCTACATACTTCTCTCATCCGGTTCTCGAAAGTACGTCGCCCCGTCTGAGTGCACTCCCCAAAGCCTAAGTGTATTTCACTACTCCACCCATGAGTTATTCATCTTGCTCCAACCTCACCTCGCTCTTCCTTGAGGAGATCGACTCCCATTGAAAGATCTCATCATCGCGCTGTGAGATCTTCTCATCCCGTGCAATCCGACTCTTGTTTCCTTCACCACCTTACCCTTCTCCGAAAAGCTAGCCCACAACATTAAGGTCCTTCGGCCTATTTTTGAAATCCGCCCTGGAGGTTATACCCCGCTGTCCAAAACTTGTTAGTTACTGAGTCTCATTTTCATTTCCTTATTGCATTAGTCCGATCTGTGCATTACAATTGCATAATTCCTCAATCTTGACCCGTGTATATATTTTGTGATTACCTTTTTTTGTTGTAATTACATAAATCATTTATTTTGTGATAGTCTCTTTAAATAACCTTGAATGAATCCTGGCAATTTAAGAACCCTTTAAGGCCAACCTCACGTGCTCGCTTACGCCCCCTTTTGTTTGAGCCCCCCATTGAACTGAAGCGAGGCCTACCTCCCTACTCGTCATTCACGTTCGTCCTCTCAGCTTTCTGCCGCCTATTTATGCATGTACTGATCCACGAACTAGGTTGTACACCCAAAATACTTCGATTCCGTTAACTTTTCCTCCTTTGCAACAACCAGACATGATGACTATCCACTCATTACAATTTCTCCCTATTTTTTAATTATGCTATTCTTCTTTACAATTTTAAAACTAGGCCTGGTATGGTAGAACTTGAGCATTTATGTTAACTCCAAATGTATTGAGATATTTGTCCTTCAATTTAGTTCACGTTTAAATATTTTGTAATAAAATGTAATTCTAATACATTTTTATGGACTTTTCACTTAATTTCTCTCATACTTTTCTCAAACATTTCTTCACCTTTGAAATTCTTTTACACTAACTTTTGCTTTAATCTTTCACGCTAATTTTTTCCCATATGTTTTATCCTGTACATATTATATTTTATATTTTTAAATTAGAGTTACTGTCATGTGTGTTTCTATTTACTTTTTGTCCTCAATTGTATTTAATTCACTCCCGGTTTCCTTTCAGGAAAAAGGGCAGAAGAGAAATGCTGTCTTTCTCTCTATCTCACTCCCTCAGGCCTGTCTGTATTTCTCTCAACATTTATGTTTTTTACACACGTTTGAAAGAATCTAAACTTAAACAGATTCGCACATACCAAAATACACACAAACATAAGACACAGAAATTATCTGTAGGACGTCTCCAGAGTTTTGACTTTGGTTTTCGTTCAAATATTATTTTCCCGCTTCATATTTTAGCTTTTTTACCTTTTCCCATTTGAGTTCGTTTTAATTTTTGTATTGTTACTTTTTTCATTTTTCTTCCTTACGGGAGATTGTCTTGCTTTCATTTCTCTCTTTTATACACTTTATTCAGTTGCATCGAACGTTCTTCCTGTCTATATCATTTCCATCTTTTATTACCTCATAGGGCATTTATGCTGTTGTCTTTCAATACCATTTTTTAAATTATTTACCTCAGATTGGTCACATAGCCCAGTTTCGTTCTTATAATCAGTGTCTGTGCTCTTCTGATTCTATCTTAATTTTACGAATTTTATTTTCTTCCAGGCTGTATATTGAAGACACGGTCTTCCTCCATTCTCCTTCTTGTCACAGATATGCCTTGTTAGTCTTTTTTCAAAGAGTTTTCTAGTTCCGTTCATCAAATTCCAATTATGTATAACAGACACTAACACAGAATCATTTAAATTATATCCTGCATCATTTGGCCAAAAATCGAGGGAAAATAATCTCTCGTTTGTCGGCAAACATATATTGTTGACTCTTGATTACGGCCAATGCTAAGTATTGGGAAAGAATATATTTGATTCCTTCACAGTAACTTTATATCTTAGATCTATTACTATTTTTAAGAGAAAATGTGGAATTAAACATAATTTCTTTGGGTATCTTTGCTAAAATCTTTTGACAAATTTGAAAAAATAAGACAGTCACCGCTCTGAAGGTTAACTGAAACTTGATCTTCCCTGGTCACTAGGCCATCCGCTAGGGTGCTATAAGAAGCGGGCGGTATCAATCTCTGCTATATAAATATATATATATATATATATATATATATATATATATATATATATATATATATATATATATATATATATATATAGAGAGAGAGAGAGAGAGAGAGAGAGAGAGAGAGAGAGAGAGGAAGAGAGTGAGAGAGATGATGAGCCAGGTAGAAAGGAGTAATAATAATATATGTGTTAACCGATGGGCGTCTGCTGCATAGATTAAAACAAGGGTAGGAGAGCCGAAAATAATTGTAAATGAAAAGTCACCTAAAACATCTTTGGCGATCGCCCTATTCCAAATCTTTAAAAAAATCAGTCCTAGAAAAAAAATAGGTAAAAAAACTCTCTTTATTCTCTTTACATCTGGTTTCCGCAGACCTGGTTAAGAATAACATGTCACATCTTTCGATTAAGCCCTGGTGTTTGTGTTCCTATTAGGATTAGGCGTTTTCTGGCCTGCTAGTTAATTTATTAGAAAAATGATCACGGAAAAGTAAGATTCTAGTAGCATAGTGCAACGTTTCTAAATACTTATTTTTTTATAAAAAAAGCGATAGGTAAAAGTTAGTGAACTACAGAGTAATAAGTCTCTTATCAACAACATATTAATTACCCGTACTAACCACAAACATAACCAACATACTAACACAAACGCTCGCTAGCAACCAAACCATTGGAATGGACATGTTTTAGAATTAGAAGTGCCAATATAGAGTAGTTATGATTTTCTGCAGTGGTTCGACAACCAATGAACAAATCAAAGCGACACGAAAATTGCGAACCAATACCGTCCACATCAAAAATATATATATTATTTTTATTTATTTATTTGTTGTTTTGTCAACTATTGGTTTAAATTTTGAGAAGGGCATTCTTACATTTCTGTCTAGTCTATTTATCGCTGCGTTGTTAAAAATATAATTTGAAAGTATTTGGAAGCCTCTTTTCATGTGTGTGATTTTTTGCAATATTGATATATCCTACAACCATTGTTGTTCTGCCAGAAAGTGACTTGAAATACAAGGAGATTCAATTCGATACGATTCACTGAAGAAAGTGACGAAAGTTGTGGTAGGTTGCCCTGGTATCGAAGTCATCTCTAGCGTTCCTCTCTTTCTCCGTTTAGTATTTGGTTTCCTCCGTCGAGATTTGTGATGACCATCCAGGACGGTCATGTTCTTCCTTTGGTTTATATTTTTATTTAACTCTTATGTTTGGTTCCTCTGTCGTGGCTTTCAAGCCTTTCAAGTCATATATTTTGCTAACTGGTTTTCTTTCAGTTTTTTCTTTTATTTATTTTTGTTGTTTATTTTTTCCCCCTATTTTAGTATTTTAGTTTTATTTTAACTTGTGCACTTCGCCTATTTTTATTTATGCTTTTTATATAGTTTATTTTTCTTTCTCCTATTTTAGTTTTAGTTTCATTTTAACTATGCCACTTGCCTCTTTTTCTTTACTCTTTTTATCTTTACTGTTTATTTCACTTTCTCTTTTTTGCCTTTTTATTTATTTTCGGCTTAGTTCCTTATTAACTTGGGCACTTCGCCTGTTTTACTTTGTTAATGTTTCCCTTTTTTAGTCTTAATGTCCTGATTTTGTTGTTTGTTCTTTGCATTGTTAGTTATAAATTGGTCTTATGTCTTATCCTGCACAGTTTCTTTCGCTGGGGAATAGTGATGTTCTTTCGACCGTGCGTTGCCATTGTTGAGGTATGGCAACATTATTATTGATGATCAATAGTATTTCTTCCTTCGCTTTTTCTCATGTCATTCTTCCTAACCTCTGGATCTTAATCTTAATCTGCTTCAGTCTCGCTCTTTCATGTATGACTGTTGCTTAATGCATTCGATCCTTCTCGTGTCAGTTATAAGCTTCGGCACGTTGAAGCTTCGGAACCTGTAAAGTTTCTTCAGCTCTCTTTTTTGAGTAGGGAGACTGTCGTTTATCTGGGTTTTATATCTAGTTTTGGTAAGTCGTAAGACCAGGTCTTTTCCCTCGTTAGAGTATAGGTAGTGTTCACCATCGACGATGCCGGCGTCTACTTTCCGGCGGTTCATTGTAAATATTTTGAATATCTGTTAGTTCGTCTTAATTTTCCACCTTTTTTCAAATCTGTTAATGTTTTCGATAACGGGCGTTGTTTCCATTGTTTGAACTCCACTCTAGCTAAATTGAAGGTACTTGGGATGATTTTTGTGATATCGTCTGCGAACTGTAGATATATCGTATCATCCCGCACTAGAGCAGGGGATCTTTTGTGTACACGAGGTACAGCAACAAACTCAGATAGCTTCATTGTGGAACTCCCGCCTCGAGTTCGAATTCGTGTCCTGTGTTGCCCTCGATCGAGATTTGGGCTCCCATCTAAATTATGTAATCACAGAGAACCCTGTCCAGGATTGGGTATAGCTGGAGGTTTAAGCTCTTAAAATGTAGATCGCTAAGCCAAACCTTGTCCAAGGCTTTTTGTACATCTCGCAGCAACACGTCTCCGTACTTTCGCTGAGCTTTCCAGCACGCGAGGTTTTATGTTAGGATGGCAAACGTGGTTTCCGTTCCCCTTCTCCTGCGGAACTCGGCTGCTGAGGGTTTTGAGCTCCAAGCTCAGCTAGTTAATCTTGAAGTTGGTCAGCCAGGATCTTCTCGTAGATCATCGCTACGAATTCAAGCAGTAAGATTGGCCTGTAATTAACCACTTTATCAGGGAGTTAACCTTCTTTAGGAATAAAAATCGTTTTAGCAACCTGTAAGACATCTGGGAAGTAACTCGTATTCAAGGAAGCCTTGAAGATGTTTGTATTTCCCTGAATGAATTGTTGCACTGCATATACCAAGTTGTATTTAGTAATTTCCGTCCAGCCTAGTGCCCTTTGTTCAAAGCACTTCACAGTAGCCATGACCTCATCAGGTGTTATGTGCTGGCCTTGGCCCACCATCTCCCTGCCTACGTCTACTTGGTGATGTGGGTGTGAAAGATGTATTATCTGATTCAGATCTTCGATCAGTTTGCCTTCGAATTCCTGATCGAACTCTTCATTATCTTCTGAAGTGATGCTAAAGACTTTGGCAATTTTAAAATCATTCGGAGGGATGGGCGATAAAATTTTAGCCCATAACCTAATGAGTTGTACGTATTAGTATCAAACTCTTGAGTCGAAAGGTAAATAACAGGATTAGGGGAGCTATTTTACTGTTAGCAATGGGCTAAATTTAGTGACGTGTCCCGTAATGATATTTCCATTGCTAAAGGTTATTTTTATAAATGCCTAATCCATGTGTCTGTAAGACTGATTAATATGCCGCTGTTGTACTAATTAACAAATCCCAATATTTTGATAAGATGAAAATCTTACTTTCGGATACCTCCAACTATAAAACCTTTAGAAGGAATCCTATAGACCAGGTAAACAGAGAATTTCACTCAACTGTTCGCTCTCTACTTAAAGGATCTCCTGACCTCATTAGTAAATTTAAATCTTTAAATGATTCTCTTCCGCCCCATTCTGATATTAAAATCTATAAGCCTGATAACTCAATGCGCCCCATCATTAGCTCTGTGCGGTGTGTTTCCAACACCCAATCAAAATGATTAGCCTTTCCATTAAGCCCTTTGGTTGGGACTATTTCCAATTCACATATTATCAATAATATGCACCTCATTCGTGAACTGAGTAAACTGCCATAGCCTGATAATTTTAGCCTGGTTATTTCCCGTACCCGATCTCTTGAATTTCTTCGAGGAACACCTTGACACAGTTGCTCTCCCTATACCCACTTCTGCCCTCATTAAATACATTGCTCTTTGCATCAACAATTTCAAATCTTTGGATTGGCAATGAGGTATTGTTTGTTCCCTGTACTCGCAAACCTATACATGGAATTCTTCGAATCTAGAATTCTTCCTCAAATTAATGAAACCCCTATAGACTGGATGCGATATGTTCATGACATCCTTTGCCTTTGGCCTAGTAGTTTATATATTAATACATTTCTTACTAAAATTAACACCTTAGTACCCTCGATTAAATTTACTTTAGAAGTTGAAAAAGATCGCACGCTCCCTTTCCTAGATATTTTAATTAATCGGACAAACCATTGTTTCAAATATAAAATATACAGAAAACCCACAACCATAGACTCATTTATAAAATTTTATTCTAACCACCATAATAACATCAAACAAACTCTTTTCTCCTCTATGTTTGTACATATTTGCCCTTAGAAATGTCTCACCAGAATACCTAGACAAAGAAGTCGATAACATATATAGAATAGGGATAAATTTGTGCTACCCTTTGTACTTTCTCGACAATTGTTATAAGTCCGCCAAACGTTCCTATTATCGAAATAATGTTAATATCCCTAAGTTTTAGGCCAAAAGGTTAATAATTTTACTCTATAAACATATTTTCATTAAATTACCTCATTTCCTCAGGCCTCTTAACATAAATGTTATTTTTAAGTACAGGAATACAATTTATCGCATCCTCGTCATAAATTTCCCCCCATGACCTGGCATTGTTGATTATAGGCTGCAACAACTGCCAGAAATTTTATTATGGACAAATCGGGAAAGAACTAGATGTCCGGGTTAAGCAACATCAAGCCAATGTACGTAATCACAGTGAACAAGGTGCACTTTTTCTACATATGTACAATCTTAACCATAGCATTAACTGGAACAGTGCCAAACCAGTCATAAAATGCATTAATTATATTTAGAGAAATATATTAGAATGTAATTCCATTAACCCGTTCCCAAAGTTCAATCTTAGACAGGGTTTGTTCCTGTTAGACCCCATTATCACTACATAAATAAAATCTCAAATAAAGTTGTTTCAGGATTTTGTACCCCCTAATTAGGGTTCAGAGGTGGGTAGTCTAATCCCTTCTTCCACTATTTAATGCAATGTATGGCCAGCCTCCTGTTCATTCCTTTAAAAGGCCTTTAAGAGTAAAGAGGAAAGCGCTCGGAATCGTTTTTTACTTTCCCGTTGAGTGTATGTGCATAACTTTGACTCACATGCATCTTGGGAGCTTTTTTCATATATATATATATATATATATATATATATATATATATATATATATATATATATATTTATTATATAAATGAACAAAATGGTTCTAGTCAATGCGGTTAGGTATGGGTGATAATAAAGTTTCTTAATTCTCTAGAGAAGTCTCTTGGAATTCCTCAACCCTCTTCTGGAGCGTTACAGATAAGACAAGGCAACCTTCCACTTCCCCACACTCCTGAAGAGGGTTCTCTCCTGGTATGCTCACCAGCTTACTGATACGATAAAAAGGAAGATTTAATAGGCGAGGAGGAAAGAATTCTCGTTCCCACAAAACTCAAGAGGATGTGATCAATAATTTCATAGACAAATTAGAAGGTGGACAGTAGACAGAAATTATTAAATTCCCCCTATGTGATAGATAAACCTTATATTTTATTTTAATATTTTTTTTATATTAAAAAGAGAATATTGTAATTCTAAAAAATTACACATGTAAAGAGGTGATAATAATTAATATTAGTTGCGGGCTATATGTAATCTCACTTGTAAACCGAAAGTTATGGTTTGATAACTCATAACGTGGGAGTCAACTTCAATATGATTGGCGCTCGATACCTTCGCTATGTACGCATTACTAACTCCATCAAAGGAGTTTAAAATGTAAGCGTCATTTGTTTTAGCTCTATAACATCATGGCTCAAGTCGAAGACGACCGTAATTGAACCGCGAATCGACTGAGCAAACTTTCCCAACCAACTACAAAGGAAGAAATAGAGAAGAAATGTATGAATACGATTTTTTTTTACACTCTAAAATCGCCTTTTCAATGTAATCATATTAATTAATCATCGAGGAATCGGGGAAGCCCTTTATTGTTCCTCCCAGAAAATTTTTGATGTATACTGTGAACAACCCTTCTGTCGTAGAATTGCTCATAGTCCGGGCCAATAATTATTCTAGTCCTTGATCTGGACACACCGCTTTTGTTTAAGTCGATGGTATTGAGACCCTATGACTCAATCTACGATCATTATATATATATATATATATATATATATATATATATATATATATATATATATATATATATTATTTAGGCCTTAATTCCTACTGAACGTGCGAAGGCTGGTTAGAGCCGGGTTGTGCCACGGCCAGGATTCTCACCATAAAAGTCCCACCCTTTAATGGGGGGAGGTTTGTGATTGTTAATTTCTAAGAGTGCATAATACAGGTTAAATAAATTACCAGAAGGGATTCTTAATTAAAGTCTTGCCAAGGGTACGTCAAAAAGGGGGAGCCACCAAATAAACACACGTACAAAAATAAATTTTACTTTACAACAAAATAATAATTAGTAGCAATAGTTAAAAGGGTATTTAGGTAAATAAGGATTAAATATTAAACACGGATTAGTCTGGGTTGACAGCAATTATAAATAATAATATCAGGAAATGACTCACTTGAATCTCTCCAAAAAAAGGAGGATTACACTGACGTTAAGCGCTTAGATTTATAATGACTCAATGGGAATATCAATCACTGTTAATTAAATAGGTCATTTAAGAATAGAGCGACACTGGGTTTACAGATTACCATTAATTGTGATGGATTGGAGAGACGACTAATCAGGTCCAGATGGGGTGGTTCGGGTGGCGTTAACACAAGTTCTTGGGGAGTGGGGGGATAAGACGACGGGTTCGGGGCCGCTGACTGCAGTTCCGGTTAGCTCACTCCACACTGCATGTGACACTAACAAATAGTTACTTCCAGTAACTATTTGGATGTTCCTTTTTCTCTCTCAAGTTACAGTGAGGAACAGAGCGTATTATTCTAGACACAGACTCTGCGGGGCAGGATTTGCCTCAGGAACTCTTTGAGACAGCGACAAAGTTGACTCGGCGGCGCGTTGGCAGTCGATACGTTGCGGCAACGACTCTCGTTCAACGTGAGGGTTACGCGAATATGTCTGGAACTCTTCTGCTGAGGGATGAACGGCGTTGCCATTTATACCGCGGACTGTGTGAAATCGAGAGAGAGATTCCCTATACGACTATTCACTTATCGCGGCGCCTTCTGGACAATCTTCTTGGTATCATGAAAAAGGCAAATAGAATTTAGGCTTCTCTGTTAGATAGGCCTTCTTCCGTCAGACTTCCTTTTGCTTGTTGGGGGGGGTTAGCGTGGATAATGACTTAGGTGAGGAGGAAGACGGAGGAGAGCGGTAGAATGTCGGGGAATAGGGGGGCGGGGCAGACGAAGGTCATCTCAGACGACAAAACTCTATCGATCCGACGATCTTCTGGCGGCTTGTGTGTGTGTGTACGTTCCATACCCTCAGACCTTCCCTCTTACAAATTCCTAAGCGTCGAAAACTATTTTGATCTCATATATTTATGGAGTTGTTTGTGTACATCCTGCAAAGCATACATATTTTTCCCAAAGATTGCACTCACGTTTGTTTTGCTGAACGCATCTGGCGCAGAGTGTAAAGGTAAATGTACCGCCTAAGGATTCATGGAGAACTTAAATACACAGATCATTAGGAGGGAGACCATCTACCTTTGCGATACCGAAATGTGCTTTATTCAAGCCGTTGGTAAATTATTGAAATGACGGAATTTCTGGCACAGATTGGCTAGAGCGAGATGATCCTACGGGATATATATATTGTTTTTCATGCAGTAAGGATATAATGAGGAAAATTTGAAGTAATGGGTTTTCATGACCTCAGGTATTGGATAGTATAATAACAAAGTCTGCTGACCAAAGACGCGTGCTCTCATTTTTCTGATTAATGACCTTACGACCTTCAAAACTTTCAATAATTTCCGGACTAACCTCGGGATGACCTTGACAATTATATCATTCTAAAGGGAAGGTAAAACACATAAGGGTTTAAAATATCTTAGACTTGGCCGAATAGCTACAATGTTACTCCCCCACCCACTAAAGAAGAGCAAAACCGGAACCAACCGATGGACCGACAAACCTACATAGTGAGATATAGAGTCGCACGCGACTAAAAATGGGTTACATCTTCTACCGAAAAATGTAATTCCCACATCGAATACACCATTCACTACATCGGCAGGGATTGTATTAATTAGCTCACGATGCCCTGGAATGGTTTGTATCATGGTTTCAACTTTATACTCAGAGTGACTCCTAACCTGATACTTAGTACCGAGAATTCGCTACCTCTCAATTGTCTGAAATTAGCGGTTCAATGACCCACGTCCACTCATGAAAACATGTTGCTTGAGAGTACATTCATGCTTCTCACACACATGCCAGTAGCAAACGTGAAAGAGACATACAGTTTCTCCTTTTCCTCCCTCCTCCTCCTCCTCTTCCTCCTCCTCCTCCTATTGGAGAAAACTCATCGAGGAAAAAATACTTTTGCGAGAACTGAGGAAAAAAGACGTATCCGAAAACTTATCTGTCCTCGATACATTTTATAACACTCAAATCGAACCCTAAATGGTATTATTGCCTGTCCTAGAGGAATCCTATAAGAATATGATTAGTTACCATGACTTCCAAACCTCTTTATCGCCAAAACGACGCTTGTGGAGTGGCTGGGGGTTACAAATGAGGTGTTTTTTTGGGGGGGATCCCTTATTACGTCAAGCTAATTAGTGATTTACTTCCAAAATGTTCGTAACGTTACCAAAATGGTGGTTAAATTTAAATCGGTTCGACTGTTGTGGTTCTGTTAATTCTTATTATAATTTGCGTCATAACTCGATTCAATTTCTCTTATAAACTGATTATTAAATAATTAACTGCAATAATTAAAAATATTGGACTTAACTAGATATACTCTATTAAGATAAAAAGTACAATTTAGATATTTTTAATGGAAAATTTGAGGGTGAATTAAATAATATTGCTGAATGCTTAAGCGCCAAAGAAATGCAAACAACTCTACTTCTGAACTGTCACTCTAATGAAAACTATAAAGTAGGCGTGAATCTAGGGGGGAGCGACCCAGGGGGTTAAAAGCCCACTCCAAATTTCAGATCCGCTTATATTTATATATTCTTTTAGCCATACTTGTGATTTGCTATTCATAAAGTTCTATAATAATATAGAATATATATAAAAATGTTTTTTAACCGTTGTAATCGAATGTACCTTATATGATAAATCTACAAAATACAGTGAAGGTAAATTTCAAAAATAATTATTAATTTACGTATTATACCTTCGCTGAGGTCCCAAAACTACAATTCAAAATTTTAGGATGTGCGGAAGAAAATTCCGATCTTTTAGAGTGAGTGGTCACTCCCATGTGATACACTGTTATTTATTATCACGCTATGTAAGATAGCTATTATTAATGTTTACTGCCCTATTCTCAAAATCCTCAGAGGGAGAAATTCAGGTTAGCCCCCCCTTCCATTTATATCCTGAATCCACCACTGTTATAAGTAATCACAATTACCTTTCTAATAATTTCAATTGTTTCCATATATAAAGCTTAATCATAAGCAACTTGTCATTCATTTTTTCAAATTCCTTCTTTATATATATATATACAGTTTGCATCTAAAGTTTCAGCAGTTTGGGAAATCCACTATGCAAAGGCTCTTTATATTTAGTGTTGTAGACAGAGACCTGATGTGGGAGGAAGTCGAAGGTAAACATACAAGTGTGTAATGCTTAAGCGGTGCAAAGATGCTGGCTTCGCTTGCGAATTCTTATGGCTAAGGGAAAATAATGATACTTGGCGGGGGGAAGTGGGGGTTACAACAGAGGTGGATTCGTGAGTCAGTCACTTATGCCATCTAACGAATCAGCGACTTCATTCCCAAACTTTTACTGGCGTCACCAAAATGGGGGACTTGACATTAGTGTGACAAAATAGCGGAATCTGCATTTGTGCTATAATATTACAAATGATGGTCACTTGTTTCAGTGATAGTTTCTCATCTATCGTCGGGTTTCACATAAACCATTTATCTCCCATCATTTAATATCATTGGCTACAGGGAAAACCTATGTGAGATGTATCTCCTTCGATAGCGTTCCTGCAGTTGTAGGTTGCAATGTACAAATATTTATTTCAGTTTTTGATGTCGTTGTTAAGATTGAATTTGTAGGCCGTTGCATTTTAACTCGCACCACCCCTTCCTACATTAAAATTGTGGTTCTTATAGTCAGTTGCAATGTAGCTCTAAGCTATTCACCAGCACTGTGCATGTACCTGTACCTTAGTTTAAATCTGTTACTCCAACTGGAACGACCGAATTTTCTTAGGATTTTTTCCATGAAGAGAAGCTTGGAATTGGTAACTTAGGGATCTAGGCAAAAGTAGTCGACAAAGGATTTTTTCCCCCTCCTAGAATCGACATTGGTATTTTTATGTTTAACGTTTAGCATACTAAAAACCGCTACTAACTACCCAAAGGCCTACTAATGGAGGTGATATCTAGCAAATTTGATCGAGCTTAAATGTTTTTTGGAGTGTCGGTTAACTCGAAAACACCAGTCTATCCATTAGTCAAGTCTTTTGTGTAACTTAATGATTTGCTTCTTTTAATAAACTTTCTTTAAAATAAATTGCTCCCGAAGAAAAATTTAAGTAGTCTGCTCTTTCTATTGGAAACCGATGGAAAAATATTTTGCTTTCCTTAAAATCAATCAATATACGAATTAATTTCACCCATGAAGACCTCGGGGAACCGAGGAGAACTGATCAAGTTATTGAGATTATCTTTGTCTTTTAGCCAAGGTCATAAATAGATAAAGAAGTGTGACTCAACATAACGGAAAAGGTAGACGCAGGAAGAAAGGAGAAAATACTATTCAATAAATCTCCAACTCGTTCCTTTGACTCCATCTTTATCCTAAGTTTCATAAGTTAATCAGTAGCACGGATTCCCTAGCTGAGATGAGCGTTCAAATGAGCCACCATGAAATAGTTAAAGACCAAAAGCGACAATTTCCCTACTCACAAACGACTCCGAGGAAACAAGAATCTAATTCGACTTTATAAAAAACAAATAAATTAAGTTAAATATATTTCAATTTTTTTGGTTCAGATTTTCTTCAATCAAATAAAATTTAAAAGAAATTGAAACCTCAGAAGTAAAACAAAGAAAAAGAACCGAATACATTCAAAGTTTAAAAAGTAAAAATAAGTTCGGGAAAAAGTAACGATAGAAAGTGAGATGTGGGGTGGATGCTGATGGGTTTCATTACAAAGGTTAGATAATAATCCGTGTTTTTATTTTAAGTTGTAATGTAAATTAGGAGGAAATTAAAGGCAGGGGGAATTTGAAATTCTCGACTAATGTTTTTACACAAACTTTTCAACACAAAATAATACTATTTTTGAGAAATATTTCATCCTCTCGAGACACTGATAATTCTCTGGAGCTTTTAGATCGATGATCAGGAGGAAATTTTGCCTTCCATCGATGAGCCAATTATTACCCTTAATGCCATGCTATCCAAGGGTCATTTTAGGTTGATGGAAAATGGGTAGCAAAGGCAAAGGGGGTTATATTTATTATGCCTCTACTCTTTCCCCTCCTCTCCTCTTTTATTACTACCCTCCACCACTTGAGTCACGTCTTCACTCCCTCCATCCACCCACCCACTACATTCTCGACCATCCCAACCACTCTCTTTACGGATCTCTCCTTATAAACCCTCCACCAACGATTCCCACGTTGGTGTGTGCCTTTGCTTTCTTTCCTTAACTACCCCTACGATTCTCTTTCGCAGGCACGCAAGAATCTCCGAGCCCCCCTGGGGGCATTGACTGGGGCCAGTGGTGGACCTACGATGGCATTTCTGGCCCCCGCTTCTGGGGGGTGATCAACCCAGAGTGGGTCATGTGCAAAGACGGCCGCCGCCAGTCGCCCATCGACATCAACCCCGACACCCTCCTCTACGACCCCAACCTGACCCCGTTCGCCGTCGACAAGGTCTCGGTAAGAAGCACCCCCCACATTCCCATACCCACCACTACCTTCGCCATGTCCTGAAAGGACGTGGTGAGTTGCAAGTCCTAAGGTGCATTCATGTATACATATATGCATACATGTTTAATATGGTAACGCTTTAGGTAGACTCGAGTCACTGTGCCTGGTAACTTAACGGCAGACCATCTGACCGGCAATCAGCAGACCAGGGTTCGAGTTCCGGCCATGATTATTCAAACTTTTATCGCCTTGGTGTTATTTCCTTATTCTCAGTATGCAGTTCCTTCACTGTACCGTCCTTTGCTCTCTTTGATCCTTGTGTTCTTCCAATTTCCGTTTCTCTTGCTCTGACCTTAAGAAAGAACCTCGTGTTTCTTGTCGCTCATTTTACGTTAAATTTCCTTTTCTCTTTTATTTATAAATACATATATATATATATAAGCGGGCCATGTTGTATATAGGAATGTTTATATTTAACAGCTTCTTGAGAACTTTTTCAATTTCCATAATTGACTGTTGTAGAATGACATGACCAGCATATATATATATATATATATATATATATATATATATATATATATATATATATATATATATATTATATATATGTATTATATTCAGATGGAGTGGGCGGTCAAGGTTAATTGAATGCCCTTTGCTCATCTCCCAGCAGCGGCAGACGAGGGGGACTATGGGCGAATAGGGTTTCCCATTTCGAGTGCGTGGAAGGATTTATTTACAGAATCGAGTGCATTTGGCCGTTAGTATAATAAAGAACGCTGTGGGACTCGGGGCTATGAAATGGACGGTAACAAAATAATCTTTAATAATTACAAGAGATATAGGACATATATATATACAAATGGAAAAGGTTGGAAACAGCTAATTAGTGTTTACAGGGATCAGATTAAGGAATTACCGCGAACGATTAAATAAACTCAAACGTGAGCTTATAAGCGGTTACTTTTGAGCTAATATATGAACATACACTTTACGGGTTGACTGGTCAAGAAACCAATTTAGTCATTGGAGCATAGCTTGGGGTTGGAGGCTTTATGAAACAACACAGGGGATGAGTGATCGAACGAGTAAATTGTAATCGAGGGAGTTCAAACTCGAGGAGGGACGAGGTTAAAACCGAATCTAAAGATAGTCAATTGACTGGGGTTAAAATCGTTTGATGAGAATTCTTGCTTTCGAGCTCGAGAAGGGGAACGGAGCTGTATCGAGGAAAGGACGTGTATCGTGCAGAAAGGTGGGACTATACTGCTTTTCACCGGCCTAGCCTAGCATTATACAGTATATGCGCCGTCGGAAGCGAAAAGGCCTTAGGCTAAGGAAGGAGATCTTCTTAACAAAATAATCCACCGGAGGAGGCAAGAGTAAGAGGAAGCCTATCTTTTCGTTTTTTCAACCACGCAAGTAATTGTGATCACCAAATTGATTCCCATAATGCCAAACTACTTAATAAATTTGATAATTATTACAAAATATTTATAATTCAATAAATATGGATTGAACAAATTCCAAATTACAATATTCTTGTGAGTTGATTTAAATTTAATTTAGTTATTCAGAATTCTCTCGGCCCAAACTTGATTCGTCAATTGTCACATATTTACCTGTTCCGTAGCCTATGTCTTCCTTCGAGTTTCCCCTACCTTCCTTGTCGCGCCTCCCCCCACAAACACAATCCCCTCTGCCTTTGTCTCCAGACTTCTCATTGTACCGTTGAAGATGGTAGCAAATACCGAAATTAGTCCTGTAATGTAATAAACTGATTCTACTAAAGTGTTTTATCTTGCAATAAATTCAGCTCTTTTGATTTCTCTATTTAGATATAAATAAAAATAATCTACGATTGTCTTTAGTACTCTGAGACGACCGGTGTTGTTTCCAGGTTTTACCTTTTCATTCTTCTCCTGTTCCTTCCTTGAAGATGTTATAATAAAGTAAAATGCTCGGAATCTCCTCGCTTTCTTTAATCTCCCGTGGCTTAATCTTTGCATATAGAAGTCGTACCATAAGTAATGCGGCATCAATTTTCTGTTTATCATTATTTTACGGATAAAAATCAAGTTGAACACTTTAGTATTTTATATTAAATAAGTATATATTCATTAATTTACTAATCAATTAAATTAAAAGTAATTAAAACTACTTTTAATTTCAATGTTTGGGAAAAATTTACTTCGATTTAAAAATAGTTCCACAATATTAAACTGTTCTTAACAATGGATTAATCTTGGATTAATCTTGGGGCAAAAACCAAAATCCAGCGGTTTGAAATGAATGGCAAAATCTATTCTGAACTTCTTAACCCAAATCATCAACAGAACAAGAGTGATCTCTCCTCAAGACAACGCCCGTCTTCATATTACAAGAGCTACCATACAAGAGATTAACCATTTCGATTGGGAACTAATAAATCATATTCCATTCTCACCCGACTTAGCCCAGCAGATGAAAAGATATTAGGAGTCCTGTGAATCACCTGAAGAGAATGAAAATGTCAACAACAAAAGATTTAGAAACAACATTCAATTTTTGTTTAAATCAAAGGAAAACGATGTTTAGAAACATGGTATTGAAGAGTTAGTGGAAACTTGGAGAAGAGTGGTAAAAACTTATAGAAATAATGTTATTTATTAAATAAAAAAACAAATTATTTAAATATAAATATTTTAAAAGATTTGTTTGAATTCGAACTATAAAATAATTAAAACATTAACAAAATGTCACCGTATATATATATATATATATATATATATATATATATATATATATATATATATATATATATATATATATATATATAATATATATATATATATATATATATATATATATATATATATATATATATATTTTATATATATATATATATATATATATATATATATATATATATATATATATATATATATATATATATATATATATATATATATGAGGGAAAAAGTGACTGTTTTTGTGGGTGGGTGTAAAAAAGAGATAATAAAGAAAGAGTGAGAAAAAATTGAGAGATAAAGAGTAAAACAGATAGTGTTTTGTGTGTGTGTGAAAATAAGAAAGTGAGACAAATCATCATATAAACAGCCATTTAAAACACCGATATCATTCCCTTCGCACCTTCACAGCCACCATACCGCAATAGAGTTGTAAAGTACTCTGTGATGATACCCATACTGATTTTCTCCTGACCCCCGGATCGGGTACCCTCCCACCCCTTACCGTGGTCAAGAATGGTTCCTCCATTGATGGTTGGTGTAAAAAAAAACACAACACGTTTTCAAAATGCTTCCATCGAAATATGCCCCAAACATACTGCCTCAGACTCAACGTTGATTGTCATTCTGATCTTTATGTGCATTTGCTTATACGGTAGGGGGACCTCGCCCCCCATACGAGGGACCAATGGCACTACTTTACTACAATGAGAAACCAGTTGCAAGTGAGGCCTTATATTTGGTCTAAGTCCAACTAGACAAATGGTTTCCTCTCGTTGGCCAAAATGGTCACTATTTTTAAGAGCCAGTCTGGCGGCGGCCTATTGGTACTAAACTCCCCGTAATCAGGCTTTTTGCCAAAGCTAGGCTAGATTAAAAAATAAAAAAAAATCATACAAAAAACAAATAAAGATGCAAAACAAAAACAAAAGCAAAAAAACGAAATAAGAAGAAGTAGGCAGGCTCTTGCGTCGGGAGGAGGCCCCCCTCCCAATGGCGCAGTAACATCCGGCCTCCGTAAAAGTGAGTCAAATAAAAATGGAGGATGCCAGCCTCCTACAAAAAAAACAGATAGTTGGCGAACCTATGTCAAGAACCCCTCAAGAGACAAGCGGTAGTGTCTCCATGTCGTAAAATGGGGTCAAGTTCAACCCTTCTTGCGCCTGTCAGCCGAGATAGATGAGGCTACGTGCGTGGAAGATTTATAATACAGACAGAGTGCAAATTAACCGAATTTTTAAGTTGGCCAAATCGTCGGTTATCTTGTAGGTTCAGGGACAATGGAAAAACGGGTAAAAAAATGTCTTTACTAGTAACTAAATTAATATTCTTATGAACAAAGGTTACAATGAGGTTTTGAAACAAGCTATATAACCTTTTAGATGAACATGAGTCTCAGCGACTAAAATCTGGGCGGAGGCAGTTGGCGGGAACCGTGGCCGTACACACAAACGAAGAATACTGACCGAAGGGTCGCTCGAATGACCTTGAGCGTATACGAAGCAGAAGATGGAGATTTAGACTAAAGGGAAATAGTGACAGAGTACTTGCACAGGAGAGTTTCGCGTTGCTGTTACCTCGAATATTTGGCTCAAGGGAGTAATCCTTGCCTTGTCGCAAAGTTCAAATAGTAGTCTCTTGACAATTACTACTAAAGGATTGAACTTAGATCTTGCATTCAGGTTTAGAACACCGAGTCTAGACTGGGCGCGTTGCGTTCGAGGAGCGAGTAACAACGAGTACGGAATAGACTCATGTAAATTTAAGGAGAATACCAGGAGCTTGAGGGGTTCTGCGAGGAATTGGGCATAGTCCAATGGGACGCGAATAGCGGGTACTGACGAAAGCGGGTAGACAGCGGATACTGACGGGGCGGGTAGGCGGCAGATACTGACGGGGCGAGCAAGCAGCGGATACTGCCATCTAACTCTTTTGCTGGAGGATTTATAGTGGGATTGAATATGTTTTTCTCCCCTGCTTCTGAAGGGAAGGGTTCCAGGGTCCGACGCATCGGCATGCGAGGGTATTCTCGCCCTATTAGCAAGATCGCGGTAAATTTCCTAAGCCGGCAAAGCGAAACTTTCTCCGACTCCCAATGGGACCTTTTCAGAATCTCAAGCTTGTCGCTTCTTCCTGCGATGGCGGTCTTTCAGGCCACCTCGGCGTCTTATAAGTTCGCACTTCCATTAGCGCAGAAAAAAAAGGTCCACCAGGGGTCTGTTCTCTCTCTCTCTCTCTCTCTCTCTCTCTCTCTCTCTCTCTCTCTCTCTCTCTCTTTCTGATCTCTGACACTCCTCCATCCACAGATGAGACTTTAGGTGAAGAACTGACTTCGGAAAATGATTAATGGGGGGTATAACTTAAATTCGCATGACCATAGGGGATAAAGTTGAGAATACCTAGGACAATTTTTCAAAAAAATCGAACCAAAGTCAGAATATTCGAGCTAGAAGGGGGAGGGTTGCTTGTTCTATACATATACACAAGGTTATATAATGCTCTGCATGATTGCTGAAGCATATTTTTTTAGGATACAATTAAGTGGGACTTCCTGACCCGAGGGTGAGTTTATCCTACTATTGTACAAAACCCCCCCAAAATTAAGGATTTAAAAGGAATTCATGGTACAGAGATAAACAAAATAAAATTATATATATATATATATATATATATATATATATATATAAAAGGGATGCGTGTTTCATTATTTTACACGGATAAAAAAAAATAGCTCGGAATTAGTTTGAAAAAGGATTTAACGGGTTTCTACATAAACTACCAGTCATACAGTTATCGGTGCCTTTTAAATACAAAATGCGGGATTGGAATACTTGGAGGAACAAGATCCAGCGCATCTACCGACCGTTATCATTCTTGACGTTACGTAGGTATGATATGGGTTTGTGTTCCCTTTCCACTACAAATTCTTTGCTAATAAATACATTTTAAATTTATGGATCCTACAAATGATAGCGAGGGATTCTATCTCAATTACCAAGTCATTTTTATCGCGCGGGAGTAATTTTCTGTTTGCGTTAGCGATGGGAAACCTCTTGCCCTAAATCTCATACTGGAAGAGGACACATCCTCTTCCGTCATTACTAGCGTCGGTTTAGAATGCTAAACAGTTTCTCAGGGTTAGAAAGGCGTTGAAAGGACCGGATCGCAGCTTCTCCTTGAGTTGGTTAAAGCTGGGAGTCAAAAATAGCGTCCAATCGAGGCGTTCTGAGCTCTTGTTCTTTGATAGCTTGCAGAGGAGCGGCGGAGATATTCGCGAAGTTCGGTAAGAAGAAATGATAGAATCGATGCGGAGCCTGTGAAGGATTCCAGCTGCTTTTTGTTAGTGAGCAAAGGCATGACTACGATGGCCCAGCACATTTATTGCTGGGGGCCTAACCGATTATTCTTGATATAGAGGCCGAGGTAATCGATGGTGCCAAAAGTATAGTGGTAATTGCTGGGGCCAAATGTAAAATTGTGTTCCCGGAAGTTTATAGGCAGTGGGTATGGTTTGGATCGGATGTTATGCAGGGTCGTTAGTTGATATTGTGCTCAATGGGAAGCACAACCGGGGATCTCATTGATGACGTCATCAAAATGACTCAGGAGCGCTTGCAGTTAATCCTATTGAAGAGATAATAGCTGGTCGCATATAATAAATTCCGCAGGCGGGGAATTATTAAAGTCGGGGAAGACATGCAACGGGTATTCCTTGTCTTGCTCCACGCAGGCGACTTGGATTAGGCAAAAGAAGTCCAGGTAGTAGCTAGTTTCTATGGGGGATTCTTAATCAAATGCAACTATCTTGTTGATGCAGGCACGATGATGGTATCGCTTGAGCATGTTAATATGAAAACTTTCTCCCTGAGCGGATTTCAAAAAGGTAATCGACGGGGCGACCCTTCTCGACTATGTGGTAGTTGCCCTTAAACTGGCTCAACAATTTAATGTTGTCCGTGGGGAAGAGAATCAAAACTTCTTCGTCAGGGTTAAATTTTCTTTCTTTGGACTTGCAATCGAAGTATGTCGTATTCGTGTTCAAATTGACGTCGGCGGGCTGTAACGCAAATTCAGCACACTTTTCCAGCCTCTTTCTTGAATCCAATAGGTACAAAAGAGTACTCAGGGGGAACAAGGTGGTAGCACAACAACTTGCTACTGACCTGTTAGAGAGTTCATTTAAACCCAATAACAGCACTTCCCTAATTTCTATTCAGGCCAGGAAAACAAAGTGTAATAGACTACAATATGGTACCCTACCACCTTTTAAAACTTATGAGGAAAGTTGCTACAGAGAGGCAGAAAGTAAATGTTAGCGGAAGAAGGAGGACAGGCAAATTTAGTGAATGACGAGGTAAGCGTTTGTAAAGCTAAAATCTCTAGGGAGTGTATGTCAAGGTCGGTCAGAATCTAAATACATTTATGCGTGAAAAAGATATGATGATATTAATTTGGCATGAACTAAAAGTTCCATAACATTGTATTTTGTCATTACGAAAAGTGAACACAATTTTAGGTTAAGCATGAAGGAGATTTGCTTTTAAATCGAATAATATTGTTTCATAAATTTATAAAGCGTTTACAAGGCCTCAGTAAATGCCCGACCATAGAACGCGATCAAAGTAGGGAGACAAAATTATTTCTTAAACTAACAAAGAATTCATGGGAAATCTGACTAAGAAAATATTTAATTCCATTTTTGAGCTTATTGGCAAAAGATTTAAGATTGCGTTCACAGAATTTACTTACCCATTTCATTTTGAATTAAGGGATCAAACAATCATCTATTTCAAATTTAAGAAGCTTTTACGACGTTTAAAGATATATCACTTCGGTAGCGGGTAGCATCGTGATTGGTTTCTCCTTTAAGACATTTTATTCTAAACTTTCATTTGCTTTCATTTCATTAAGTTGTTCCATATGCATTTTTCATAAGCGCCTCGATAGACCTGTTACTGCTTGGAAGAAGGCGCAAAATGCTTCAAGAAACAAGTGCTATCTGTATGCGTTTAAAAAATATCTGAAAACGATGCCAAAAAAATAAAACTATTTTGATTAGGACTTTAGCTGCATCCTTAAAACTGGGCAAAATAAATAAGTCCAAGGAATTCTTTTGCCTTTTGAAAAGGGTGAATAGTGAAATAAACTGAAGGTGACAATTTCAAGGACATGCTGATACAAATATTGAAACACCTCTACATAATAATATTTAAATTTAAAGAATTATCTTTTGACCGAGCAGTAATTGAGCAGTATTCATCTTGGTGTCAAACCGATCATTGAGAATTACATGAGAGAAAAGACCCTGGCTCCAGTCAGAGGAAGGTATTGATGAAATAAAAGCTGTGGAGGGATGAAGAAAAGAAATAAAATTAGTTATCTTTACGATTATAACGAAGAAAGACGATCCAATTTATAGATTATTAATTGGTACAATAAAGTATCAGGTTGTAAATTGTGGTGCCGGCAAGTGTGCTCCTTCCTAAGGATTAAATGTGTCTTTCCCAATCGATTCTTGAAACGGTTAGTAACAGATTATCAGGTGCCTTCGAAGGGAGAGAATTCTAATTGTAGGGAATCTCTGAGGTAAATAATAATTGGTAGTATTTTTAACTGGAATCGCTTTAACATTAGCTTGAATCCATTATTTTAGCCATTAAAATTGGGCACAGATTCAAAGATTAGCTAAAAAAATTTTTTCTAGCAATCTAGTAATTTTAAATACTCAAACTACTTGCTCATGCAGCCATCGATCCACTAAAAATAGCAGGTTGAGTGCCATAAGTCCATCTTGGAAGGGATAATTTACGAAGCTCTGCAACATGTTTAGTAGCACGACGTTTCACTCTTTCCCATATATCGACATTTGTTTTCAAAAAGGGCGACTAAAGATGGGAAGTATACTCAAAGCTGCGGCAGAACGGTTGACTTAAATAATGGGACGATAATATCTCTACTTTTATATAGACAATTTGGGGTAATGAAGCCAAATATTCGAGTCGCTTGTTTTAGAACTTAGGCACAATTTTAGTTCTGAGGTTTGATTTATGAAATCTTTATATCGTCTGCGAAATTAGCTACCTTGCTTAAAAAATTTCATTCTATTTCATTTCTAAGAATATGAAGACTACAGGGTGCAACACTGAACCCTGTGTATGTTATGTGTCAGAACTACTCCCTCATACGATTCTCCACCAAAAATATCTCTCCGTTTACGATTTATAATCTAACTTCCAATCAGTCTAAAATCTTTCCTCTATTCTCTAATCCAATGATTTCTTTTTCAAGGATTCATATGTGCAGTAGCCAATCGAAATCCATTCTAAAGTTAGGTAAATTAGGTCGACAGCATTAAAATGAACATAAGTAGCAGTTACGCCTTGAAAGAACTCGAACAGATTGGTTATACAAGAACGACGCCTTCTAAAACTGTGTTGTTCGTTCCTTTGTAAGCGATGATATTTTAAGTGCTTGACTAATTTGTCTTTATGATTTAGTTCTAGTGTTTACCTATGACCAATGTCAGACTAATACGTCTTATCTCCGTTTTTAAAGATCTGTCTGACATTTGAAAGTTCAAAATATTTGGGAAACACACCTTGATCGATGGATTTGTTTAAAATAACTGATATTGGACCAGTAATTTAGTTATTTGTTTAAGTTCCGAAGCAACTTAAAGGTCTTCATTTTATAAATACTGAGGAGCCCTCTGGCGCGCATTACTGAGAATATTGAATAAGTCTTCAATAGTAAACACCTTTTAATTTTTTTGTTTCAGAATTTTCGCGATATCTTTAGAATCACTCCACATTTGCGAGCAGTCGTTTTTAAGCCACCTACTTTGCCAAAGAGAATAAAGAATAAAAGACTGGTATTATACGATTTTTTAGGCTAAGGTAGTGTCATAAATGAGACTTATAGAAAAAAAAGCAATATAACATCAATTCTTGAGAGTTTTACCTATGCCGAACATGGTCGAATTACCTTGAGCCTGTAGCAAGATGCAAAGAGACGCTTCAAGTTTTGCTGAAACTATTTGATTCTCACTTTTAGAGCGCGAACTAAATTCTAGATGAATTTCTTTGTACAATTTTATATTTCTCAAGTTTTCCCTAGGCACTTTAAGAGTGGCAACCTGGCCATGCATATAATTAATTAAGCCTGAAATTACAGCTTAAGAGATTCATAATTAGAATAAGCATTAAGGACTCACCAGCTCGAATTGTATTGCTAGTTTAAGTCACGTCCGGTGTGACACATGTTCTATAGAGAGCTCGTGTTAGGTATAGAGCCAGGTCGAATAATAGGCTTTGATATTATTTCGTTCCTTACATTTTCTACTCCTTTTCGCACTATCTTTAGCCATCTTACTTGAACAAGGGGCTATGGTTTTAAGTATAATTCGAATATTGACATTTTTGTCGTAATTAATAAAAGTTTTCTCCTAGTTCTTAATAACCAAGGTGATGAAATTGATGAGTTATTATCTCTATCAACCGATGTTTTTTGGTTTTCGGAAATATTAAATGATGGTTCAGCAAATCTTGAACGACTAAGATGACTTCTGTTTGACGAGTACTTAAGACCGTAGAAAGAGAAGTAACCCGAAATGTATATGATAACTCATGAAGATTGCTTAACTGTACATGCTTGTATATAAGTGCATGTGTGACCAAGCCTTTTCATATTTTTATCTCGCAAATGAAAAAACATAATTATATTTTTAAGGAGGAAAAGAAAGAGAGAATTAAGCAAATAAATGAAATTTATTTCCCCTTATTCTTCTGCCATGTCTTTGGGAAATGAAAGAAGCTGACAAGGAAAAGTCAACCATTAAGAGAAAGGAAGGAGTCGCGCACACTAAAAGGGACAGAAGTTTAAATTTAGGAGAAATTCCTCATCGGATATGAAAGAAGATTACAATGCAAGGAGAAAATGCAAAGGGTGTTCAAATAGTCTCTGGGCAGTAAGAAAAGTCCCTTGTCGAGAAATGAAATAAAAAGGTGTCCACAGCTGAAACGAGTAATTAGAGAGGTAGAAAAGGATCGTTATAAAGCCATTGCACAAGAACGAGTTTCAACCATTACTGTCTATGTATTAAGTTTTATTACTGCGGAAAGGCTCTCGGAACACCCAATATAAGCATAAAAATATCATTAATGAATGTTTTGTAAATTATCTTCATTAAATAATACAGTTTAAACTGGTAGTAATGAAGGAACATGGTGAGTGCAGAGGCGTAATGAAATGTTATTCCTTTCTTTAATCTACAGAGACTGAAAATTCATCAATCATATCCAGGAATATCCTCCTAATCCACTTCTTCAATTTGCTATAATCCTCTTCCATCGGCCGCAGCTTTCATAACCCCATTAACCTTTCCTCGGTATGTAGAATTGATATCAGGAATAGAAGCTTTAATTTGAAAAGATTATAAAGAGATTGATTATACCTCTCTATTTCTGCACCTAATCCAAACTTGTGACGAAAATAAAACTAGATTTTTGTGACGAGAATTCGCTTTGGTGAGTCCCCTTGAAATTAAAAAAGACGTTTGGCTATCATTTTCAAGACTTCGGAAGAGAAACTGTACTCACTCTTTCATGCCCCCCAAAATAGACATACTAACACTCACATCAAATATCACACTCGTTACATTCGAACTACGTTTAAATGTATTCTTCGACAGCTCACTCTATCCATTATCCCAAGTCAGTAGTAAATGTTGTATTGTATTTCAATGAAGAAACTGTAATTCAGACACGTCGCACACGAGGTAAATTTTCTTGAAACAAAGCAAGAGAGAGACCCTTATGAAATGTAAGGAAATTTGAGTACAAGAGCTAATGGAAAAAAAAGGAAAATGAAAAAAATACGACACAAAATATGCTTCGCCGTTCTTCTACGATTTAAAAAAGAAAACAAAGGTTGCATTTACGCAGACCAACAAGAATCTGCAAACCACCTTTGAATAGAAAAGAAAGAAATCTCGAAATTTTGTAGAAAAGACAGAAATTAATATATTATTATAGTGTAATTACTGGTAAATACCATATTATAGTTTCTTCCAACTAAATAAAGTGAAATGAACAAATTAAAGAGTGCAACGATAATTTTAAATCTCCTCAAACCAAATCGATGGCTTTATGTAAACAAAGCAGCAGGAAAAGATTAACACAGAGATCATAGACATGAAGAGGAGATGAAACTGAATACTTAGGACTTTGTTTTTTACTTTGGGTTGTACATATATTACTGATGTAGAAAAATATGCTTATACAATACCGTCCAATAATAGAGAACCAAGTGAGAAAATCTGCTTTTTCCTGATAATACTCGTTTAATTTTCATGAAAATTGCACCGAATATTCTATAAAATTTGCCTCTGATAGTGATCAGGTTTCATTTCACGAGAGCGGCTTAAAAGGTTATGAGGAAAGTACATAATGTGCTTGAATAAATAATGCGTCCAAAACTACATATGATAATTATAAATGAAAACATAACCAATGAAATATCATAATTATCTTCTAGATAAATGAAAAAACCATTAATAAGAACCATGCAAACATTATAAAATAAGTTGAAGTTACGGGCGTAATTTTATTCCATTCGTCTTCCAATCCTTGGTAGAGATCTTCAACATTCGTTGGTCTCTGAGTCATAACCTTCTTACCGAGTATTTTCCAGAAGTTTTCTATCGGGATTAAATAAACCAGGGCTCTGCGCAGCCCAGTTTATCACGTCGATATTTACAACATACAAACCTACTCCACCGTCTTTGTTGTGTGGCAAAATAAAAGAATGACTTTCCTTTATTAAAACATTTTCAAAAATATGATGAGTAGTTAAATGAACTTTACATGGTAAATAAATTCATCAATTTAATATACTTTATGAAGAATTTATATTAAACAATCGTTTATTCAAGTAATTATAATGAATAAACTAAAAAAATAAAATATTGTCTGGTGGAAAATAATAGAACGATCATTTATAGAATTGCATAGCAAGCAAATACACTACTAACAAAGCAAGCTTTGACAAAGATGAAACTTAACGAGGTGTTGAAGCCTTTGTTTTTTTATTACTTGGGCGCATCAACGACCACAGGATCTCACTAGTTTCTTGGAAATTTCTGCTGTTATTTTTTCCTATCGTCTATTCGTACTCAATTTTCGTCCATAAATCCCTTACAGAGGAAGGCTGCTTTGGTCTTAAGTTATATCTCCAACAATCTTTTAGAGGTTCTCAAAAAATCTTGATCAGATCAGTGCTCTGAGCAGGTCACATCATTAGTTCGATATCTTCTTGCTCGAAATCGTATTTTACTGGCTTTGTAATATGGCATGGTGACCTTCATACATATTGCTGTCTGGTTCAGATATGCTCGGAGCGAAGGTATAACTTGTTGTTGTACGAGGTTTAAGAAAATATTGCATTTACTTTCCAATTTTTCACTTTTTCAAAATTTTTTTTTTTGGCAGAATTTTGAACACATTTAGGTGTAAGTTTTTCACGTGAAGCAGCTCTAACAAAGCGTAGGCCATCAAATTCAAATTCAAAATTATTTCACTGTCAATTTTAATCCCTCCAAACAACAGGGGCTTCAGCATATTCGAGTATCTTATTCTGGTTCTTTTTACTGATGGTTGGTTTGGTTGATGGAAAATAATCTTTGAATCCAGATGAATTCAGATGAGGAAAAATTGAAAATACTCACTTTTTTGCCAATTCTGGTGTTAATTTTTCGAAAAATTCCTGCTGCAGTCTAGAAGAGATCCTTTATTTAAGCGCTTAATGGCTCTGTCTTCAGAAAGCGCGAAATGACACCCTCGAACCTTCCTAACTTTCTTGAAATCGCAAAACGAGTCCTCCGCGAAGTCTTTAAGTGAACGCCTCGACGGAGCTCGAGAGTCAATTTCACGTGAGGCGGCATCTCTGCTGTTCTTAACTACGGAACAAAATTTTGCCTGATGATTTCATACATTTCTAGAATGTTCTTGACAATTCGTTCTTTTATTTTGATAAGTGTAGAATTAATTTTTTTAGTTTATTTAGTATAATTTCTTGACTATAAGATTATATCATTAGAAAATATTATAAAATATATTAAATTAAAGCCTTTATGTACCATAGAAATTTAATTTACCTGCTCATCATATTTTTAAGAAATTTCAATAAAGGAAAATCGTTCTGTTATTTTATGCTCACTAGTATATTGTCTTTCATAAAAAATGACTCAAGTACTCTTGATGTTCAGAGAGAGACGTTCTATGTTCCTGAACCAGAGTCTTGTATGCCTCAGTCCTTAGATTTGCGTAAACGGACGAGCGGACATAATTCAGCGCTTGAATAAATGACCCCTCATTTTACCGCTGTCACCTACAAATTTGACCTTCCTATTCTCACTTGGGGATTTTAAACCTTCCCCTATACAATTCCTTACACTTTGCTTCTCGTACAATTCGAACGAACTAAATTTGCTCTTGAAAGCCACAAAAAGTCCACAGTCCTTACATCCAACAAGACATGCTCACTTGTGAAGGATAACCTATCGACTTTATTTGTCTACCAAATTGAAACGAAATTCATTTTTGATTTTCTAGGGCAAAGATTTAGATAGTATTTATTACAAGTAGAGCTGCTTGTTATCGTGTAGGAATGTTATAATGAGTAATTTACACCTTTTTCTTTCAGATCATAAAACATTGTTCATAGTGTTCTTCAGTGTTCACCACTATGTCCTTTCCTTTAAAGATCAGATTAGACATGTTTTACTTTATGAGATTCATAAAAATGTCAAGGCAAGTACAGCAGTAAAATCTATTTATCGCACTTATGGGGATGATACGGTAAATGAAAGAAGTTGCAGGAGGTGGTTTGGCATTTTATATGTGGGGATTTTAGTCTAAAAACAAGAGAAAAAGAAAAGTCGTCCAAAAGAACTTGATTCCGAACAGTTGGAAACTGTTGTCAGAGACAATTCTGCTACAGCTTCTAGAAAAATCGCAGAACAATTTAACGTACCTCATAATGCTGTCCTACGTCAACTGAAAAGGAATGGAAAGGTTCGAGAGATTGGGAAATGGGGCCCACACGAGATGTCTATGGTGGTGAATCTGCAACAGCGTGTTACTTGCTTTGAGTCATATCTTTCATGACACCTTCAAGTACCATTTTTGGCCAAGCTTGTTACTGGTAATGAGAAGTGATTCCTTTCTCATAACGTCAAACGCCGTTGTTCGTGGATCAATAGAGGGAGTACAATTTTTTAACAACCGAGAGGATGACTTCATCCAAAACAGATCATGTTGAGTGTTTGATCGGATACTGAATGGATCGTCCATTACGAAGTGTTAAACAATAATCAAACAATTAATGCTAATCCCATCTGCAATCAACTTTGTCGTCGTTTTAAAGCCACTTTGGGCCAAAGGCGGCCATCCTCCTTCACGATAATGCCAGTCCTCACACACTGCTCAAATGACCAATGCTCTTTTGCAGGAGCTCGGTTGTGAAATATTACTTCCTCTTCCATATTCTCCTTCCTTTGCTCCTTCTAATTATCACTTGTTTAGGGGATAACAGAACCATTCGGACGGTCTTTGGTTGACATCAAGAAGCGAGGTTGAAAACGACCTAGATTCATATTTTTGTATCAAAAGCTAAATAATTGGACAAGCGTTGCATTTATAAGCTTTTGGAAAGATAGAACGAAGCTGTAGAAAGCACTGTAGATTACGGTTATGATTAAATATTACCATTGTCAAGGTTGTTTCATTTTTATTATTTACTCTGAAATTGGACATTACTTTCGGTCCAACCTGATAATTATGAGTAGGTCCTCAGCAATGATGCGTGGTAGGATTCCCACCCCTCTCAAGCTAGGTAAGACAGTGTGGTGAGATAGAATCATAAATGTTTTTTTTTGAGTGCGTCCCATTGTTTGTTCGCTCGCAGGACCAGTGATTCTCATAGTAGTTTATTATGAGTTAAATTACACTTTTTAATTGACTACAATACCTTGAATTGTCAAACAGTGTCACCCCTTTATACTTGGAATGAACGACCTTCTTTCTAAAGGATTTGCCGACTTCAACTAATCTTGTTTTCCTGATGAGTAATAACATATGTAGCTGACTACACTTGGAGTGTGACAATGTTGGCATCACAGATAATACGAAATTTCGTGTAAGCTGAAAGTTATGTTATCATTCTCTAGTTTTAGACGCATTCTTTCTTTAAATACACATTATTCTAATCTTAATTATTCTAGCCTCTCTCCTATGAAGCAAATTTCATAAATTATTATTTGCATTTGCATGTAAATTAAACTAGTATTTTGTAAATTAAACTAGTATTTTGTATTATATTCCCTGATTTTGTAGGATATTGTAGAAACACATCCATCTTATTTTGTAGGTTACTGTAGATTCACAAAAATCTTATTTTAGATGGTGCTGTAGAAGCATATCCTTATTTTTATTGTAATATAGAAGCAAATTCATGTTATTTTAGATGGTACTGTGAAGCACAGCCATCTCATTTTGGATTGCACTGTAAAAGCACATCATTCATATTTTGAATGGTGATATAGAAACACGTCTAACATAAAAAGCAACCGCTTAATCGTTCAGTTCTAGTCTTCTATACTGGCTCGGTTCTTTGGAATTGATCTCTTTCCGCGTTCATTGGTTACGCACAGCCATCTATTCGATTTGGGGAGATTTATTATTGTTGCCCTTTTGATATTTGATCAATTTCACTATATGAGAAGCGTCACTACCCCGTTCTTTCGCAGTGGAGTCACGAGAGGATTACAGCAAAGAAATCCGGCCCCGGCACCGTCGGGTAGGGCGTGTAACCGCAGTGCCGCGCTACTCGTCGTTATAAAAGACTTAGAAGGTTGTAAAATGCAATATTTACACCAGGAGAGTGAGATTTAATTTCACGTCAAGTGAGAAATTGGAGACGTGTTTCTCCCAAGCTCGAAGGCTAAAGAGGAGC
This sequence comes from Ceratothoa steindachneri, assembly GCA_963969495.1. Taxonomy (NCBI): domain Eukaryota; kingdom Metazoa; phylum Arthropoda; class Malacostraca; order Isopoda; family Cymothoidae; genus Ceratothoa; species Ceratothoa steindachneri. The sequence continues at coordinate 83,365,739 of OZ018336.1, read as the reverse complement.
CGATGTTAGACTTGGTGAGAAAACCCGTTTGGCATAAGAACCCTCCTGCGCCCGTCCTCAAGCCTCAGCCCTCTTACCACTCCCGCAGTGGGGTGACGAGGTATAAATAAGAAACACTGAGGAAAATCAAGGAAGAAAACATCAGTCTCCAAGTAACGAAGTCCTCGGATTAAGTCCCCGTCTACCTAGACTGGATTGGTAGAATACGTCAGTCTCCAGGTGACAAAGTTCTCGGATTAAGACCCCAGGGCTACCTAGACTGGATTGGTAGAATACGTCAGTCTCCAGGTGACGAAGTCCTCGGATTAAGACCCCGGGTTACCTAGACTGGATTGGTAGAATACGTCAGTCTCCAGGTGACGAAGTGCCAGGATTAAGATCGGGCTACCGAGACTGGGCAGGTAGATTACTTGGCTCGCCAGACCAAGAAGTACCCTGCAAGAGAGATACAAAATATCGTCATTTTATTTAGAAATACCTAAAATGTAATTCTTGAGCTCCTGTCAATAGCTTAATGTGCAGTTATGTGGTTAGTAATAGTTGAATACATCAAGGATATAACAAGTTTGTTTCTAATTACCTCGTTATTCTTGGGCATTGAGTAAATTAGATGAAATCATATGATATATAGGCAAAGTTATATAAACAAGGTCAGCTGACAAAAGTCGCATGCTCTCACTTATTCTAATTTAGGACCTTACGATATTCAAATATCTCAATAATTCCGGACAAACTTTGGGAGGACTTTTGCAATTATATTATTCGAAAGAGAATATAAAACTACATAAGGTTTTCAAATTTCGTTAGAATCGGCCGAATAGTTATAATGTTTATGGTAAATAATTCCTCGGTTAAACTTGGGAGGACTTTAGAAATTGAACAGTATCATTCGAAAGAAAATGTAAAACAACATAAGTGCTGTAAATTTCGTTAGAATAGGCCGAATAGTTACAATATTATTACCCCCAAAAAAGCCAAACGGGAAAAAACCGACCGACATAGTGAGATATAGAGTCGCCCTCGACTAAAAACACTGGATTATATTGCGATTCCCTGGAAGAAAACAGAGAGTTGGTTGTCGTTAAATCCAAAGAGAGTGGAGGTTCTAAGGAAAAAACTGAGTGGAGAAACACGAATGATTCCTAATTTCCAAGTTCCAAAACTTTTGAAGGGCATTCAAATAAAGAACTCTCAAATGTCTTTAATATAATGTAATAATCGCCAAACGCGATATTTACACAAAAAGAGTTATTAAAATAAAAACGCGAATTCATTAGATAAAATGACTTTCCAAAGGAAATTTACTAAAATTATCTTTAAAATCTTCAAAGGAAAGAAACAACTGGAAAATGAACAAAGAAAATTAGATTTTAAGAAGAAATGAAAAATATATGGCATAAACTCAGTCCATTAGAGAATATTAAGTTTTTTTGCTTACATGACGCTTCAAATACGTTACATAATCGTCAAAAAACGATCAAAACAATCTTATTGATTATTGCCACGGGCCTGAAAAGCGACATAAAATGGTAAATTTGACTGGTCAGAAGAGAGCTTGGGACTTAAAACAATGAAAAAAAGGGAAATGATTTTGTGAGATGCCAAAGCAAACTGTAATAATCCAATATTTATTTGACAGAGAAACAAAGATAAAGCAAACAACAATTAAAATTAGAAATAAAAAGGGATAGGAAAACTAGGCGCAGGAAAAAGGTGCGAAAGGTAAATTAGTATAATACAGAACCTCACCATACCCGCGACAATAGAGGTCCGTTGACCGGGTACAATTCTAAACTTGTATAAAGAGTGCAATAAAAGAAGGGTATGAACTTGAAACTCTCTCACTTATGATAATCGGAGAAAAGGACAAGAACAATCGATCCCTTGATGATAAGTCGCTTCTAAACCTACACGTGAAGATAAATCACGATTCTCTCGAAAAATCGATCTGTTTTAAAACTTTTATCGAAAAGAAAAATCTTAACTAGAAAATTACGTTTTTTCTATTCTTGGAAAATATTTGATAAATCAGGAGTGTAATTAATTAGCTTTAAAAGATATTATTTATTGCATTTCCGCAAACAAATAAAGTTTAATTAAATGGAACATACATTTTGAGTGAATTGCCATTGCTAGGATTAAACCTTAACGTAATTCAAATTATGTAAATTAGAAAGCAAAACATTTTACACCCACGCTTGCGATATGCCTCTCAAATCGAGACCAAGGTACCAGATCTGTACCATTCCTCTCTTCGACTATCTGTCATAACATAAATAGACTGCCATGTTCTCTTCGCAGATAGGACACAAGAAGGGGTGACTCCTTCTGCTGTCCTTCTAATCCCTTACCCGAATGCCTTTTCAGTGCAAATCCTTGCCTTGACAATCGTCTTTTTCTATCATCAAATCTTAGTAAATAGTTAAGCCAACTTTTACCATCCTATTTACCAGCGGCAAATGATACTCAATTTTTCACTGTTGGTGATAATATATCCACTTGTGATTTTTTATTTAATATAAATTGTGAGGCATCCTATTTTTTAAATTTATATTATGAATCATTTTTATTCATTGTATTTATTACTTTTTTACTCAAAATGGGACAGCTCTATTTTTTTATATCGGAAAACCTTATATTTTTCAAATTTCTTTTAATCTTAAAATTTTATAATAAAACGACAAAATATTTCAGTATTATTTCTCCCCAGAGTTAACCAAAGTACATTTCTCTATCTGTAAACAAAAGCTCTAAAGATGAGTCTTTCAAAATATAAATCCACCTCGAGATTAAATAATTAACCCGAATAATAATCACAGAATTCAGTAAATTGATACAAAGAAAGATACGTGAGCAGGGAATAAATATTAAGGGGATATAAAGGGAAAAATAAATGTCTGAAGATTAGATTTGAAGAATAGAAATGAGATAAGTATCTCTCTAGCAGTAAAATCGACTAATTATAAATAAAAATATAGTACTGCTACAATAAAAAGATATTAGCCTTCTTCGAAGTTGAAAGAACCGGGTTTAAAACCGAAACAAACTAGGAGTTGTACATACAACGTGGTGTAAAAAAACCAATGGGGCGATAAAAAACTCATTGAATGTCGAATCAAGAGAGCTGAGATTAGTGAGAAAGTCACTCTGGACAGCGGAAAGATCTTATCAGACGGAATAAGGCTGAGATCGGAGAGGAGGGGGGGAGAACACAAGAAATCGTCCCCTGAATGTGCCGTAAGGGTCCTATAGAGGTAAGAAAAAAAATAGACAGAAATGAGGCAGGGTGATGGTAGATGACAGAGAAGAGAAGATATATTCAGCAAATATGGAAAATTCAATTCTCTTTATCTGTCTCTTTTGTGGGGACTTAGGGACATTTCAACCTCCACGATAAAAAAGTACGCGTTTTTGATCTAATATACGTTAATCAGAATTTCTCACACAAATCTGGAGCAAAATTCTCTTCGAGAACTTTCTGCTGACCATCGATTGGCAACCAATGTTCTCACGTTAATGGCACAAGGCACGAAACAGATCTTCCCATCTCTAACCGCTGGTCTTCTGCACCTCTCTTTTCGTGAAATTGTTAATATTAGGGGTCTTTCGCTCATTTTATGCATTTATTATGGTGGTAATCCCTCTTACCCGACCCTTTTAAATATTATAAATGTTTTTTTCCGAAATTAATAATACCCTACCCTTATGTTCCAAATGGGGAAGTTAACAAATTCACTGCTCTAGCTACGAAAGCAAAGTGTTGGAATTCAATTAGACTTTTTTATTTTCTTTATTATCGAAAAGCTGGGAAATAACACATATAACCAAGGAACAAGAACAAAGTGAAATTTTGTTATATAGTGAATTATCATTCAAAAATCAGGCACACGCCAATAAATTTGCTCGATTATCCCTCAAGATGGAGTCATGAATTTAACGGGCAAACTGCTCTCATTGCAATTTGGCTACTAATTATTTTCTAAATCATCGGCAATATCATTAGTGCCTTGGTCACTGAATAATTGCTTAAAGGGATGACATTAGCAATTTCACTTTAAATTTGTTTCCAAGCAAGGGCTACTATCTTGGAAATTTCCTAACATGTTAATACACTATTGTCTTTTAGTTATATGGTTAATACAGAATTGCTCACCGTTTTTTATAGCACCAAAATCCTTTGGGAGTTTTTCAAAATATTCTACTGGTTAGTTGTTATTTTCTTTGTGCAAGATTTTCAGCTGGATGTTAAACTTAGATGAGTTCACCCTATTACAGTACATCCATTCATGTAAGATACATTTGTTTAATTAAAAGCTGTGGTGATGGAATGAAACTATAAGGAAATATTGAATTGAATAGAGTTGATATTTCTTCTTCGCAGTTGGAGCCATAGGTAATGTGTGAAAATAAATCTCAAATAGTAATACTGAAATAAAAAAGTTAATGTTTAAAAAAAATAAATATTAAAGGGTAAAATTGCAGAAAGGGCTTATTTTTTCTTTCTCAAGCAAGTATCCTGTCCATCTTCTTCGTTTTATTATCTGTCTCTCTCTTGCCTGCCTTTTTTGTATGCAAGTATATATATATATATATATATATATATATATATATATATATATATATATATATTGTGAGGGTATGGAAGGGAAATACTCGAATGCCTACCAGACAATCGTGGGAACGAAAGAAATTTGTTGTTTGAGCTGACCTTCGTCTCCTCTCTCTCCCCCCACCCGCCATTGACATTCTCCTGCCCTTCTCCGCCTTATCCGTGCCAAACTTCCCTAACAGGTTACAGGAAGTCTGACAAAAGAAGGCCAATCACACAGAAAAGCCTAAATCCTATTTGCCTTCTTTATGATACCATGGAGATTGTCCAGAAGGCGCCACGATAAGCGAATTGTCGTATAAGGAATCTCTCTCTTGATTTCACACATTTCGCGGTATAAATGACAACGCCGTTCATCCCTCGTGAGAAGTGTTCCAGACATACTCGCGTAACCCTCACGTTTAACGAGAGTCGCCGTACCGTATCGACTTCTAACGCGCCGCTCAGTTTACTTGGTCGCTGTCTCAAAGTGTTGATGAGGCAAATCCCGCTCCGCAGAGTCTGTGACTAAAGGAATACGCTTTGTTGCTCAACGTAACTTGAGAAAGAAAAAGGAACATGGACCTGAGTAGTCGTCTCTCGAATCCATCACAATTAATGGTAATCTGTAAACCCAGTGTCGCTCTATTCTCAAATTATCTATTTAATTAACAGTGATTAATACTCCCATTGAGTCATTATAAATCTAGACGCTTAACGTCAGTGTTATCCTTCCCTCCTTTTTTAAAGAGATTTAAGTGAGTCATTCCCTGATATTATTATTTATAATTGCTGTCAACCCGGACTAATCCTTGTTTAATATTTAATTTTTATTTACCTAAATGCCCGTTTAACTATTACTACTAATTATTATTTTGGTGTAAATTAAAGTTTATTTTGTGGCTTCTCCTTTTTGACGTACCCTTGGCAAGACTTTAATTAAGAATCTCTTCGGCTAATTTATTCAACCTGTATTATGCACTCTTAGAATTTAACAATCACAAACCTCCCCCCCAGTAACAAGTGGGACTTTTATAGTGAGAATCCTGGCAGTGGCACAACCCGCTTATAACTAGCCTTCGCACGTTCAGTAGGAATTAAAGGCTATATATATAATGATCGTAGATTGAGTCATAGGGTCTCAATACTATCGACTTAAGCATAAGTGGTGTGTCCAGATCAAGGAATAGAATAATTATTGGACCAGACTATGATTAGTTCTACGACATATATAAAAGTCGTGTCAGCTTAAGGGGTCAAATTTTTGAGAAAGCGAACTTATATAGCCTAAAATCTGCCAACGTCCAAGCAAGCCCAAATAAACTAACGTAAATTTTAATAATTACAGTCTATTCCCCGAAGGAATATAGATAATAACCATTAATAATCCTTTCCAGATAGCAATAACAAAGCTAGGAAAATATTCGTTATTTTGGGGGTTAGTTATAAGATTGTATCGGTTAGGAACAATCGCAGCTACTAATTCTCTTACCAGGTGTTAAGTTCTTTCGTGAGTCACTAGTGGCGTCAGCAAGAGCAGCATTGGCTTCACAATCGTTCGAAGTTTTCGCCAAGCAAGGACAAGCTCTCGGTCTCACAGGACAGGAACTAAAGGAATTCTTCCAAAGCGAACAGCGAGAGGAAAAAGCACGTGAAATGCAAGTAAGAAAAGAAGTGTTAGAAATGGAAGAAAGGAGAAGAAAAGAAGAGTTAGGATTTGAAGAAAGAGAAAGGATTCGAAAACATGAAAGGGAATTAACCAGAGACCAAGTTGAAGTCAGTTCTGTTGGATCCCGTGATCATCAACCCCAGGCACCCGCTATGAAGCATCTCCAATATAAAGACGAAGAAGATTTGTACTCATATTTAACACATTTTTAAAAGATCTTCGATGTAAACGGATGGGCCATAGAATCCGAAGTAGTCAGTAGATTGCTCCCATTGCTTAGTCCACGGTTAAGAGAAATTTTCATCTCGTTACCACATGAAGCCACAATAGACTACAGCACCTTTCAAAGCGTGCCTTAAAATCTTGTTTATTCGGACGAATTTTTGTCTTTCGCTTAGCCGAGTGGTCTAAGGGGTTGTTTCATTGAGATCAAAGTAGTTGCTTGCTGCCAAAGTGTGGTTTGTTCGAATCCCACACCTGTACGAAATGTTTCCAATTAGGAAATAAATTTTCCAAAAAGAACTATCCGGTTTTTCTGTTTCTTCGAGTTTGTTAGATATTCAAATATATATATATATATATACATATATATATATATATATATATATATATATATATATATATATAATCTTAAGAATGAATCCAAGAACCAGAAAGAAAGTAGTTTTAATTATAGCGATTCTTTAATGACAGTGTTTCAGGCTCCAAGCCAATCATCCGGTCTGAAAATGTGAGATAATTATCAAGTATTTTTTTTCTAAATTATAACAGATTTCATATTGGTATGAAGTGAAATTCAAATTAGATAGACAAAAGATTATTTAAATGGGGGAGGTAACTTAGGAAGAAAAAAGGTAAGAGTATGTAACCTACCTCGTTGAACTGTGAGAAAGACTCAACTAAATAAGTTAAGGATTGGAGGCAGGAAGAAAGCGCGGTGGTTGGAGGAGTAGTTAAACTAAGAGTCGCTGAACCACTTATGTGTCGTTGTTGAGGTAAGGTTTTAGTATTTTAATATACATGGACTCTAAAATACGAAGAAATAATGCGAGCAAGGAAATGATGCGAATCCACCTCTTCCAGGCAAACCTCGTTTAAGACCAAATCCGAGTCGGGGTGGAGTCGTGGACGGCAACAGAAGTGCACAACCTTAGTCTTAGCACAGGTAAACCAAAACTATTGAGATTCGGCATAGCGAGAGATGCGGTGGAATGCCTGTTGGAGTCGACGCTCCAAAGTTATCATCTTGGCCGCACCAGAAGAGATTGAAAGGTTGTCCACGTAGTGCGTTATGAGAACATCCTATGGAAACATTGAGGTGATAGCTTTGATGCTTACAGGAAATAATGTGACACTAAGGACACTCCCCTGCGAGATACCATCTTCCTGCTCCATTGGGACAGAGAGGGCTCCTCCCAACTTTAGGTGGAATCGACGATGTCGCAAAACCTCCGAGATAAGGAGGCCTCTCTTTGCCCCCATCGTGTGGAAAGTCTCCATGATACCGTATCGCCACGCGATAGCATAGGCCTTATCCATATCGTCAAACACCGTGGCCTAGTGCTGTCTACGAAAGAAAGCTTGGCAGACAGCATTTTCCAGCGTCTTGTGGTCGTGGTTCTTTTGAAATATATAATGACATATCGAGCTTCTTCCGAACCTGAGTTTCTATATAGAGAATAACAAAAGCCAAGCACTATTTTAAATTTTTCAAAAATAGTTTAAGAGATAAATATTTGTATATGATCTCGTATTCTAGAAGGGTCTGGTTTGTTTATAAGCACCCAGCACTGTGCGTTTCTACCACCTCCGTCGCTGCTGGATGAGACAATGGATTGACCTAATAATCAAGCCAATATACGATGAGTCGCAAAATTAACGAACTACATATATTTTTACATTGCGGAGTAGCTTCAAGGTAATGGAATGCGGATCTTATAGCTGAAATAGGACCCCATATTCTATCGATTTTTAATACGAATTCGTGGTCGTGGCTAGAATTTCTCTAGGCTTCTTGATCTGTTTAATAAAGTCAGTCGATTTTCTACCGACTATGGAAGCCTAATGAATATGAAGAATTTTTGAATGTATTTGCTGTTGGATCTCCTTGACAGAGAGAATTATTATCTTTTTGTCAGGATAGACATTCTTTTAAAAATTCTATAAGAAAAATAAATTCTAAATTTAGTAAGCTCTATGAAGTACATACATGTATTGTAGGGCTTGATGAATAATGGTTCTTAGGGAGGATAACTTAAGGTTTCATGGCTTGTTTTAAAACACAATATATGTATATATATATATATATATATATATATATATATCCAAAAATGGGAACATACCATTTTCCTCGACCTTTATTGCGTAATATATACTTCCATGGCTAGAATTTAAGTATTTGAGGAATTTTTCTGCTTGTGGCATATAGGTTTATATTGAATAGTACACTTATTGAGCCAAAGTGCCTTAATAGCATAATGAGATTTTGAGGAAAGTTGTTTCGATTGGTAGTTCCATAGCCAATCCTTTTTGTACCACCCAAAACAGGTCGGGAGCTCCAGCAAGGAATATACCACGTCAAACATTACTACAAGACAGGCTCGTTCAAGAATGTGCAGGGCACGTTCGTGCATCAGTTAGAATGTGAAAAAGACCACCTCAAGAGGAGAAATCAGGACTGGGTGGACCACTTCAATAACTAGGGAACAGTGCAGAACATCATTGCAGCTTTTGAACACCATTCCAAGCCATTCACGACGCCTCAGGAAGCGTACAGCTAAACTGGTCAACAGCGTGAGAGATTCACTGATGCACGTTCGTGCATCAGTTAGAATGTGAAAAAGACCACCTCAAGAGGAGAAATCAGGACTGGGTGGACCACTTCAATAACTAGGGAACAGTGCAGAACATCATTGCAGCTTTTGAACACCATTCCAAGCCATTCACGACGCCTCAGGAAGCGTACAGCTAAACTGGTCAACAGCGTGAGAGATTCACTTCAGCAAAGTCCAAAACGCTCTGTGCGCAAGCGAAATCAGTCCCTCGGTATATCCTATAGGACTTGCAGGAGAGTGCTACCAATGGATGTAAAGGCCAACCCATATAGAATAAAGACAAAGCAGACCATTACAGCCTCATACAAGGAGCAGAGAAAGGTTATGGCAGTCAAGATTCAGGAGTCCCCATCTTTCCTTAACCTCCTTTGGATCTTAGATGAAGCTCACTTTCATCTTGAAGGAAAAATAAACTCGAAGACAAATGTCTTCTGGAGACCACCTGACCAAATGAGGTAGCCACAAAGCCGTTACACTTCCTAAAATGCACGGTGTGGACTGCAATCTCAGCTAGAGGCCATTCTTCTTCGAGAAATCTGGCGCGATAGTGACAGTCACCAAAGAGCGGTATGTTTTTGTCCTCAAAACCTTCAAGAGGTAGCTGCAGACCCTGTTCCCGTCGCTTATGGGGAGGTTCTGGTTACAGCAAGATGGAGAAAGCTCTCCCACTTCAAATATGTCCCGAGATTGGCTGAAAGAGAACTTTGGTGCCCGTTTGATCAGTCTCAAGACTGAATTTGAGGGGGTACCTCCCAGCCCAACCTTAGCCCCCAGATTTTTTTCCCTGGGGCTACCTTAAAGACAGAGTGTACACAGGGAGACTCAGGACCATCGAGGAACTCAAAGAAACCACCAGGGAGGAAATCAGAGCCATTAGTCGGTCGGTTTGTGAGAACGTCATGGACATTTTGTGCTGCGCCTCAAGAACTGCACAGAACTAAATGGAGGTCATCTCAAACACGTACTCTAGAATAAAGAAGAAAATTCTAAAGACTTTCATGTTTTGATAAGATGTTTTTAAACACATAAGATAGTTATCCCAAAGTTCCATTCAATCCTTGCAGAAAATTAAGAAATGAGCCCTATCGAAATTTGGGCCCCGTTTTGGGGAGTTCACCCTGTAAAACACAAGTTTAAGACCGGGAGTGCTCGAAAGGACCTAAAACATTTTTTGTATTACTTTTTTCCATCATTACAAGGAGAGTTATGTACAATTCGGACCCTGAGTTTTTGTACAAAAAGTCTCTTACACCTCTAACTTTTATAAGTGATGGCAAAATAAATTCCTTGATAGGAAAATTAAATTCAAAAGTAGACTTATCCTTCAGCTTACTGACCAAGTTTCATCGTATAAGTTGAGGTTAAAATCTATATTGACCGGTGACCTTGGAATATGCTTTCGTTTCAAACTGTGTGAACGTTTCTACTGCTAATTTTACTGATAATTCCTCCCCAAAATATATTCGTAACCTAAAAGTTATATGTAGGAATTAAATGTGCCTGCGGATAATTTAATATTTAATTATTCAACAAAACTATTATCCGATCATGTCCGATTCTTATTTTCATTCGGCTTACACTTTAGTCTACCCTTTCATAGCGTAAACTATTACAAATTTTTTTTCAAAATAGAAAAAAACTTGCACCAACCTTCATTTTGGGGGATATGGCGGCCCCCTTTAATTTCAATGATATTATTATTATTTTTTTTTTTACTATTATAAATTTCAAAATGTTAAAAAGCCCATTATTAACCAAATTTGAGACGGGTCAAATATTGTTGGCCAAACATATAACAAGTTACACGTTTCGGGGTCCGTTTCCGGCAGACTATATGAGAAATTCAAATCCTATAAGGAAAGAGCTCCATTTCGCCCCAATTTTTTCCACCTGCACTACAGCCTCGTATAGAATATTAAATTTACTCTTACTCATCCTTTCCGAACTCACCTATAATGACTACGCCATAGCTAATTCTATAAAAAAGGTAGAAAAATAGTGCACCCAACGTGGACGCTGGTGACGTCACAATGGTGAAGTATGACGTCGAAAACTTATTCCCAAATATTCCGTTAAACCAATAGTTCCCAAAGTGTGGCATGTGAAAAGTTTGGTAGGGAGTGTGGGCGTGGGAGCCAATAATTTTCTGTTTTGTTTATAATTTATTTTAATGATGACTTGACATGCAACAGTTATATCGAGTGATTTAGCTTCCTGCTTCAATTTCCTTGTCGTTGAAATCTGTGGTAAGTTGTGATTGACGCCGTATTTTCTGTTATAGTTGCAGCTTCAGGGCCACTAAATACACGTATGTCATTAAGAACTTTTGTCTTTAGTTATTTGGGTATGTATAGGAGAAATTTTGCCAAATAAATATTTATGCTTGCAAAATGATTTTGTTAATTCTGTTGTTTGAATAAATGTGAGATAACTAATACTGTTACCAGCGTAATAATTGGTGATGGTTTAGAATGTTAATAAGTGAGTTCAATGCGATATCTGGTGTTTTAAAGACAATGAATTTTCCTAAGATTTCTGATGTCCCAGTGCAGGACCAAATAGTTTTATCAGAAGATCGTGAATCAGTGGATACTATGTTTAAAATGAAAGGTACCATTATGAAGTTATGAGACCAGGCTGAACTGATAGGCTATATACACCTTAAAACTGGTACATTAGCGAGGGAATTTTCGATCCATTTTCTCTCGTCTTATTTGGTTGAATGCGGCTCCAGAGCTGTTGATGATTTGATCCGAGTTAAGAGAAACCAACTTGAAATTACAAAATGGAGTTATTTAGGAATTAAGCTAACAAAATTGTCTCCTCGAATCAAGGATAGTTGCCATAAGTGCCAGGCCTAAGCTTCTCACTAAACTAAAGCGATTCAATTCACTTATTCTTAGGTATAAAATCTTTTTATTATTCTTATCAAAAACTGGCTGTCTTAAATTAGTATTTCTTTAATAAAGAATATTACGAGTAAAACGAAGGAATAGCGATGTTTCTACTATTTGTGCCAACTTTAGCGAATATCAATGTATGCCACTTTTAGGAAATTTGTTTCATTATCTTTCTAATGTGGATGATATGAGGATGACACATTTTTTTAAATAAGATCAAGGAAACAGGCATAAAAATTCCTTAAATAATTAAATTCTAGAAATAGAAGTAGAAATTACACAATGGATATCAAGAAAAATGGTAAGTTCCGATTTTTAGATATAGATATAAAGTGTTCTAAATCAAATTATGAAACTTCATTCTATAGGTAATCTTATAGCATTTTTTGAAAACCACATCTATTATGAAAATTAAAAATTGATTAATTCTCATTCAATGAAATCCAACACAAAATCCAGTCGAGAATTATCCATATTCATTAGTTTCCCAAACTTGTTCGAAATTCGACCGACTAAATTAAAGAGATCAAGAAGCCTAAAGAAATTCTAGGCTCTCTTGCAGCCGTGATTGCCACTATGTTTTGAGATTGCTAGTGTCGGTTCCTAATTATTTCCTTGTTTAAGTGGTCCCTATTTGTGTTAATTTTGTTAAATTCATTTTAGAATCAGAACTTTTATTTTAATATTATAAAAAAGTTCTAAAAATCGTTTGAAATTTGAATTAATATTTTAAGCTTATTTCTTTAATTTAAAGAGAGTTGATGATTGTTTGTAATGGTATTATTCCCTACCAATGCCTAAAGAGACTAAACGAAAATAAACCGAACAAAGAAGAATATTTAATGAAGAGTGGGGCTTGCAATAACTTTTTGTGCACAATAAAGCGGGGAGGGGCTCGGAGGCTCTCCTCTTTAACTCTCTTACACCTTTTCTTCTAATCTTTTCTTAATTTGTTTTCAATTTCACCCTAGAGTTAAGTTCTCACAATGAGTAATGTGGCCCAGTAACGGAATTTGCGCACCTTAGGGAAAAACTGACTTCCTAAGGGTAAAATCCTTTTGTCTTTCTTTTGAGCCTATGATTTATTCTTTACTCATCTCCAATCCGCTCTACCTCTTCATCGTCATTTTGGTGACGTCAAAGTTACTGCCTCTCCTTCATCCTCTCAACCCGGTAAATTATGATAAAATCTACATTATATTCCTCTCCTTTACATCTACCCATTTATCTAAATATTCTTTTTGTCTCATTTGTCTCTTTTACTTACTGCTCTCGTCCGTCTTCGTGATTTTGTCTTGAACTAGAAAATGAGAAACGGCACATACGAGATCGGACCGTGAGATGGAGAGAGCTGTGAGACAAAACATCTGCTCTCCTCTACCATATCAACGGTTTAAAAAATTACCCCAAATAGATCTACCCTTAATTAACACTTCTACCATGTTTTTTTCCCATTATGCATGTCCCCTAAGCCTCTTTACTCTCCTTAAAATCTTACTTTCCTGTGATTCTCCATCGAACTTGCACCACTACAACCCTGCTGTTTCTTATCTAGCAATGTGGTTCACAAATGGTTATCAATATCGCTGCCTACTTCAGTCATAACCTTCTTCCCATCACAGCCAGTTCTCTCTTATTCCCCCCGTAAGGGGCGCGGCGATGCCTACTGGCCGCCGTGCTGACGGGACTCAGCACCCCGTCCGGCCCCAGCTTAGCCTCTCTTCCTTCCTTCAAAACACTTTTTTCCTCTCTTTTCATACAACCTCTCCCACAACTTTCTCTGGTCGCCTCTAATTTCACAGGATAGATGCTGACCTTCTTCTCAAGCCAACCGTCCCAGATCGGGTCTGAGGGGAAAGGGGACAAAGCTCCCTAACCCCTGAGCTCCGGTTTGGGATTGGGTTCTTTTAATAACCTGCTTCATCCCCACCCATACCTTCCTCACATCCATTTTCCTCTCCTCTTCACATTCTATCAGTTTTACGCCGTGTCTAAGGTATAGCCGCCATGCCGATGGACTGCCAGGCCACCAAGCGGGAGGAATGGTCCGAAATGGCGGCGCCTGGCTCGGCCAGTGCCGTTAGCACCTCTTGCAGTGCGGGAAACTGCAAGAGGTGATGAGCTATTGCGTTCCGTAGCACAAATAGGGTCACCATGACCAATGATAAAAAAAGAAACTTGCCCAAAAAACATCAACGGAGCCGCCCTCAGGCAGCTCCAGCGAAGTAATGGAGTTCCCCGCCTTGTGCTTGCGCAGGGGACCCTCCATACTTCTTTAACCGGAAAAAAGGCTTACTTCTCTCCTACGCCTACGGGTGTAGGGGACTCCCCCTCAACCCCTACTCTGGAGGTGCTTCGGGCACCTCTCTATTTCCAGCGGCAGTTCCTCCTTTGCTTTCTAAGGGGACTGCCAAGAAAGCAGGCAGGCAGCTTATTGCCGACCGCCCCTTGTGTAAGCGGCTCGGTAGGGCAAACCCCCTTAGGAGGGAGAGGGAAGCCAGGCCCCTTCGGTCGCTTCCCTCAAAAGACCTGCTGGCAAGAATATTAAACCTTCCTGGGCTCAAGGCCTGTGTCTCCCCACAAAAGACGTATGATTCTGCCAAGGGGACCTGCGGTGTCCTGGGAGGGGATGGCCAACAGGAGGCCTCTTCTATGATAGACATGGTCCTTGAGGAAAACCAGGCTCAGACGGTAGGGCCTTCCATGGGGAGGAATCCGGGCTCGGCGCCAAGCACCTAACCCGAATCTGCCCCTATGAAAGGTCCTCCTCAAACGGCTTGGGATTCTGAGGCAGTACAAGGAGGAGAGGGATCTCCTCCGGATGATGCCCCTGCGACCACCAGAACCTTCTTCATTTCGGAAAAGGACCTAGCTGAGGCCGGTACATCTGGCCTAGGGGCTTCTACCAGCGGGGGTGAGAAGCGGGTTCATTCCCCGCCCTCCTCTACAAAAAAGAAAAAGACCAAGACCAAAAAGACAAAGAAGACTTGGGGTTCCTTGCCATCTGCGGGGGCTGCGGGAACAGATGGGTCTGCTACCACTCTGGTAAGCGACAAAGCCAAGATTGGCACATCCGGCTCTACTGCCCCTTCGGTTGCGGTGCCCCTGACTAAGACCAAAAGTGCGCAGGGCGGAGCCTCCATGACATCGGTGCCCCTGATTCAGAGGTTACCTGGCGTTTTCGAGCCCGCTGGCTTCAAACTCTTTCTTGTTATTTGCTCCACTAATGGCACCATGTTGTCCAAGGGCAACATGATCCATCAGAGGAGAGGATTAGCTAGTGCAATTGGTAGAGAGCCGAAGGTGACCCGTTTCTCGGACGGGAGCCTTCTCGCGAATGCGGCAAATCCCGCCGAGGCGGCCAAGATAAGTGCTCTTCGGACACTTCATGGCACCCTGGTGAGTGTGACGCCACACTCTACCATGAACTTTGTGAAAGGAGTAGTTTATGCGAGGGAACTCGTTGACTACTCCATTGAGGACATCACCCTAGAGCTGGCCGACCATGAGGCGGGCACTACGTCTGTCTTCACGGCCGAGCTGGTGGCAATACACAACTTGGTACGGGAGATTACGCGACGTGCCCGGTTTGGAGACCGGATTGTGATCTATAGCGACTCACAAAGCGCCCTGAGTGCTCTCGGGGCATTGAAATCTCCGCATCTTCTGGTTTGCGATATCCGTGACGCCACGGTTTTGGCGAGCCGGGCAGATGTCGAGATTATCTTCTGCTGGGTTACTGGACATGTAGGAATTACCGGCAATGAGCGCGCAGCTGAGGGCGCTAAAGAGTCTGCAAGGACTCTGCGACTGGACCAGCGTTTCGCTCTTCCTCACACCAACTACATGACAGGAATACGGGCAGCTCTTCACACTCCTTGGCAAAGAAGATGGGAGACGGTCAAAGGGAACTTGAAGTTGCGTGCCATTGCGCCGCGACTGTTCTCATGGACCTATCCCCCAATGCCGCGGTGGCTTCAGGTTGCTTTCTGTCGTCTCCGAATCGGGCACACTCGTGTGACACATCGCTATTTGATGGAGCGCTCGCCTGCGCCCTATTGCAACGATTGCGTCGTCCGCCAGACTGTTCGGCACATTCTTGTCAAATGTCCAAGTTTGGGTGATCTTCACGCACGACACCTGTCACGGTACCGGGATGGGCGGGGTCGCTACTGCCTGTCCCTTGTACTCCGGATAAGTGCGTGCACATCAACTGGTGGACTTATTGACTTTTGGGGGGAGGCCGGCCTTCTCCCTATTATTTAAGCAGGGTTTGTTTTTGGTTTTGTTTTGTTTTTTGCATTTTTTTTTCATTTAGGTTGCACGCTACTGCGCCGGGGGGACCTCCCCCCGACGCAGGAGCTTGCTTCCTTACCCCTTTTTGGGGTGTTTTTTTGTCTCTTTAATTTTATTTTAAAGTAGCCTAGAACTAGGCCAGTTTTAATACAGCGACTAATGCCCAAGTAGGCAGTCGCCAGATGAGCTCTTAAAAAAAAAAATCTCTCTTATTCCTCATTTCGGTTTGGTAAATTTTGTAACGTCATTAACAATTTCAGGTAAATATGCTGAGTTATAGATGAATTTTTTTCAAATATGTTACATCTCTTGGTCCACTATATGGAATAGCCCAGGGGAGACCTCACTTCCAATTACCACGAAGTTAAGACACATTGGTTCTGGATAATGGCCAAATGGAGCATCGCCTTGCTTCTCCTTCTGTGCGGTTGCCATACGTTGTAGATACCGTGGTTTCGGATTTCATGTTAAAGTGTAGGTCCCAACTGAGAAATTAAAAGCATTTTAAATCAACGCTGATGGGTGGTAAGAGGCCGACCATACTTTTATCCTTTTCCATCTCCCAATGTTTTGTGGGGAAACTGCCCCCTTCCCGCCGATTACTTTCAAGACATACACTAAAAGTCTACGAGCATTCCTGTGCGATCAAAGGGAATTTCTAGCTCACTCCGGCGTGATAAATTTCCCCTTCTACCGGAGGAAAACTTGCTTGGAAACGAAACTCATCTTCAAGGAGGGGACGTGGCAGAACCTTCCAATTTGCGGCTAACTAAAACCAGCTTGTCGAACGAGGGAGAGAGAAGGAGAGAGAAGAGATATTCGATCACATCACTCTATGTTGATCATTTAAAGCCGAGTTAAGTCACCCTTCATCGCTCGCATCAAAGCCTACTGCTAAACGAGACGCTGTCACCTCCCACTGGTATCCATTGTAACGGCGGTCTACATTCCAAGGTCAATAACCACTCCATTCCTTGATTCATCATCAAGTCGCTCTTTTAGAAGCCTAAATCTCCATTCGCATGTGAATATTTCCTTTCGTATAACTTCGCCGACCTTAAATACAATTTAATTAACTTTGTGGGCTCACAACCTTTGAAAAAGTTTGAAAAGGATACATATCAATTCGCATATCATTGAAGTTTTTACTGTAAAGCATTGTTACTGAAAATCGTATTAAAAGCCATTTAATTCTCAGTAAAAATTCTCACCTGTCTTGTCCATAATTTATATTATTATATTTTCTCAGATTTAATCGATTGGGTTAAACTAGTTATTTTTTGTAACTACGATGGGCGGTCAATAAGTAAGTTTTGAGAATCGGTAGGGCAAAACAGAGGAAGGGGCATGATGGTTGGTGGGGGTGTTAGTACAAGTTATGACAAGTCAGGACCTGCAGCCGCACGCTCCTGCCTCGTGTATTTAAGAAGCAGTAGCTGATCACAGATCGTCAGTCACAAATATTTTAACAATGAAGAAGGTTGAGCACCAAACAGTGATCAAATTTTTGACCAAGGAAGGCAAGAGTGCAAAAGAGATTCATGAACGCATGGTTGCAGTGTACACCGACACCGCCCCTTCCTATGCAACCATGGCTCGCTGGAATAGGGAGTTCCGCCATGGTTGTGAGTCCCTTGAAGATGACTCCCGTCCAGGACGCCCGTCAGACGTGACCAATGAGGACAATGTGGCCCGTGTAGAGAGGATGATCCTCGAAAATCGACGGGTGAAGTCAAAGAAATCGAGCGAGAACTTGGAATATCACATGAAAGTGTTATCAACAACATACACAACAATTTGGCCATGACCAAGGTCTTTGGCTGTTGGGTCCCTAGAAATCTCACGCCCCATAATCGACTTTAACGTCATCGAAGTCCACAAGGCCAAAGTTGCACAAGTTTCCCTGTGCGAGTGCGTATTCAAGCAGCTCTCCCCCCTTCCCCCCCTGCAGTCCAGATCTGGCCCCCAGCGACTACTTTATATTCCGCCAGTTCAAGGCTACACTGCGTGGACGCCGGTTTGGGGACGATAAAGATGTCCAGCTTGCCGTCCATGAGTGGATTGAACAGCAGCCGTGAGATCTCTGGTTGGGAATTCGAAGCCTCAGTGACAAGTGGCGCAAGTGCATTGAAGTCGAGGGTAGTTATAATGAAAAATACTAAAACACTTTTCCTCATATCTCGTTTCCTTATATCTGAATTACCAAACTTATTGACCGCCCCTCATAAGTACAAAACTCAATCTTTTCCTTGCAGCCTTGCATAGTAAAGAGCGAACATATGAATATACCTTAAACGTCCAAGAAGTTCACTTCAAGCTGGAGAGAAATCACAGCAAGCAAATAGGTTCTCCTGGCATACATCTTAGTCCCAGTGTTGCCATCAAATTTAGTATCCCAAATTTGGCACAGCTGTGGCTAGAATGGGCCAGATATATTTAATTTCTCACTTTTAAATGCGGTATTATCCTTCCTCTCTATAGCATCAATATATGCTTTGTTCAAGAAAAAGAACTTTAACTTTTAAAGCTCTGGTCTCTTTGTCTTTGTGCAACTTCTAAATATCCGTTAATGTGGCCATATGCCTGAAGGTTACATGCGTTAATGTTCTGGCTGCTTGGCCCATATTGTCGATGACGACCATGCATTCTTCGTTTGATTTATTTAACTGCTTTTTAGACCATCGGCCGAGAGATTCTCGGGATCGCCTTCGTAGGTGCCCGTGTCCAAAACTTTGCGCGAATACGTTTCAGCCATATTTGTCCTTTGACACTTTTTAGCCTCTAAAGTGCACCCACACTTTTATATATATCTTCCACTAGTATGTGGGTAAATTACACGCACATTTATATCCTGTTCTTTTTTTCCCATATGGTTGCTAACACTTAATCTGCCGCTAATGCCCTTAGTAAATCACTTTCATCGATCTTCTTGAAAATGAAGTAGGTAAAATTCAGTTTATCGATATAGGCGACGCCAGCCATGATTAAACGATTTTTAGTATTGTCTTCTATTTTCCCCGTAGTGACTCTTCCACTCTTTTAATTCCCATACTTAGGAATTTTGGTTTCGCTCAACATACAACTTTCGTATTAAGAATGTTCCATTGTCTTCTCTGATCTATCTTCACAATCATTGACAAAGAGTTATTTCATGCTTTGGCCATTGTACGTCCTTCTTTTTTCTCCTGCCTGCTTCTCTGTACTCCTCGTGCACTTTTACTTAAAGAGACCTTTTTAGCCTACTGTGGATTTTACCATATTTGCTGCATGATATTCATTGATTTCATATTCGTTTTTGTGTGGGTTTTCAAGAACCCCCCTTCCCTCTTCTTGTTAACGAAAATTTCTGGTATCTAATTCTAGCCATTAAACTTTTCCACTCTTTCTTTTTCTTGATCTTCGCTGCGTCTATCGCAGATCCTCAACATCCCTCTGCCTCCAATCCTTCGATCCTCGCTTCACTGTCTGGCCAAAAGCGTTGCACAGATTCAAAAGCTCTTGAATAATTTGGGATTAGGGAATAGTTGTCGTCTGATCGAAGGGAATTAGTATGGCAAAAATGTTAAGTCTTTTTGTGTAAAATAATGAAGAGATTGCAGAATCTAATTACTACCATTAACCATGTGGAAAATATAGAATTATGAAGATATTTACTCTTTTTGTCATGTAATATCTCAGAATGGCCCATTTTCACCTCGGAAAAATAGGTAATCTGACTAGTCTAATTTTCTTTAATTAACGACTTTTATTACAAATCTTTTGCTGTATCTAGAATGACAAGAAAAGATAAGATGAACCGAGCGAAGAAAAAATTGGGAAAGATAAAAAGAAAACCGAAGTCTGAAAGAGAAAATAGTTGGAAAGGCTTGTGGCAGAAGACGTTGTCAAACCTAAATATAAGGATATCGGGAGGTAGGGGGCATTTATGCTTTGAGCAAACAGATACAGATTACAGACTCAAAGAATAGGGTGGCTATTTCCAAATTTCCTAAATGGACACAGTCGATATGTAGTATATATTTGTAATTAATCAATATGCATTTTTAATTCATTACATTTATTTTTAAACTAATGAACATATTTATATTATGACAAAAATACGCACACTACAAAAATTATAGTACTTAGCTAATTACTAAATTCTTAATCCTGAAGATTGAATGAAATTAAAATTGCCTAATGACAAGTTGAAATATATAAAAAGTTGTAGAAAATCGAAAAAATACATGGTCTCATGAGCCAGGGCCCATAAGGTCCAAGGTTAGGAATCATAGGGATTTCTTTTTTCTTATTATGTTACAGGTAAACTATGTGTCCCTCATTAGGGAGGAGAGAGAGTTTAAGTTATTTTGCTAGTCGGGACCCGCAGTCACCAGAATTCAACCACATGGATGCAGACAACGCAATAATCACAGACCAATTTGTTGACGAGTTAATAGTCAAATTTAGGAAAAGGGATCCATAGCTGACAAGACTCAGAGTGGACGTTCAAGGAAACGAGTCCAGAAACTCCTTTTGTAATTCAAAAATCGTTGTTGAAGTGGACGTTGCGTCTTCATTTATAAGTGCGACAACAGCCGTCATGATTATGCAATAAATCTTTGGACTATTTTCTAATTTTATGGATTTTTCCAAATGGGTCCTGAGTCACGGGACACCAAGTATACTAAAGAGAAATAGTTACTGGTGTTTAAGTATACCTAATGTAGTGACAGAGTACAGTGCTCAAGGTCTGGACTACTTGTCTTGATTTTGAGGAGGAGGTCTGACTACCTTACCATAGAAGCAATGATTTGATTTCATTTGCAGGTTTAGATAATGTCAGAATTGATTGGAAGGAGGTCCTACCCCAAATGATTTATAATGTCATTGCAGTGGTTTGTTAGAATCTCAGGAGACATGTGCTATGCACCTCCAGTCTCTAGCCCCCCCCCTGTCCATTTTTTTGATAACTACGCCGTTTACTTTGCAAACCTCCTTTCAACATTTTCTGGGTCCTATGGATCCATTAACTTTCTTCTTCTAAATAATTATGAGTGGATCAATAAAATGGTTATAATTTGAAGAAACGCTAGTTTGTTTATCACTTATATTTGTCGTGGAATGGCCAGAATATATATTTATATATACGTAGGTACTTTGGGGCTTGGGGCCGAAGCTTGTTGAAGACCGATAGTGAAAGGCGAAATTGTTATGAGTCCAGTGGGGATGGTTTATTATTAACTTTGCGGGGTCCTTTTAAACAAATATTTTAGAGTGCAAGTTGGCCAAAGATTAACAGGTAGCTGGTACGCGCTGGGGTTGCAAACGAAAGACAATGACCAAAATATAACTTTACTAACAACACGAGGATATTTATATTTACATAAAAATTGGGTTTAAAGGGAATGGTCGCCCAGACGGGGTTAAAGGTCCACACGCAATTAGGTAGGTTAATTAAGGAATTACAGAGGTCAGATTCAGTTTGGTGTTTGAAAGGGGGGATTTTTAACTGGTGCGTTCCCATAAAAAAGAGCAATTGGGTAAGCCAGATTCAGGATCAATCTGCAGGTGGCAACGGTTACGATTACCTTACGGGGTCTTGCCACAAAGAGGCCAGTTAAGTTACGATGAATGCGATGGAAGAATTCGGTTTACCTCTTGCTTTAAACGAGGGAGCACTTGTCGTCTTTGGAGTTTGGAATCCTTGTCAGTCCTTGCCGATTTATTAGAGCAGAGTTCACTGATGTCAAATCTTACCCATTGACTAAGGCAGAGTTCACGGATCGATTTAGGCTTTAACTTGAATCGAACTCGTCGCTGGGGGTGGGGGACAGCGCCCTTTAGCTCGATCGTCGGAGTAGGTTGAAGTCTAACAGTGCTGCTCTCTAAACTTAGGCGAAGCGTTATATAGGCGCCTGGTAAATGTCGTCGACTCCTTCGGAGGAAGGGGGAATCGTGATGACGTTAGTTGGAATGTCCAACGGATTTCAATCTTAGAGCGGATAGCCGAAATACTAGTGGAAAGGTGGCCGTGTGGGAGAGGGAAAGGGGGCAATGACCTTGGTCCCTAGGCAAATACATCTGGGGAGTGTGATAGCTGCGTCGGCCGCCTCCTTGCCCAGGTTTAACCATGCTCTTTCTGCTCCATGCGCTGATCTCAGGATCCACGTGGGTACAGAAGGGCACGTGACTGCCATTTGACCTCATTCTGCTACAATATTGAATTAATCAATACAACGCTGTTTCTCAATGAAGAAATATTTACATCTAGAAAAGATGTCACATTCAGATTTAGGAACTTCATTTTAAACTTAAATGGTTATCTTGCCCCAAATGTTCTCCTTGGTGGAGATAAATGAATATTTGTAGATACGACGACACTCAAAATTCCACCAGAAAAGTTGTGCCACAAAAAGCCCTTAAGGCACAGAGATTTCCCATTTATGCTTTTAATCGTATCCGATTTGAACTTTTCTGTCCTTTACTCCTCCTGTTGTCGAGATTCGTTCAAATGAGCTACATTGAAATCAAGTTGGTGGACTCCGAACTCGTGTTGACGATTCAATTTAATTCTTTATGGCTACCAATCATTGTAATTCTATCGAGTCGCCATTTCAGAGAAATCATCTCTCTCGTCCTTGGATGTGGTGAGAGTTTTCATGACATTTCATTACGCTTAGCTTCTTACGGGTTTTATCACTGTAAAATCTTGTTTCTTTCCCTTTATTTCCCCAACCTCTTTCCGTTCTTTCATTAATACTGGTTTCACCCCGCTCGTACAGTCCTTCGCCTCCTTTCAACACCGTTACTTTTGAAGCAGTTTCTTTAGTTTTCCCGTATTTCTTACTACTTGACCTCAATTCTTTTCACAGCTGCTTCTTTTATGGTTCTTTCACTAGCCACACTTTGACCTTCTTCCATTCCAGCTGTACTCTTACGTTCCAAGAAGCAAATATCACTTTGCTCATTTAATCCCTCTTCCTCCTCCCATTTTCGCACTATATGTAGAGGAAAGGGTTCCTACCACATATTAAAACATCATGTATGTTTGGAGCTTGAGGAAGAGGCCTAAAATAGTCTTTTACTCTCTGAAGTCTTTGTTTTTGTCTTTATTAAGGTTGTACCTACTTCCTCCATTAGCTCTGTCGTCACTTAGCCTTCACACTTATCAACTCCAGTACTTCTCCCAGTCAGTGCTGCTCTAATATGTGGTCTAGCAACATGTTTCCTGTTCTGAGAATGCAGACTACATACCTCCATTTCAAGATTCTGAACAACAACTTGATCGGGAGAAGGTTCGGGGTTAAGTAAATGGTGCTTAGTTTTGCTGGTTAGAACTTAATTAGAGTATATATGGTTGGTAGAGGACTGAGTAGCCACCTGCATGCACAACTGCATCGGGCATGCCTCGGAGGGCACTCATCATCCACGTCAGGCAAGTGACTGTATCCAAGAAATCTTACACGAATCTAACAACCCTAAAAGAACTGTATCAATTAGATACAGTTACTTGATTCGCATGAATGAAGAGCCTCCCCCCAGCCAGATGCAGGGTGAAGGTAGCAGCTACTCACTACTCTACTAACCGCATACCATCACTGTGTAAATTGCATGTTTCCTGACTATTTAAAGAGTGGTTACTTTTTCTTTTCCCCAAACTTGGAATTACACAGGTCAACAAAACCAAAAGGGGTTTTTCTGGCAGTGGAAGTTAAAGCTGTTATGGACTAATTTTTGGCTGCTGAATTCAATTCTGATCTCAGATTTGCTGTATCATATCACATTTAGGCGCTATCGATATAACACATTTTCATGGATTTTACCATTTGTATTAACTTTACGTTACTCCTAATTTCATGTTATTACATTGCTGAATTTTTATATTTTTTTATTAATATTTGTATTTATTCAGTATTATATATTACTTTTATTACTATTTTCCGAGATATGCTGAGCAGCTATTTTTCTAGTAACATCTGCCATCTCCGTCGTTTATTTACAGCATGCAAATACAATTTCATGCAGTTAAAGATTAGCGTGTATTGTGGGAGGGTAATGAGAGTTTTTGCGGATAGGCGATGATTGATTGCAATTGTATTATTGTTAGAGTGACGGCACTTATAGCTACATCATCACCAAGAAAGACATGCTGTAATGAACTAAACATATTTTGTTACATCTGTGGTGACTTCCCTTTGAAGGCTCAAAGGTTCAACATAAGGAACTTTATCAGGAAAGCAAATCATGCTTACTTCAAAGTACCACTTGGAGATTAAAACAAAAGCTGGCCTTCTCAAAAGGTATGCAAATCCTGCATTGAAACATTACGATCGTGGTCTAAGGAAGATAATGCTAAGCTCATGTTTGGTGTGCCAATGGTTTGGAGAGAACCAACGAACCAGTGTGATAACTGCTACTTCTGCCTTGTAAATAAAAAAGGTTTCAATAAGAAAAACAATGATCACTTACAATACCCAAATATCCCTTCTTCCATTCGACCAGTTGCGCAGTGTGATAAAATACCTGTACCAGTATTTACTGAACTACCAAAGATTACACGCAAAGCCTTCAGTACATCAACTGATACTACAGAACATGAAGATAACCAGATTGTGATAAACCTTCTCTGTTTACTTAGCCTGAATTAAATAATATAGTCCGAGATTTGTATTTGCCAAGTATATCTGCTGAATTGCTGGCTTCCAAGTTGCAAGAAAAAAAATGCTAAAACGTGGCACTAGTGTCTCCTTTTATCGTAACAGAAAAGGAGAGCTGCGTAAGGACTTCCATTCTGATGGTCAACTTGTTTATTGTAGTGATGTGGGAGGACTCCTGCTCACTCGGGGACTGCCTGCATACGATTCAAGTAAGTAAAGAGTTTTTATTGACAGTTCCAAAGGGAGTTTGAAATGTGTTTTACTTCACAACGGAAACATGTACAGTGCAATCCCAATATGGCACTAGGTAAAGATGAAAGAAGAATATGAAAGCATCAAAATTATTCTGGAGAGGTTGCAATATCGTTTACATAGATGGGTAATAGGTGTTGTTTTGAAAATGGTGAACTTTATGTGGGCCTAGCAAGTAGGTTAGATACACAAAATATCCGGGTTGCTTGGGCTTTTGGGACAGTAAAACAAAAAAAGACCACTGAGTTAAAAACAAATGGCTACCAAGAGCCAGTTTGAGGCCTGGTGACAAGAAAATCATTAATGATACTCTGGTTGATAGGAGAAAAATCGTCTTTCGCCCACTACTCATAAAACTAGGTATGATGAAGCAATTTGTCAAAGTACTTGATCACAGTGGCGATTAATTTCGCCACATATGTTTAACCTTTCCAAGCCTAAGTGACAAAAGAAAAACGCACGAATATTTGATAGACTTCAGATAAGAACATTCCTCAGAGATGCCCAATTTGTTACAACAATGAATGTGGCAAAGGCTAAAGCTTGGAACACTTTCTCTAGTGTGGTGCAGAATTCCTTGGGAACAAGAAAACTGCAAACTACAAGGATATTGGGAAGGATCTGCTCAAGGTGCACTATTTACATAGTCACTTAGGCAAATTTACAAAGAACCTGGGTGATGTTAGTGACGAGCAAGGTGAACGCTTTTATCATGATATTAAAGTAATGGAGAAATGCTACCAAAGCCTATAGTACTCCTTTATGATGGCAGATTACTGCTGGAGCTTGATGAGGGATCTTCAAAATGCTGTGGATCACAGAATGTCAAAGAAGAGGAAGTTTGTGCAGCTGTAGCTCGACGACAGCTAATAAACTATTTCTATCTCTGTAATATTTTGTCTATTTATGATATTGTTGTATCTCAAATACCTGATGTAATAGACAAAAAACTGATGATATATTTGGAAATAGTACCCACATTTGCATATTAATCCACTGGAAACCCTTATACCAGAAAAATTGCGTTGACAAGTATTATAAACAAGGCAGCACGAATCATTTAAAAAATATAAAAAATAACCACCGTTTAATTGAGCCCTAACACTAACCTTTCACGGTCAAATGTTGCTTAGATCGTTGAACTAAGGGTATATAAGAATAGCATCTGCCAGTTTTCTTTCCCTTGGTTCTTTGATGCAGCAGACCTTTGAGTCCTTTAAATTTTACTTTTTATGTTATAATTTCTTTTTTTCTTGTCTCATCTTTCGATAATTAATCCCCAAATGTGACTAGAAATAAATAGGAGAAAATGAAGTATTCAAACTTATCACAAAGCCGCTATCCAGAGTAATATACACCGTCCCCTTGTAAGCCATATGCCAAATGTGAGGAGTGTTCTTACTGCCGTTTCTGCTCTCAGATGCGCGGCGTCCTCATCAACACGGGGCACAGCGTGGAGTGGCGGGTTGCGTCCGGGGGCTTCTCACACAATGCAACATCCAGCTCCTCCTCCTCACTAGCTTCTCTGAGAGAAAAGCGCCCTTCGCCTACGTCAGTCAGGATATCGGCAGCCAACATCACCGGAGGCCCCCTATCCTACGTGTACACGGTCACCCACGCAAGAGTCCACTTCGGAGCCCACGACGGCCTCGGCTCGGAGCACACCCTTGATGGACACACCTTTCCCGCCGAGGTAAGTTCGCATCTTCGGAACCGCATAATTTCAGGTGTGTTTCTACGGGATAGTTGTTTTTTATATGTTTCTGACCAAGATATTTGATCCCTTATCCTCGCGCCACCTACTATTTATTTACTTGATTTTCAGTTCGCAAAACTTCCTATTCTCACATGTATGGAAATTAATTGCAGGAATAAGAAAATTCACATCCTACGTTTCACCGATTAATGTGATCTTCATACTTTTATTTGTCTGTATCGGCTAACTATAGGAAATACTAAAGTCCCTTTTTTAAAAGAATTTTTTAACTTTTGGTAGTGTTGTGGTTATATAAAAACGATAGTAGAATAATATGGTTCATTTTTTGGTTTTAAGCCTCTAGTTTCTTCCCCCTTAACTCAGCCTACTCGAAGAAAATAACAATTTGTAGGACTGAATTCATTCCTTTTCAGTCTTCTAATTTTTTTTCTCGCCCTTGAACGCTCATACTTTTGAGTAGCTCTGTTCTATATGCAAACTTATCAGAGAGTTGCGGCTCTGTTTCAGCGTCTTGGGTGAAATT
Source organism: Ceratothoa steindachneri (assembly GCA_963969495.1). NCBI lineage: Eukaryota > Metazoa > Arthropoda > Malacostraca > Isopoda > Cymothoidae > Ceratothoa > Ceratothoa steindachneri. Next base: position 83,338,321 of record OZ018336.1, on the reverse strand, counting down.
GGTCTTTGATTTGTAGGGGCAATTTTGGAGATTCAGGTGAATTACGAATCCAATCGTTACTTCAAAAGTTCTAGAAAATTCATCAAGTGATGATTGTCCCATGTAGATTGTTACACCAGTTAATTGGAAGGGGCTTAAAGTTCTCCATAGCATAATGCCTGCAAGAGAACTTCGGTTCACTGAGTGGACTTCCAACTCTCTTTTTCTATGCCAAGGAAAGCTAGTAGATAGCACAAGTTAACTTATACAATCTCTTTTCTAAGATATATTCTTCGTTACCGCTTCACTGGCACCTTATTCTCCTGCATCTGTCCCACACTGGCAATCCACGTGTAGATTATTACCTTTGGTAGCTGGACGAGAGACACGTCATCCTGGTCCCACAGTTCCTACCTTACCGAGGGTAGGTGCAATTCTAGCCCTTATATTTGAACTCAATTCAGTGATAGGATAGGTTAAACCGCAAGAATTAGAAAGCTGCGAAGTGTACTAGGCTTCCTAATTTCTCCTTAGCTTCCAGTTTACATAAAGAGGGAACTACTATAGCTCAACTCTTTATAAAACACAGTACAAGAATAGAACCAGAAGCAGCGCTGTTGCCTCTGGTTATTGCCCAAATTGTTACCCTAGAGAGTACTACTTTTGACTAGTTGTGGCCTCGTTTCTCCTCCTAAAGCGTCCATATCGCCAAGAATGTTGCCTTTGGCTTTTTTGGAGCACACTTCGTGTTACGCTAGATCCATGCCAGTGTACATATATGGATAGCTACAAGTCCCAGGGAGGTGTTGGTTTCCGCCTCATATCCCCTATGCTTAAAATCAACGGGGCTCTATCAGTTGTTGACTCTTTCTTTACGGCCGAGCTGGATGCAATCCACACTATGGTACGGGAGATAACGCACTAGGTCTCGATCGGAGACCTGGTTATGATCCATTGCATGTTCTTTAACCTAGCCTAGTATTAAGCTGTAGCTTGATCCCGGCGACTTTGTCTCTCTTAGGCAGTCGCAAGATGGGGTTGTTAAAAGAAGCTCAAATATTTGAGTGTTTTGATCTCCATGGTATCTCCTTCAGGGTTGACAAACCGCTGGTCATCCAGATAGTGGGGTTGGGTTGGTGTACAACTACAGTCGCAGTGCAAGATGGAGCGTAAATCTGTGGTTACTGGGGGGGGGTGATGACAAGTATCCCTCCACTTACCAAGTGTAACATTCTAGAAAGGATACCTTCGTGCTGCATACCGATAGGATAGGCACTTCCCGATGCCATCTCGTGAACTTTAAATACATCGACCCCACTCAGCCTTTCGGGTTGATGATATTTGCCACATGACTGCTAAAGATTCTTAAATTCTATTTTTAATCTGTGTTCTTTCAAATGCTCAAATTAAAATTTAGGCGCGCCCATCGATGACTGAGATGAGAACAAAATTGACTGTAAAAATGGAGTGCTTTTAAAATGTAGGAAGGAATTTATGAAAAATTACAAATTTAAGCCTTTTTGCGTGGCGGAATTCCAAGGTTGGATGACCATTCGTGTGTCCTTGACTTATTCACTTCCTACTAGTTTAGTTTTAGGAGGTGAGGAGGATGCACCTTAAAAAGATCAGTGCATATATAAATAATCAGTACATACCACCTCTTTCTGTCTAAAGTTTGAGAAGATTAAAGTCCAAAAACGATTTATCTTCTAGGTATTCTAGAGGCGTTTATAAACTTCTAACATTAATTTAATGAAAATGGTAAATAAATTTAAGCCACTTTTAATTCTTTATTGTTGAATAAATAAAAGCTACGGAAAAATAGGAGCAAAATTTCTCTTAGAAATAAGAATGAAATCTGTTGGCGAGGTTACTTTCGGGGTGTTAGAATATGAAAAGTAAGGGTGGGTGTGGAAGTGTTTAGTAAAATAATTTAGCATAATGGAGGAATAAAATTAAAATAGTCTTTCAAATATTAATATGATTCTACGCTATTAGATATTGAAATCCAACTCTTAAAAATAATTAGACATGTGTAGATGTGTAGTCGTAAAAACATATATATTAAACTCATAAATATAGGCGGTTACATGGTTTGATTGAAGTAAGTGAATGTTAAGGAGAAAATAAGAAGGACAGAATTCAAAGAATTTGCAATTTTCCCTTTGAAATCGAGTGACATTGTAAAACTCCATTACACGAAAGAGAGAAATAACCTACCAGATGTGAGCGAGGAAAGAACGACGAATGCCAGTGAATGGTGAAATTTCTCCTTGAGGGAAGAAAGGAAATTGTGGTAATAAGTTTTTTCTGTTTTAAAAAGGGGGAAGACTAAATAATGGTTGTCACTCACCAGAAGTTGTTGATTAAGGTTTGTAAATAATCTAAAATTCAAAATGTAAAGAAGTTCCTCTGCCGAGTAATCAAAAGACGGTTCTTCTTGAAACCTTAAGGAAGGGAAGGGGCGAGTCTCGCAAAAACCTACCATAGACCCATCGCACAATGACCATTTAACAAAGACAGAAACCACAATGGGATGTCATTTATAGCTTGAGAAATCTCTCTATGAATGAGATGTGAAGGATTGTGTGCCCTCCAGGTTCCTTACACCCACAATTTACCATACCCACCCCAATGCTTGCAGATATATATCTTCCACCCCTTTTCACTTACTCTATTCTAGATACTCTCTTTAAAGATCTTTCCTTCCGAACTTTCTGTGGGAGCTTGAAATGCTATGAATAAAAATCCTTAAAATCTATATAATGATGAAGATCGGGGAAAGTGGAAGCTATTTCAGATCACAAATATTGCAGTACAACACTTCTGCAATACTACTAAACTCCTCTAATTATTGAGACCAGGAGAGTGTTATAAACGTCCCGAAGGAGTCCGTATAAAAAGCACGCATTCAAGACGAAGAACTTGAACCACCTGGCGTGGTGATTTTGTTTAAGGTCAACCACCAGAACATGGGAGTTGTAGGTGGAGGACAGACTCATTATAAATATGTAGCAAATTTATAAACGAGATTTAAATAAGGGTTTTAGAGAAAATTAAAGTAACAAAGAAGAAAATCGGCAAATATTCAACATATTTAACTTAGTGAGGTTTAGAAAGTTTTAATTTTGTTCGAACAAATTTAGCAACTTGGAAGAGACCTTGGAGATATTTAGGCAGTGAAAGATGAGGGAAATTAAAGTCGTTATTTCGTTTTGAGCATTCCAAGGAAATTCATGAGGTTTTTCAATGTCGCTCTTAAATGTCCACTATAAAAAGGATTCCCCGCTCCGTCTCAGTGACCATCTCAGTTTCCTCACTGATAAAATTACTGTTTGTTTCCTTACACTTATTTTACAGTGTATATGAGGAATAAATGCAAATTTGGGTGTAATGGACAGCTAACCCAGGTATTCTTAATTATTTCTGCTGCTCAAACTCGTTGAAGATAGAATTAATATACCATCTAGTTTCGTTCTTCTGATCATATAATTTTTCGATGCCTTTCAAGACTCAGTAAGTTGATTTTTGGTATACTTATTTTTCTCAACTGATTTCACTCTCTGCTCTCTTTGGCTAAATTATTGGTGTATTTGAGCAGAAAGAAACAATATCATCATCAAGCCAACCCTGACTAAAATTTTTGGAATCGTGATTTTAAGTTTTTTCAGTACATTATCCTGAAGGAGATTTCAAGCATTACATTAAATAGCTTTGGAGAAGAGGATCGTTAGGTTTAATATCCTTTTGATAGTTCTAATGATTTAATGCAGCATTAATAGCAACCTTTATTGATTGTATATGCAAAAGAGAATGTCATTTAAAGGCCTAACATGTCAGCAATGCAATGGCCTTGGCTGAATCGGCAGGTTTTGCTAGTCAAAGAATGGCATATTTTTTCGGTGCTTTTTTTTTACGTTCATCTGATACACAATAAAAAATCCTTCGAATGTTGAGACCGCTTTACTGCAATTGGTTTCCATGCTGACAAGACCCTTTTAGAGTCTAATCCTCCATAGGAGACTCGTAAATAGTAATGACTTTTAATTACAGTCATAAAGTTGTCCATAAACCTCTTATAACCCTAGGAATAATCGACAAATACGGAGTTTGGCGGCCAGATAAACTGTCTTAAGAGCAACACAACGTAAGAATATTCTTTTAATACTTATTGTTCCGAAATGTGCCATGAGTCATTTCTGGTAACAATTGGTCCAGAGGAAGAAAGGAAGGTTCTATACTGCAATATTGAACGCAAAAAACAAGTGCTTAATCGCAAAGGACAACCAGTTGGTACACCTAAATGTGGTACACAACACAAGAGGCTACATCTTAGATTTTTGTTTGGATGTTAAAGGAACTCAACTCCAACCACTACCTCTATAATAAGAAGAAACCTTGGCAAACCTGTACATTTAACAATTAAAATGTTTAAATAAAGCTCTTGACCCTAAATGCCCTTCACTGATCAATGGAAAGGGTTTCCTACTACTTCATCACAATACACACCGCCTACACATGGAATGTGTAGGATTGTTTTGTCCTCCCAGTCAAGCACCCACAATTAGAACTTTCGACACAAAGCCTAAAGAAGTATCTGTGGCCATCACTCTTCCACAAACTTTATCTTTCTTTACCTTCACTACTTCCTTTAAAGATCTTTCCTAATAAACTTTGGCGTAATACGCCCTCGTTGACATTGCGTCATAAATTGATGGCAAAACACAAAGAAAGATCACCTAATTGGCAAAGTATAAACAGATGTGGACCTAGCTAAGGATATCTAATCCTATTTCATATTAAATAGATGAATTCTTAAAGAAAGGTAACCAATTCTTAGTAAAACGCTAGCAAAGCATAGCAAAGAAGTTTAGAATTTTTTTACTGAATATTTATTTCCTATATTAAAATTTATTTCACTTCACTTTTTTAAAAAAAAGACATTATTTTTTCGGAGTCTTGATATTTTATTCTTGCTCCCAAGTAGTCTTTGATCCCTACTCGGGTTGATACAAATGATAACTGAAATGTTGATGATATTTTTCATGTTAAAGAGTATGTCCTCAAATTTCTTTAGTCGCAATTTTTGTCTAATTCATGTCTGTCTTCTGCTTTGTTTCTAATGTAATAAGACATTTGCTGGTTCTGAAAGTTTTACTGGTTCTCTCCCTCTTTCATTTATTTCCCTGATCTGCTTTTTTAATTTTCCTTCCGAATGAATATCGCGTTTTCATTCCCCATCTCGTGTTTGGCATAAAATTATTCCATTTCTTCATCGTAATAAAATTTTGTGGGCGCATAAACTTGGATTGCTAGCAGAGTACAAAATTAAAAGTTGATATTTCGATTAATACTTTAATTGATATCTCGGATTTTCCTGTAATTTTTTTTAGGAAAGCTACTATGTGGCCTGTATTAAGAATCATGCGACAAAAGTCTGTCACACGTACCTTTATTATAAATTCTGTCATCAAATTACATTTAAAATATATTGTTCCTCCTCCTTTCCTTGTTAATCCACTGAAGCCGATGATCTTTCATTCTGTCCTCTTGAGTTTTTCTGGTCACGGAACTTAGTGTCATTAGAAAATATCCGAATACTCCAAGTACCAAAAGTCGTCAGCCCGTTTGCAGTCAGTTCAGTACCCTCTTGGATTATTAGTACCTTCAGATCTTATCATTGGTTTCGCTCTGCCTAGACAAAGATCTTTATATTTTGAGAACTCAGGTTCCTGCTTTGAATTGATGCATCCTCTTTTAAATTTGTGGAAAATCCCCTTAACTGGAGGACTATTTCAACAAATCAGTAATAGTAAAGTGGTATCGGAGTTGCTGTGTTCTCGTGTACGGTCTTTCTGTCCGTCAAGTGTAAAAAACACCTTAATGAGTTAGGTCTCAGTTCCAATAAGAAATACAAGGACTTCTTTCAAACAAGATAATTTTAAACACTCCTTTGGAAACATATTTTAACACTGGGATATGAGCTCAAGATGCAGATCAGAAAGTAATGGCAACTGTTTCGCATTAGCGCGAAACTCAGGAACTTTGCCCAAGAGATTTAGATTGATAATGACAGCGCAATCCTTCGAGATTAGCAAGAAATACTGTTCTCCGAGAATGTCGTTTGCAATTACATCCACTTACTGATTTTGGCCCCATCTGAGTTCTTTTTGTTCCTAAAACTCAAAATCGAATTGCATGACAGAATGGTTGAATCCCTCGATGATTAGAAAATGCTGTTTTGATATGTTTAGTCTACATAAAATCACTGAACAGAAAGAACTCTTCAGAGGTACATTTATAGATCTAGGTTGGCGATATTTCTCGAATCAAGTGAAAAAATAGGTTAAAATTTAGATATTTTTATTTAAAAAACATATCTATGATACTTTTTCAATGCTTATCTTAATCTATCTGTATTTTGCATGGTGAAATAAACGCAGATATTTTATTAAGATTATGTTTTCACCGTCCATCAAGTTATATTTACTCTTTCAACAATCTATATTTATATACATATATAATTAACTTCAAAACCTTCAGCCACTACTCTAAGCTACCTTTTTATTATTACAAGTTATAGTAAAACAAAACGAAAAGAAGTATAAGAATCGCTTATGAAGAGCGAAAGATAAAGTGACAACATGAATGAAAAGGAAATGGCATCAAATTATATAGCCAAAAGTGGAATTTAGATCATAACGTGGAAGAAGAGGGATAGAGCGGTTGGCTCTCAAATGGTGCACAAATATATTGTCTTCAGCTGTTGCTGACCAAATAAAATATATCCACGCACTTTTTCCACCATACTTTACTTTTGAGTTGAGAAGAGAAATGAGCACATCAGAAATGGTCGTGATTTCTTTAGTAAATTGCAGAATGGAGACAGGCAAAGAATTTTGGATTCATTTATGGCTATTCTTTAGTGAAGTAGTGAGAAAATTAAGTTAGGAGGTATTTGAGGAGGTTTAGATTAAAACCAGGTAACACGTTCATTATTTCAAGTACCTTAATACGAGCTTCAATAATAATTTTGAACAGGTTAATTGTCGTATCTTCAAGTAAGAGCAATTTCAATTCTTTAAGTCTCTTTTTATGTATTTTTTGGCATCCTTGGAATTTAGCTTTGTCGCCTTTTGCTGTACTATTTCCATTTAAGCTCTTTCATTGTATTAATAAAGAGACCAGAACTGACGCATGACTGTTTTTAATAATAGAACCATTATTTCTCTACTTTTATAATTTAAATTCCTTACAATAAAACCCAATGATCTATTTCCTTGATTAGCTATTTGGCTGCAGTGTTTCAAAAATTTAAATCATTTTAAATTAGTACACAGAGATAACGTTCTCCTGACCCGATTTATAAACTATTAGCCTCTAAAGAATAATCAAAGTTTTTAATTCGTAAGACGATGTGCATAAACTTTTACTGATTAAGATCAAAATCGCATGCCCTGTATTATACCAGTTAAATACGTCGTTAGTTCCTGTCTATTTTTCCTCGATCTGAGTCGTGTTCTGCCATATTACATAGTTTATCTTGGCCGCTAATTTAAAAATCCTTCTTAACCCTCTTTAATTTAATTCATTATTCAGTTAAAATATAATACACAACAACAAACTCAATCAGATAACAACTTCTAATCAACCTCTGGATGCGGTTTGTAAGTCAGTTTTCGATCCAATGCATTATATTACATCTTACATCGTGCATTCTAAACTTTTCCAGAAGTATCCCATGTGGACCCGAATCGAACAATTTCTAAACCAAGGTAAGTAGTGTCTACGTAGGACTTTACAACGATCCTCTTTTGTTAAACTAATAGTTTTATAATATGTGGTAGAAATTTCCTCACCTTTCTTACAAATTAGAGTAACATTTCCTGTATTACCCATATGTTAAGGAGCTTCGTTATATATTCCTGATAAATTAGTTAGATTTGAACTTTGGATTTTCATTCATTCATTCTTTACGGAAATCTTTTTTTCTGCCTCCAACCAAACCATTTGTGTTTTCATTATCGTAGAAAGAAAGTAAAATAAATTTTAACAAAAGAAAGGAAAATGGTTGTTACACAAAACAATTTTTACAGAACCAAACATCTCTAATAATATTTTCAGTAATAGTAATTAAAATTTCGGTTAACCTCTTTTGTAAGTCACCCGTTAGTTCAGTGGTAGAACACTGGACTGAGGTTCTGAGATTCGAGTCCTTGCCGGGGCGATGTGTTTTTTGGTACCTGGCTTTTTTCAGGGTCATCTCATGTAAGATATCTGCTCCGTAAAACAGGCAGTATAAACCTGAACGTAGTTGATGCTTGCTAGTTTTCACGGCAACCACCAATGGGCGAAAGCATTTGGTCTTTCCAAAAAGGGTTGCGTTTACTTTTCACTTCAATATTTACCACTCTACAAACACAGATTTGGGTGTGCGTGATCTTTGGAGATGCGAACGGAATTTGTTTATTTGGGAAGAAATATTTTTCAGGCGAGGCAGTAATAAATCCAGTATTTTTAGAAAAATTCTCAATTAAATCCACCAAATACGTTATTCAAAGGGTCAAATAATATAAAATTGTAAAGATTTCCGTAAAAATCTTTTTGTAGAATCGATACTAATACGATAAATTCCCAATTTCTATCTTTCTGACGGTCAGTTAAAATTGAGCTTATATTCCCGGAACCTGATCGTAAATCGTATAGTTAATGATCTTAGAACCACACACCCTGATTAATGGCGCCTTTTCTTTGTTATTTTATCTTGGTCGGGATTTTGAGGCTGTGTAGAGACTTTTTTGTCCATTCCATTCTCAGTATACGACTAAAGAGTGTATGATAAACTTCATACAGAAACTAGTCTCGTAAATAAATTATATAGTCCTATTCAGTGGTTTCACACTCATATATATATATATATATATATATATATATATATATATATATATATATATATATATATATATATATATATTATCATGGTAAAATGTTTGGAGACTAATAATAGATGTTCCAATAACTTGGACCGATTTTAAATGTGAGTTAAGTTTGAGCGTCTAAGGATTTTTTCTTCTTCTTTCAGATTTAACAATTTCAGTCTTTGGCAATTTTAACCATGGAAAGATTAACAATCGAACAACGTGTTAAAGTTATCAAAGCCTATTACGAAAATGGACGTTCAAATAGAAACTCATTTCGGGCATTTCGCGATTTTTTTGGTCAAATTCATTCACCACCTGAGAGTTAAATTGAAATTTTCTTTCGTAAATTCAAACAAACGGGGTCAGTGGCAAATATGAAAAGGCCATTGCGTGCTCGTTTACGCCGTTCAGCTGAAAATATTGCTGCAGTGCGCGAGAATGTGGCCGAAGATCCTGACATTTCTATTCGTCATCGCGCGCAGGAATTGAACCTCTTCAAAATAACGTTACATCGAATTTTGACAAAAGATTTGTCTCTACACGCTTATAAAATTCAATTGATACAAGAACTGAAGACTGCTGACCATTTGAAGCGCCGTACATTCGTCAATTGGGTACCCGAGCAAAAACAAGCCGATGATAATTTTTCGCAAAAATCATCTTTAGTGATGAAGCCCATTTTTATCTTGGTGGATTCGTTAATAAGCAGAATTGTCGCATTTGGGCTGATGAAAATCCCACGAAGATTGTTAAAAAGCCACTGCATCCACAAAAAGTCACTTTTGGTGTGCATTTTTTGCTAGCGGAATCATTGAGCCGTATTTCTTCGAAAATGATGGCGGGAATTCTGTTACTGTGACAGGCGAGCGATACCGTACCATGATAACCAATTTTTTATGGTCTTAATTGAATTCTATGGATATCGAAGATTTGTGGTGTCAACAGAATGGCGCCACATGCCTCACAGCCAATGCAACAATAGCGAGGTCAATTGGCCAACACAATCGTCTCACTTGACGTCTTTAGATTTCTTCCTTTAGGGTCATCTCAAAAGTAAAGTCTATGCCAACAAGCCAAAAACAATTCAATAGATGAAAGATGAGATAATAAGGCATATTGGTGAGATCGAGGAGCAACCATGTAGAGATGTCATCAAAAATTTTGACCATCGAGTGGAGGTGTGCCAATAACACTGTTTTATTTACTGCTAACTTCGATCCGTCTTTATGGAACACCCTTTATATATCTTGAAATTTTTTATTCGTTTATAAAATTTACATGATATGAATAATTTCTCGAATTTTTAAATTATTACATTTTCATTAAAAACTCCTTATTTCAAAATAACAACAGAAAACAGCGAAGTCCTTCGCAGAATCCGGTTCTTGTCGGATTTGTGTTTCATTTCCTAAGGTGTTCTCATTCAATCAGAAGGTTAAAATAAGGACAAATATGCGTTAAATGAATAACGTTATGTAATTTTCTATTTGATAATATTTTATGCCAAAATAAAGGTTGGGATCATTTTTTAATTCTAGAAATAGAAGGAGTACCATCTTAATGATCATTAATGACTCTATAAAGACTGGTTACACTCCTATAAAGAGGTCTTCTGGACGCCTAAGAACTTCAAATGATGGCCAAGATCGCCTCCTGGTAAGGGCCTACATCCCCGATCGGGTTACTTCTGCCGCTAAGCTTGCTCAGGGTTGTAAAGAAGCAGATGTGAATTCTTCACTACGTAAAGTGAGGCGAGAAATTTTCGACCACGTCGCGACTCGCGAGGGGCTGAGATGAAGCCTCATCTCACCAGGAAACTCTTAAGGATAGGCTCCACTTTTGAAGGAAGTAGAAATAATGGATTGGTAAAGACTGGGATGAAGTCATATTCTGTGATAAAGTCTCCTTCCAATTGTTTGGATCTTCTGGATCATCCCTCTTTAGGATGAGTAATTGGGAGCGATTTTACGAGTCATTTGTTATCCCCCGCTGAAGCATCTGAAAACCTTAGATGATGGCAATGATTCTAATCAAAAGGAACTGGAGCCCTAACAATTTTGCCTAAGAACACTAGAAATGAACTCAAAATGGCTGCAAGATTTGCTTCATCGGCAACTTTTCCCTTGTCCTAAAATAAAAACAAAAATAAAGTTTGTGGTTTAAAATTTCATTGAACCTTTAGATACTTTGGACCGGGAATTCGCCAGATTTGAACTCAATAGGGAATCTTGGGGCGATAATTCAGTAGGTAAAAATTTCACTTTTTTTTTTGTTCCTGGGTTGAATCTTATTTTCTATTTGTTGGTAACAAGAGTAAATAGAAAAATTCTATTTTGATCCTACAAACTTTGTTATTGTAGGTAGGGCACATAATTTATAAATTTGGCTATTTGGAAAATAAAGCTAGGGTATTATTATTTTCGAGAAATATCGAGAAGATAAAATATCCTGTAGGATTTAATTTTTCTAAAAGTATGGTAGAAAATGGTAAATCTTATTTTATAAAACATTGGAATGTTGTAGAATAATATTTGATTTAAGGAAACATTCCAAAACATTCTCGAATTATTGAGCAATTTCTAGAATTTAGTAGAATTTCTTGTTTCCCAAATACTCCAAATCTTTCCACATCACAACCCTTGGAAAGTATTAGAATCTTCTGGAATATTCTTGAATATTACTTCATAAATATTTATACATCTATTCACAGATCTGCTATCATTTTAGATCTAGCTACATAGTTAACCTATAAGAAAAAAATGGAATCTAGAGGCTGCAATCGTTCTCTAGATGCATTCTCTTATATCTGCGTAGAGTTCCTCAAAACAAGAGCTAAAATGCTCGGGTTCGAAGCAGACTTTAACGTGCCAAGACAAACCCAGGGCACCTCATTTTGCTTGTCAACACGGCCAAAAAAACATTGGAAAGTAAGGAAATTGTTTGTTTCAAAGAGCAAAGTATTAAATGTCATAATTATTTAAGCTATTATGCTTGTTTGTATACCAAAAGAGAAATAGAATATACTCGTATATTAAGAAAATACAAGTTAAAATTAATAATGCTGCCACACCTGTGGACTTCAATAGAACCTGTATACAACATGGCATTTTACCTAATTACATAGACAGTATTTATATATATATATATATATATATATATGAAATGAATAAATTACAAAGTAGCACGTGAGGTTCCCAATTAATGAAATCTCCGGCAGCAAAAGGAAAAGGTGCTTCCAAGTACTTTCCAATTTATTCGGCTCATCCTTGAGAATGAATTGAATAAAGTTCGAAAATACTTGGAAGCGCCTTTTCATTCTTCCTGATGGACATTGCATTCATATATATATATATATATATATATATATATATATATATATATATATATATATATATATATATATATATATATATATATATATATATTTATATATATATATATACATATATATAATGAAAAATCTCACAAAGTGGCATGTGAGGAAAGCAATAATATGAAAAATTGACCCACAGGAAAAGGAAAAGATGAATCCAAGCACCTTCGAACTATATTTGCAAGTTCATTTTTTCAAGGAATATTAGGAAAATGGAGAAGACACCTTTTATAGGGTACAAAGTTACGAAGTGAACGCCAATCACATAGTACAAACCAATGGAAAAAAACAAAACAAGAAAGAAAAATACCAAGAAAAAGAACAATAGGCAACTAATAACAGACATATGCATCCCTAAAACGATATACCAACAACGGCCATGTAGATGAATGGAATATGGTGGTTGAAATAAAACTTTTTAATGATTATCATTTGACAGAAAACATTTAGTGCTAAAAGTTATTCCACAGACACAACAAAGACACGTGGTGGAGGATGCAATGCGAATGATATTACACTAATAAAGAGTGACAACAGGCTGAATTATGAAGTTGTTTTAGCTAAACTTTCTTCCAATGGAGGTTCATCTTCGACCTAAACCTCTCTTGCACAGCCTTGCACGTGTAGGCCATGGCAACCTCCTGCTCTAAGACTTAGTCCCCCTTCTTCGTGATATTTCTCACCATGGGCAGATATCCCTGGAATCGGCCTCGGTGAGGTTGTAACCCGCCGCGTACCACACCACCGTCATCTTTTCTTCATTCAAAGCCACGACGCCGAGAAGAAGATTTCTTACAATCTCTAACCACAATAAAACTCAAACAGAAATAAAATGTTTCCATCAATAGGCTCTTAAATTCCTGTAAACGATGTGTAGTGGTGTGCGAAAACAGTAAACAAATACTAAGTTTTATCTAAACAAAAGATTTTGACTCTAAAATTCGATCGCACTTGGAATTTGGGGTGCAACTCTGGTCTTCCTCTCGAAGCTTGAACAATGAATGCTGACTTCCATTGACGGGAGGCAGCAACTACAATGATTCCCGTATTGTGATAAGAGCTCACATGAGGACACATTGAAAGGCGTAATTCGATGGAGCCACGAAGGTTGAGTCCTGAACTAATGGTACTAATTTAAAACAGTTTTTAAAAGAAGAACAAAAACAAGATAATGTAAAACAAAATAAGGTTTTCAAATTTTCTTAGGATAGGCTGAATAGTTACGATGTTATTGCCAAAAAGCACATTGAAAAGTGAAATGGTTAACATTTGACCGACGACCTACGGACCGACATAGTCGGGTGCTAACGTCGCTAAACTATTTTCCCTTAAAAGGTGAATAATAATCTTTGACATTGTTTGCTCGTGAACAAAGTGTACAATCCACGACTGGAAAGCTTACAAATGTCTAAGGTAAGTATTTTCTTAAGTTCTCATTTGAGAGACCAAATATGGACGGACCACAAGGGCATTGCTCTCACTCCTAATTTTGAACTTGTAAACAGGTATTAATTTTTTTCACTATTAACAAAATGATTGGTCTGTCTTCATTTGCAAGTGAAGTTTTGAAAAAGATTTGTCTGGCTTCATTTGCGAATGAAGATTTCAAAATGATTGTCTGGCTTCATTTCCAACTGAATTTTTGAAAATGATTTGTCTGGCTTCAATTGCAACTGAAGTTTTGAAAATATTATGTTGTTGATCATAAAATACGGACAGACTTCTCAGATAAATAGCCATTAAAATTAATTGATATTCTCCCATTTGGTCAAGCCCTCGTTAGAGATAAATTAGAATTGGCGGTTCACTTAGGGCTTCCTCAAAGGCAAAAGGACTTCTTTACGTTGGTAGAATTCATTCAGAGAAGAATATTGGAATTTATTCATGAAATAAAATAAAATTTATAAGTTCTTAATTGTTTAAAATTCGAAGCAATTCTAATGATAGAAAGTATAAGTTGAAATGTCTAACCGAGCACCCACTAGATAAAATGGCTTCAAGGTTGTTAGGCTAGTTTTACTTGAGATTAGGATAGTGTTTGAAAGCACCCGGGCCAATGTATTCAAGAATATAATAGAAATATATTACCTTAACCTAAACGGACTATTAGAAAGCAATATTAATTTTTGTCCCTTTTACCTTCTTTCCTTAACTGCACTCTGATTTTCCATCCCCTCTTTCCTTTCTTCGTTTGTCTGTCCTTAAGATATCTTAGGGTAATTGTTCATTTATAATTTGTAAATCTTTACCACCAATAATTTTGCTTCAATATGAAATCAATTCAAATTGTTTGGCAGCAATTGGAATAGGGACCATTTGGCATAATTCGAGAGTAACCCGCATTCTACCAGTTAGTGATTTTATATATGTAAATTATACAGTTACCAGAAATTTACTAATATTTTGTAAACACGAAACATCTGAAGTTTGTTGTACCATAATATAACCTATCTAACCAACCTACTCTAAATTAGGTGAGTTAAGTTTAGGTTAGGTTATATTAGGATTTAAAAATCCTTGGGATGTCTCATCTTTACAAGATCTATTCACTAAAGGAGAGAAAGCAGTATAAATTAAATCCCCCAACACTTATATCAAGTTTAAAATGAGAGAAACAATTAAGATCGCGAAAACAAGTATTTGAATAAATAATAAATATGAATTAAAGGAAAGAAGTGAATTAGGTAAGAGTCGCAATTCTTTATTACCTCCTTAATTAATAAAACAAATAAATTGCCAAAGGTTTCATGAAAATGAATAAATCTCTAATTAAGGCCTTGTTAAAACAAATGTAATATTTTTCATTTGTTTTTAATAAAACTTAACCCAACTCTCAAAGTTGGACTTAGCAGTCTTCAAATCACTGATATTAAATCTTCTTCACTTCAAGAACTGTATTGTAATTATGATTGTTCTTAATTCTGAAAGTCAAGGAACGAACAAAAGCAGAGTTCATTTATTTTGGGATTGAAGATTATTGGAAAATTAATTGCAAATATTTCTATGATTATTCCACTTTGTGAAATGTTAAAATGAATCAACAGTTGGTACTGAATTGCAAAGAAAAAATTTGTGTTTTTTTGTAATTAATTAATATCTCATGATATTTAGAAACGCAACACTAAATGAAAAATTATATGACCCAATTATAATTAAATCATTGCGAAAAACAGAACTGATTAGAACGCATGACAAGAATTAAAGCTATTGTATCAGAGAAAAGGAAATCTGTGGAAGTGAATAACTCAATCTTTAATATTTTACCATATCATTTAGGATAATAAACTAATATATGTAAAGAGTATATATCAACGTCCTATAAATTCGCTCCCAGTAGTCAATACCCTCATTGGCATTTAATGTGAATCAAAGAAAATGAAAATAAGTCGTAAAGTCATAAAATTTTTTGACAACAGTGTCTAAAATATCAACAGATTCAAGTTGAATTTATGTTTTGCAAGGAGCGTAGGGAAGATCTTGAAATTAATCCTGGGTGGGAGGCGCTACAATTACTTCGATAACTTAAGAAACTAAAATCTAAAAAGATTGAATTCCAATGATTTTTATACCATCATCTAAACTCAAAAAACTGTCTCTCGATACGTCCAAAAAGATTTGCTCACAGAACAGCAGGTTTAAAGTGCCGGCATATCTTTGATAGTCTTAAGCAAGATTTAGGGAGATTAAAAGATATTTAGGCTTCTTCTAAACATGGATGAGACATGGATTTATCATTACATTCCAGAGAGAAAATCTAGACAAAAGAGTAGCTAACAGGTGAAGCAACTCGTCCCGTAAAATTCAAATGCTCTCGAGAGGTGGAAAAGTTGGTTATGACGACAATTTTGTGAACTATCTGGAGGAGAAAATTTAATAGACTTTCTTGAAGGGCAACAAAAAAAGTGAAAGAAAGATTTGTTGAAAGCTGCCTCGAGGCGTGCTCTTTCACCACGTTAACGCGCCATCTCATTCTTCAAAAGCTGTAAGGCTACGTTGCGGAAATTTTGATGCGACATTCTGCCCCCCTAACTATGCAACCGTGAACTTCTCCCGTACAATTTATTTTTCATCCCCCAAAAGTACAAAAGCTCAGAAAGCGACGGATTTTCATCGCTCGCTTAATGCTGCATCAGCAGTTTCGGCGTAGCGCGCTCGACATTCTTTGAAGAACGTCAGAAAAATGGAAAAATCGCCTGCAGAAGATTATTGAGAGAGAGGGAGGATATGCAGTAAAGTAAGAGTTTGTTCTCGTATGATTAATTGTAATTTAATTTTGGTGTAGAATTTTTTTAATACCTGTATTATTTTTCTTTTTCCAAGTTGGGATTTCTGATGGCCGTTTCAGAATATCCAAACCATTTCTTCACGAGATAGGACGCATCATTAGAAAGTTGTACTGTTGAAAGTAGGCAAATAATCTTTCTCCTCTTTGTTCCTGTACCATTAGCAACAAAGCGATCACTAACATGATTTCTTCAACGTGCTTTTCAGGGTTGGAATTGTGTTTCACTATCCAAGAGGGGGGTACCATGTGAACCTGTTACACTTGGGACCTGCAAGAGCAACGTGTCGTAGAATAACTAGCACATACTTGTATATATATATATATATATATATATATATATATATATATATATTATATTTAGACGAAATGGGCGGTCAAGGTCAATTAGGTGGCCTTCGCTTGTCTCCCAGCAGCGGCAGATGAGGGGAAGAAAAGGAAATGGGGTTCCAAATCGAGTGCGTAGAAAGATTTATCTACAGAATCAAGTGCAATTGGCCGTTAGTATAGTAAAGAGGCTGCGGGACTCTGAAGCTACGAAACGGAGGGTACCAAAAATAATCTTTAATAATTATAATAGATATACGATATATACAAA
This sequence comes from Ceratothoa steindachneri, assembly GCA_963969495.1. NCBI lineage: Eukaryota > Metazoa > Arthropoda > Malacostraca > Isopoda > Cymothoidae > Ceratothoa > Ceratothoa steindachneri. The sequence continues at coordinate 83,321,168 of OZ018336.1, read as the reverse complement.
TGGAAAAAATTGCAAACGGATGTTTACAGTGCAGTGATCAGATTAACAAATTACCAGGAGAGATTAGATACGCTCAAACGTGAGCTCACATGCGGCTACTGTTGAGCGAATATACGAACATACACTTTATGTTGGACTGGTCAAGAAATGCCAATTTAGTCGCTGGAACCTAGCTTTGGGGTTGAGGCTTTATGACACGACGCGGGGGATAGGTGATTGAATCGTAATTGATGGAATTTAACCTCAAGGAGTGAATTCTAGGGAGTACTTGCGCCAGGAGAGGTTAAAGCCGAAATCAAGGATAGCTAATTGACTGGGGCTAAATTCTTTCGGTGAGAATTCTTGCCTTCGAGCTCGAGAAGAAGGTAAAACGGAGCTGAATCGAGAAAACTACGTGTCTCGTGCAGAAAGGTGATCCTATACGGCCTTTTCCCGGCCTGGTCCAGTATTACATATGGGCCGGCCGGAAGCTATAATGCATAATGCCGCAGGCCAAGGAGGAACATCTCTTTAATCAAAGACTCCACTGGGGGGTAGGAATAAGTTCTCCGGACTTTCTTGCTATCGGCCTAAAAGGCGGGAAACGTCTTGTTGCGCCTGCGCACTTGGAATTCTTGTTCATGCATTATCAGCGGAAGCTGCTCGATTCTTTCACGGTTCTCACGAATTTGCTCTGCGTCACTTGACCTCGTGCGTGGCTACATGCCTTCTCTGCCTCATTTCAGTATTAACCTCTATTACCGACATCTCCTCCCTTACTGAGAGAAAACTTTTGGGGGAAAAGTGACATCTGACATTCACTGGATGAGGGTTAAACGTCCCAATTTTCCCGAACACAAGGATTGAAAAAATAATAGGGGATACCAGACCTTAGTTCGAACGAACTCAAGTGGCAAAGGCATAATATATAAATAGACGAGTATCCAGGTACACAAGAGAAAGAATAAATGAATTGAGACAGGACAATGAGAGTATTGACTTTCAAGGACTGAAGATAGTTTCAAACGGAGGTTCGATCACCCCATGTCAATAATGACCTAGAGATATACAAGCAAATAACACACACACAAAAACAAAAATGATAAGTATTAGAGGAAAAATGCAAGAGGGAAATATATTACAAGGAAATCGATTGAGTCGGACAATACAAATGGTTACAGGATCTTTCTCAGCTTGCGAACAAAAACATTTACTACTACATTATACAAACATTCCAAAAGAAAAAAATATTTATCATAAAATTTCTTTTAGATTAGCTTGGGGTAGACTCTAGGGGCTTTCCACTCAGACTATCGGCGACACAATTCAATGAGCCTTTGATATATACAATCTTAAATTGATATTCCTGGATGAATAAGCTCCAGCACATAAGTTTACCTTTATTGTTTTTCATATTTCGCAAATATGAGAAGGGCTTGTGATCGGTCTCAATAAAGAACTCTTTACTTAGGAGGTAGATCGTATATTTTTGCACTGCCTATATGATGGCAAGGGCCTCTTGTTCAATGACGGCATAATTTTTACCGAGGAAGTAGCCTACGATTCGCGTAAGCAACAGAAAGCTTTCACTATTATCACCACGTTGGTAGAGTAGAACGCAGACTATCCCTTCGTTACTCGCGTCAGTCCTGATACAGAAAGGCTTGTTAGGATTAGGGAGACTGAGAATAGGGGCGGACGCTAATTTTCTCTTAAGCTGGGTGACTGGTTGAAGTTGGTGTCGGTTAACGAGATCCAGACAAAGTGTTCGGTAGACCTTTTCTTTAGCAATTCGCACAGAAGGGCAGAGAGCAAGGCAAAATTGTGGACAAAGCGGCGGTAGAACAAAGCAGATCCCATGAAGGATCTCAACTGTTTCTTATTAGTTGGAAGTTGCATATCCATAATGGCGCGGAATTTGTCCTCCTGGGGGCCAATTGGTCGATTGACACAGACGAAGGGTTCCTAAATGCTGGGAGAGGGACTATTGACACGGTGCCTTGGTGGATGGTATCCCATCCTGGGATCACTTAAGATGAGTGTATGATAGTATCAGGTGATCACCCACCCTAATTTTTAGTGGACCCGCCAATCTCAACCACGTATGGGGCACGACTATTTGCTTGCTTGGCCGCCGTGCTGACGAGATTCAGCGTCTCGTCCGGCCCCAGATTAGACTCTTGTCCTTCTTTCTGACACCCCTTTCTATTACCCTGCTTCCTCATCCTTCCGGCAACCTCTCCCACAACATTCTCTGGTTGGCTTCTGATTTCACAGGGTAGATAGAAACATCACAGTTTCCTCTCACCCAACCATCCTGGATCAGCACTTAGGGCGGATGGGACAACTCTTCCTCACCCCTGGACTCCAGTTTGGGGTAGTGGGTTTTTAACAATCTGCCTCACCCTTACCTTCATCTTCCTTAAACAATTTCTCTCTGCTTTCACATTCTAACAATTTTACGCCCCAGCACAAGTTCGACCCACCATGCCGAAGGGCTGCCTGGCCACTGGGCGGGAGCAGTAATCCCAAATAGCTGCAGATGGCTCTACCCCTGTATTCACCCCTCAAAGGGATGGCTACTGCGCGTGGTGATGAGTGTTTTCGTCTCGTGATACAAACAGGGTAACGATGCCCATTGATGAGTTTTTCGCCAATCTGTCCCTTCTACGATCATCGGAACCGCCCTCGGGAACTTCAACAAGATAAAAGGAGGTCCGTTCCTCTGCTTTCACAAGTAACACTCCGAACTTCTTTGACAGGAGAGGAGGCTTACTACTCTCATATGCCTATGCGTTCAACGAACTCCCTCTTTCTAGTGGCACTCCCCCTTTACTTCTCCAAGAGACTAAGAAGAAAGGGATGACAGGTCCCATCGGCCAGTGCCCTCTAAAGTTCTGCTGGCGTATCTATCATGTGTACAAGTGGTCACTGTACGTTCCTCCCTCTCTTCCCCCAGAGATGCTAGTTCGCCGGCCCAAGACGAGGCCAAGGGTTCATCGATTTAGATCTGTAATGTCTTTTGGGCCATGGCGACATGGAGGCACCCAATGAAATGAACACGGTCCCCGAGGTATCCTAGTATCAAACGGCAGGATCTTTCATGGGGTCTAACCCAGCGTTGGTGCCTGGCACAGAATCCAATTACGCCCCCCTATGCAAGCTTTTCCTTAGACGTCTCGGGACTCCAAAGCCTTACAAAGAGAGGAGGGATCTCCATCCCCACTGGTGCCCCGCTGAAAGCCAAGACCTTTGTCTTAGGGTGACCCCACATACCTTACACCAGTTTAATATATAATAAATATAACTATATGTCGTAAAATATGGATAATTTAAACTTTTCTGCATTGCTCAGCCGAGGTCGAATGGCTATGTGCATAGAAGGTTTATAGTACAAGCAGAGTGCGAATTAACTAAATGAATGTTGGACAAACACTCAACTATCTTGAAGGTTACGGAAAAATAGAAAAACGGGTACAAAAATAACTTTACTTATATGCAAATTAATATTCTCTTACAAGGTTAAAAGGAGTTTGAAAACAAGCTATTTACACATTAGACTTACACGAGTCTCATCGGCAAAAATGGGGAAGTGAGACTTGGCGGGGAATGTAGCCGTACAAACAAAGAAACAATATTGATCAAGGGTCACTCGAATGACCTTGAGCCTATACGAAGCCGATAATGGAGGCTTATACTGGTGGGGAGGGGAAGTCAGAGAGAGCACTTGTACAAGAGAGTTCTGCGTTGCTGTTACCTTGGAGATTTGGTCCGAGGGAATAATCCTTGCCTTTTGCAAATTTGAAAATAACTATCTTGACAATGACTATTAACGGGGTAAACTTAGCTCTTGCTTTCGAGTTATAACAAGAATCGAGACTGAGTGCGTTGCGTTCTAAGAGCGGGTAGAACGAGTATGTGGTAGACTCACGCGAATTAATCGAGATTACCCTGAGCTTGGATGGTTCTGCGAGAACACTGCGGAGTCCAACGGGACGCGAATAGCGGGTACTGACGGGGTTCGGGCGGAGGATACTGACTGTGGGGGCAGACGGCGGATACTGACGGTAGAGGGCGTGCGCTTGATACTGCCTTGTAATTCTGACTCAGGAGGATGTATAGTCGGGTCGAATGAGGTTTCCTTCCCCCCCCCCCCCTTCGTCCGAAGGAGAGGGTTCCAAGATCCGACTCATTGGCGTGCAGGGTAGTCTCGCTCTTTTAACATGATCGTGAAAAGATTGCTAAGTCGGTGAGGTCAAGCTGTTTTCGACTCTCACTCGGGCCTTTTCAGGCTATCGGGATTGTCGCGGCTTTCTACGATAGCAGGCTTTCGGACACCAGGGTGTTTCATAATTTCGCATTCCACTAGCACAGACAAAATATGTGACCCAGATGTCTGTTGTCTCTCTCTCCATTGAAAGCCGCGGATGCGCCATCTCTCTCTCTCTCTTTCTCTGATCTCTGACACTCCTCCATCCCCAAGTGGAACTTCAGGGGCAGAAGGGACATCGAAGAATGATTAATGGTGCGGAATATAACTTAAAGTCTTTTGACAATGGCTGATAAAGTTAAGAATACCTAGGACACATTTTTATAATGGAGCCAAAATACAAAATAGTGGAGTTAGTGGGGGGGTAGGAGGTATAGCATACGTATAAATATATATATACATATATATATATATTTATATATATATATATATATATATATATATATATATATATATATATATATATATATATATATATATATATATATATATATACATATATATATATATAAATATATATATATATATATATATATATATATATATATATATATATATATATATATATATATATATATATATATATATATATATATATATATATATATATATATATATATATACATATATATATATATATAAATATATATATATATATATATATATATATATATATATATATATATATATATATATATATATATATATATAAAAGGATACGCGTTTTCTTATTATATCATTGAATATACCAATTTATTTTCTGCAAAAAATTTAGACATGGATAAAAAAAAAAGGCTTGGAATTAGTTTGGAAAAGGATCTAACGAGTTCCTACTTAAACTATCAGCCATACAGCTATCGGTGCCTTTTAAATACAAAATGTGGAATTAGAATTCGTGGAGGAACAAGCTCCATCGCATCAACCGACCGTTATTATTCTTGACATTACGCAGGTATGATGTCGCTTTGTGGTCGATTTTACTACAAATTCCTTGCCTAATAACTACATTCTAAATTTACAGATTCCTTAAATGATGGTAAGAGCCTCTCTCTCAATTACCGAATACTTTTTTTATACGCGCGACTAATTTTCTTCTTGAGTAAGCGATGGGGTAACTTTCGCCATTATCCTCATACTGGAGGAGGACACATCCTATCCTGAAACTAATCGCGTCGTTGCGAACTTGGCCTTCTCAAAAAGATGGAGGTTCTGATCTATGGTGTGGATTAGTTTGGCATCGAATACGTTAACTGAATTTAGCTTTCTAAAATCGATGCACATTCGATAAGAACCATTAGCCTTGTTTACTATGACAACCGGAGAACCATAGCTCGACTCCGAAGATTCAATGATATGCAACCTTAGTAGTTTATCTACTTCGTTATTGAATGCTTCCAGGAGGTGTATACGTAGGGTGTATGTTATAGAACAGATTGTTTCCAGGATGGTTAGTTGGATATTGTGCTCAAAGTGGGTAGCACCTCCGGGGATCTCGAGGATGACATCTTTGAAACGACTCGGGAGCGCTTGCAGTTGATCCTTTTGAAATAATTATAGTTTGTCACATATCTTAATTTCCGCAGGCGGGAAATTATTAAAGTAGGGCAAGACATGCAACAGGTATTCCTTTTCTTGCTCCACGCTGGCGACTTGGATTACGCAAATGGGGTCCAGGTTGTAACCAGATTCCATGGGGGATTTTTCGTCGATTGCCACTACTTAGTTGATGCTCACACGCCAGTGGTACCTCTTGAGCATATTTATATGGAAACGCTCTTTCCGAAGGGGTTTTAATAAGGTAATCGACGGGACCACGCTACTCGATTATGTGGTAGTGGCCCTTCTACTGGCTCAACAATTTGTTATTGTCCATGGGAAGAGAAGCAAAACTTCTTTCCTGGGGTTAAATTTCTTTTCTTTGGACTTGCAATCGAAGTATGTCTTATACTTGTCAAAATTAATGTCGACGATCTGAGATGCAATTTCGGCGCACTTTTAAGCCTCATTCTTAAATCCTTTAAATACGAATAAGAAGTCTGGATATTTTGAACCAATTACTGATTGCAATAAAGTTCCTTTAGGATACTCAGGGGGCATCTGATGTTTCTACCATATAAAAGTTCAACGAGGACAATCCTATTGTACGATGGGGGATGTCACTGTAGGCAAAGAGGGCTACCGGATGGAAGCGAGGCTATACAGTGGGCTGATCTGCACACATCTTCCTGAGAATGGACTTGAGGATTCCATTTAGCCTCTCGCACATTAAGTTCCCACTCGAGTGAAAATAAGTGGTAAACAGGGGCTTGATTATCAATTATTCACCAACGTACTCCATTAATTCGGAGGTAAATTGACGACCACGACCTAAGAGGATTTATTTGGCCAGGACCACAGGGGTAATGATATAAATAAGTAATTCCGAACAGGAGGTGCTTTCGATTTTCTTAGTGGCACAGCCTTGGGGAATCGAGGAGCAAAGTCGACCGGAGTTAAAACGTAACTATAGCCTTCGCTGGACGGGGGGTAGGAGCAGTCCGATTAGGTCGATAGCTACTCGGGAGAAGGGTTTAGAGATTAGGGGTCCCTTCTGCAAAGGTGCTGTTCTGACTCGTCCTTTTATTATCGTCCCTTGTCAAATGTCGCACGAACGACAATATCGCAGATTTTCATCGTTCGCGCCATGCCAATAAAAATATTTGAACATCCTCTGAGCGGTCTTCGTGTGACTAAAGTGCCCAGCAAATAGGCTATCGTGAACCGGCTGCATGACTCGAGGAACATGGGAGTAGGGTATACATAGTGCGCGGGACTTGGTATTTGTTTCTCCGGTGTACATTCGATAGAGCAGGTCGTCCTTGATGAGGAAGGAAATCACTTTATTACCTCTGACGGTTTCGCGTGTTTTGTTCTGGGCTTTTAAACACAGTGGACGAAGAGATTCACATTCCCTCCGGCATTTGGCAAAGTCATGGGTAATTGCACTCTGGAATTCAGGAGTACACAGGGTTTAAGAGGTGTATAGCTTCCAGTTTTATTCCTTGCGCGGGAACAGCTAGTAACAAGTTGAGCCACAGGGGCAGAGGAATTCCGAGGATAGGGTCTGAACAACTTCATCCCAACTAATACAATACGCGCAATCAATGTAGCAGTGAACAATGGGGAATTCATTGACGCGCCACGAGTAATCATACGCTACGGCAAACTTATCGTAGTTCAGAGCCACAAGGGGGAGTAGTTCATCGGATACAACAATGCACGTGCACCCTGTATCACGCCGAGGGTGGAGAGTTATCTCTGCGTACATCCCACCGTCAGCCAACTTTGACGCAGGAGAATTCCCCTGTGTCGTGGAACGGTTTACCAGGCCCTTTCTTCTGCTCAGGAATCTGAATGTTAGACACTCGCTCTGTAGAGATTACTCGATCAACCCCAGGGGTCAGGCTCTTGCCGACCTGATCAGGTTGACGAGCTAAAGATAGGTTTCATAAATGTGACAAGTTTACGCATCACTGTCCTAGTACGCTTTATTTTGCTTCCTGATCTATCTTTGTGCTCTCTGGGTGCTTAGCCTTATTTTGAGCGGGGGTTAGTAAATGACTTCCAAATTCAAATATCTTTCTCTGGGCGCCTTTCGCTTGATATGGAACCCCAGTGGTGTCAAGTGCGGGTGAGGTGGTCCAGATTTCAGGAAATGACTGATTTCTCTGTCTCAGTTAAGGAGGTTAGTTCGGTGGATGAGCCCGTTGAGTTCCCCGGTCACGTCTTCACCGTGGGCCTAACTACCCTTCCTAGAACGTCTGGCCGTTTTGAACGTCGACTTATTCCGTGGTGGTCGGCCAAGTCTGAAGCGGCCCTCAAACAGAAGCGTTATGCCTACATGCGTTATAAGCGCCGCCCTAACGATTTAACTGTCGGCGAATTTCGTCGAGCTAGAGCTAGGTCCAGTATTTTTCAAAACACGCCCGCCGCTCTTCCTGGCGGCCATACGTCTCTTCACTTAAAGTGAAGAACCCTCTGGCAGAGGTGTAGCAGCAAATCAAAAGGGATTTGTGCCAGGTTCTTGCAGGACCCATGTCCCGTTCTACAGGAGAATGGGACCGATATCTCGGACAACCCCGCCCCCCCGTCAGTAGCGGAGTCCTTCGCGACCGCATTTTAAAGTCGTATCAGTGCTTCACCAGTATTAAATGCACGAAATGATATCATGGAAGGCCGCGGACTGCACTTTAACTCCAGGGGCGGAGAACCCTTTAACGACAGGTTTACAATGAGTGAGTTGCGTTCCGCCCTCGCTTTGTGCGTGGACAACGCTCCTAGTCCGGACGGTGTCCCGTACGTTATGCCTTAACACCTCGATGAGTGAGGTATGGCCTTTATATAAGATGTATTCAAGAGTATCTTGGTAGAAGGTTCCCTTCCAGACACTTGGTAAATCGCTAGTGTGCTCGCTTTTGGCAAACCGGGGATATATCAGTCTAACCTGGCCAGTTTCGGCCCAGTCTCTCTAACCAACTGCGTAAGCAAGTTGATGAAGGAATTGGTCAGTGTCAGATTAGCCTTTTTTATGGAGAGCAGGGGCCACCTTTCATCTGCACCCTATGGCTATCCGCAAGTTCCACTACACGATTAAGGGCCTTAAGGCCTTCCATCGTTTACAGTACTACGACATGGTGTTTTTCTATCTGGAGAAGGCCAATAACACCAAATGGCACTACGGTATTATGGAGATTCTCCACACGATAGGGGTGAGGGGACGTCTTCCGAGTGATCGTCAATTCTGCGAACGGGTGGGCGACCCCTCTGTTGCGCAATGGAACAGGAAGAGGAAGTCCCGCAGGGAAGTGTCCTCAGTGTCACATTCTTTTCCGTGAGCATCGACATTATCACCTCGGTGCTGCCAGAAGATGTTGTTTCTATACTTTACGTGCACGACCTTTTTATTTCTTTTTGCGCGGGCCCAGACACCAACTCTGATGCGTCGACTCAAACAGACATTGGATCGCGTCTCTCGCTAGGCCAAAACGCACAGGTTTCGGTTTTCCTTGGGTAAAATTAAAGTGCTGCACTTTCCACTGTATCCATTGCTCCACCCTGACACCCCCTTGTTTCTCAATGGTGCTCGCCGTCAATTTGTGGAATGGCACCGTTTCCTTTGTCTTGTATTTGACCGAGGCCCCCCCTTTTCAGGCTCATATTCGCAGCCTTAGGGCCTCTTCTACCTACGCCTTTGCTCGTTCGAAACTCCACTACGGATGCGAGTTTCATCCATCCGCCACTTAGCGTGCATTGCGGAAAGTGAACTCGATCCACCACACTGGCCTTCATCTGGCGACCGGTGCTTTCCCCATATCCTCCATGGAGAGCCTACTTGTTGATGCTGGGTTAATGTAACTCGCTCTGAGCCGTGTTCAGCGCATTATTGGCATGTACGTCGTGCCCATCGCCCAAAGCTCTCACTTCATCCGCAGCTGATCTTTACGGTGGCAATGCCGCTGAGAGACGCCAGTCATACCGGAAGCACTTGGAGTTTAGGGCTAGGAACTCCTTCGAGAGTTCGATATAGTTTCCTGGTTGGAGGTGCCCCTGGTTTTGCCGTAGACGCCACCTTGGTAGGTACCACCTTTGACTATTTTTCGCCACGCCTCTTCTCCTATATCTTCTTCAGCGCCGGGAGTATAACTTTCTTTCTTTATAAAGCACACTTCTTGTCACGCTAAAACCGTGCCAGTGTATACGGATGGTGCTAATTCCTAACCGTGGGTCGGTTTATACGCCGTATCCCCTCTTTTGACGCCAGCGGAGCTTTGCAAGAGGCTGAGTTTGTTTTCACGGCCCAGCTAGTTGCAATACACCAGACGTTGCGGGAAATAACGCGATGTGCTCGGTTCGGATACTGGATTGTGATTTATAGAGAATGACAAAGCGCCCTGAGTACTCTCGGGGTAGTTGAATCTCCACATCCTCCGGTGTGTGGTATCCATGACGCCACGGTTTTGGCGAGCCGGGCGCATGTCAAGATTATCTTCTGATGGGTTCGTGGAGATTTAGGAATTGCGGAGACTGAGCGCGCCAAAGAGTCCGTGAGGACTCAGCGACAATACCAGCCTTTCGTCCTTCCTCACACCGATTACACAGCGGGAATAGGGGAAGCTCTCTGAGCTGCTTGGCATGATATTGCTCTCCAGTGCGCTTCGATTTTTCCAATGGAAATAACTCCCAATGTCACGACGGCTTCAGGTTTCTCTATGCCGTTTCCAAATTGAATACACTCGTGGGACGCACCGCCAATTGATGGAGCACTCGCCAGCGCCTTATGGTTACGAATGTGTTCCTACCTAGATTATTCGGTACATTCTTGTTAGCACCTTATAAGTGGTATTCGCGCACCTTACCTCTTCTGTTACCGGGACTAGCAGGGTCGCTACCGCTTGTCATTTACTTAGAACTGCTTCAAGCACAGAGACTTTAGGACTATAGGACATTTGGAGGAGGCTGGCATCCTCTACTTTTCCATTTCCTATTTTAGGTCGCATGTTCCTGCGCCGGCGGAAGGCGAACGTACCCACGACATCGGAGTGCACTTCCTTCATGTTGGCTTTTTGCTATTTTCCTTTATTGTCGGTAAAGTTTATCCTTCCCAATCAGACTCTTTAGGTATTGACTACACTTATAAGTTTGGTCTTTTCTCTTTATTTTTTAAAATTATATTAATTTTGCATAGATGCTTTTTTTTTGCAAGTTATTTATTTATGTCTTTTTACAGCATTACCATTTTTATATCCATCTCCCCAATTATAATTTTCTGAAACGCGGGTTTATCTTTATGGTCTTTTTTCTTTGATTTTGTACGAAGACATTCTCCAGCATAGCCTTTCGCCGGTGTTCTGATCCAACTTTTTTTTTCTTCCTTCTACATCACAAAAAAGGCAAGCTCGAGCCAATAATACTTTATCCAACTTTTTCCTCTTTTCGCACTCTTTCCTCTCTCATTGGTACCTATTCACTTTTATTTTTTTCAGTTGTTTTTATATATCTCTTGTGGAAGTCTTAATAAAGTTGTAGAAATATGACTCTGTTATTGTTCTGAACACTAAAATTGATGATAAAATAATAATTAGCAGATTTTTAGTCAATTTTCATCATACAAGCCACACAAAGTTTAAATAAATTATGGCAATTTTCTATTTTTTTGCAATAAAAGAAGTTTAAAATACAAATACTGGACAGGAACATAAATTGTGTAAATTTATACAATTTTATTAAAACTTCCTCTAGTAATAAATAAAAACAAGTAAACAAAATTAGAAGAGAGCAGTTTTCCTCGATTTGCGTTTGTAATGTAAATCACTTTCCGGTACAATCCCTAAAATGCTGTCTCCCATCATATTTTCATTGTATATTCCTTGGTGTCTATGTTCAGCGTTCAGTTTATCTTGATGGAAGAGCTACCCTTGCCCCAATGAGTAGGCTCCCATTTTCCATTTTCAAGATGGGCATCAAGAATTTACATCTTCTAGAACATCCTGCAGGCTAGTATTCATAGATTTTCACTATGTTTTTAACCAGTTTCCCTTAAATGTCAACTTTGTGGGTGTTTGTTTACAAAATATGACACATCAAAACAAAACCCTTCCAGGATTTTTCTCTTTCTTTTTAAGTTTTTTAGCAAAGTCTAAACACTATGATTTTCCTAATTTCGTTTTCAACAAAGAAGCCAGCTTAACTTTTGCATCAAAGGTTTGATAAAATATTTTGAAGAGATTTGAAGGCTGCAGAGATTTTGTTAAGAGCTCGAACAAACTTCTTCATTAGATACCTTTTGAGAGTCTCTCAATTTCTCATGTTTGAAATTAATCCATCTGAGAGAGAAGTGTTATTTGTAGGCAGTGCTTTTTGTGGTAATGTGCTGTAATATTCCTACTGTTCCAAAAGCAGAGATTACATGGAACTAAGTCAAGTCTCCATGAAAACCAAACAAAATTTTTAAAATTTTGAAATCATTCATCACTTTTCCAGCCATAGTTCTTATACTTAAAATCATGTAGCAGGCGATTGGTGCTGTATTATTCTGATGGGTTTTGTTGAATGAGCCACGTGAAGGGATTGTGTCTTTTTTCGATTATAGAGATGTACAGCTTTAATTCTTCTTGAGGAGCTGTCAATGAAGAGCCTCTACTCATCAAAATATCAGCCTTAAAGCTCAGTATTAGACTTTCGTAAGCCAAGATCTCTGACTAGGTCGTTTAGGTCTCTTGGATTTGGATCGTATGGATTTCACTTAACAGCCATATTTATTAAACGGTAGTCTTTATCATATTTGATCATTCTGACTTCTGAATCGCTGCCTTTTGGGGGGGTGTAGCCTATTCCTTTCTGGAACTGCTGGTATAGCAAGTTTAGAATTGTGGGTACTGGTGCAATAGAGGAAGGAAGATCTGGATAGGAAATAGCAGGTACCTTTTTGCTACTTCAGCGTTTGGAAGCGTCCACCATGCAGAAGTAGTAGTGCTTGAGTGGTCAGTGAGTTCGCGCAAAATGCTGGATAGGGCATACATACCTAATGGTTCTTTGTTCAATCTATACCACCTTGTAAATGAATATACTTTATTACTCTTTTGGCTAACAAAAAATTTATTAGCTCAGAAACTTGTAAAATTTAATATTCGACTCTACAACAAACCACTTTCTTACCTTAAAAGGTTGTTCATGTCCTGTATTGTTTACAGGCTGGCATGTCAAGTTATTTTGTTAAGATTTACACATTGTCATAGATGTTATCACACCGCCCATTTTTGCTCTTACTTTGAGCAAGATATAACAGAATGCATCGGGAGTATAATTGCAGCTTCTTGATGCCATTTCTCCTCTAGTGTGTTTACTAAGGTAGATAGATCATAAAAGATAGCAGAGCTGCGAATACTTATATAAATATTTCTGAGGTAATATTCCAGGATATTGCAGAAGGTTGTAGAAGTTTCCAGGGGTATGTTATGGCAAGTTCTGAAAATTCATAAAAATTTACTAAATTCTAGAATTTATCATAAAATCTAGAATGTATTGGAATGTTTCGTTAAAACAAATATCAACATTTCAATACTTCTTTTTTAAAATAAGATTTACAATTTTCTACTAAAATTTAATAATATTAAAGCTTTATAGTCTTGTATATATTATAAATTTTTTCTCGAAATTAATAATACCCTAGCTTTATTTTCCAAATAGGTAAATTTTTAAATTCAGTGCCCTACCTACAATGGATCAAAGTAAACTCTATTTTCATTTATTTTCGTTAGAACAACTAGCAAATTACACTTCTAATCCAGGAACAAGAAAAAAGTGAAATTTTGTTACATGATTTTATTAATTGGGGGGGAGGGGCATTAACTTAAGAAAGGATGTAAGATGTTTAAGTGCTAATTGTGATAAATTAATTCTTTTCAGACGATAACCATTTGTCTCTCTACATTTCCATCTTCCTCCATAAAACATCTTCCTTTAATTTCAGGCATTTACGGTTAACACGTTTCCTATCTGAGTCAGTATCGTCATTGACCATGTACCCTGTTGTTCTTTCTTTTATTTATTCATTTCTCTCACTTTTCCATCTATTTTTCCTCTAGTGTACGGAAATGCTCTTACTAGTTAGAACAGTTTCTAAGCTTTCATTTGAATATCTTTATTTAATTCTCTGCTTTGCCTAAAGAGAGCTACAAAATAGAACATTTGTGATAATCGACATGGTAAGAATGTTATATGATCGCTTCGAAGGATCCCCCCTCCCTTCCCTCTCCTCCCAAGTGTTAATTTATGATTGATAAGTTTGATTTTTTTCATGTTTTTTCGTTTTTCTTCTTCATCTGAGTTAGCCTTTTCTCAGTGTTCTTCTGTCTGTCCACAGCTGCAGATGTTCGGTTACAACTCGCAACTGTACCGCAACTTCAGTCACGCCGTCGGGCAGGTTAACGGACTTGTCGCGATCGCCGTCCTGATTAAGGTAAGAAGTTGATCACTTGGGGTACTTTTAACCATTTGGTAGCACCATAATCTACTCCTCTCATTGTCCTAAAGATAAGTTCACTCATTACACTCATTGCGCACACTCATATACTTCTGTCTTTGCATTTATCTACTAAATCTTCACCTCATCTTCTCTTAATTTGTTGGGACCACCCACCTGCGAGAGAGAGAAAGGGAGCATGACCGCCATTACCCTGAAGATTTGAACTCTCTACCTTTCTCATAATTTCTCTTTCACTATCTTCAAAAATTAATTTGCTTTAAATACCCTCATTGGTTTTCTCATTTGTCTTAATTCTATCAATCAATCTACATCCATATCAATCTTTTTTTTACTAATGCATTAACTGATCAGTCTAAAATTTCATCCATATGCCCATTTTCCACTTATTTCTCGGTCTACAAATATGGGACAGACAATTTCCTATGCATTTTGGTAATGGGGGAATTCTTATTTATTAAAATGACCAGAGGATTACACAATGAGTTGTAATCAAATTCCACTTGAATTTAAAATGTTGAACACTATTATTCGAAAAAGCTGAGTTAAAGCCAATTCGTGTATTAAAATAACTGTCGTCATTTCCTCAAAACCAGCGTTCTAGAAGAGACCGTAGAAATCAATGAAACGTTAGCAGACTCAATTTAATTAAAAATTTAACTGACTTGTAATTAATAATTTCCTTTTATTTCAGTCTTCTTTTCAGACTTGATCCTGTTAATTTCCAAAACATGTAGAATTGACTGGTTTTTCTAATCGTCGGTTCATTTCATTACTGATCCTTTCTCGTAATCTTAAACTCTCTGGTCTTTTATTCCCCTCTCTTACATTTACTGATACTGATCTACTCAAAACCTTTTCCCCTGTGGTGATCGCTTATTTACCCTAATATCGAGAAAACAAGCGTAAACAGGGGATTATATTTCTCTGTAAGTTTCAACTCACGAGGGGAAAAAGAGCACCAATTAGTAGGGGCATGAGAGGATGAGGTGGATCAATGGAAGTGAACGAAGAGTTGTAAACAAGGAATAGAAATAAATGATAGATGAAACGAGAGAGACAAGTCCCCAAAATATTGTTTTATGTTTGTTTTTTCTCTGTAACTCGTCTGTTTTGTTTGTGCCGTCGGAACTACTATTAGCTTTGAACTACGAACGGATTAATTCAAACGAAATGTTCGCTCGTTTTTTCATTGATAGAATTGAGGGAGCGAGGTGCGTTTAATTTGATTTCAGGGGGCACTGGTTCAGTTCTAGTTAGTGTAGGTCAAAAAAGCAGTAAAAGAAACAAAAAGTACAAGAGATAATTACAAGTTTCATTTCCCTAAACATCATCCCACATTCTTAAAAATGGGGCGAATCTTTATGACTCTTCTTCTTCCATCTAGTCTAAATACTTGAAAACGTATATTATATTTGAATTAAATTACACTATGCTAATTTCAACATACACATTAGTTTATATTGATAAAAATCATTTTAAAATTTTCATTTTTATACTTAAAAGAAATTGATAGATTTCACAACTCTACTACATATTTTGTTTTGAAAGAATACAATATAAATCAGCATTCAGAGTAAACTGATTAAGAAAGCTTATTTGCCTTATAGTGACCCTGTAGTCGTAGCGTATCAAGTTAATTAAGAGTTAATTATCTTTCTTTTCATTATAACCTTAAGGTAAATTTTCCATGTTTGACGAACTATTTAACAATTCTATTTAAAAAGCTTTAATGAATATAATTGGTGATTAAGATTAAAATAAGTGTAGAATAACCAAGAAAACTCCCAGAAATTTACCAAAAAAAAGAAAACCCGGTACTCCACGGTAGCAAGGTAATTGAAGCAGGGAAAGAAGGAGAAGGAAATACAGATTAGTTATTAGAAGTAAATAAATAGGGTGAGGAGGAAACTATGAAGCATGGATATGAGTGCAGCAGTAAGCTGCTGTAATCTTGAATGTTGTGAGTGGGGTAGTTAAAGCCCCCAGGAAGAAATGCGAAGGAATTATAATTTTTTTGCGAAGACGTAAATATTCTATGAAAGAGAATAAACCTCTCCTTGATTTCCTCATGGGAAAGGAAAACAAAGGGCCTCATTTTGGAGTTAGGGAAAAGGAAAATGTCTAGAAGAGGGAGAGGAAGCAAAAAAAAGGAAAAATAAAAATTTAATAAAATAACCATAACTTATTATCAAGTCAGAAGGAGGTAGATGACCATCGGAACCTTCATGAATATGTTATAATAATGAACTGGCAACTACATAATATTTTATTTTGGCTAAAGCCTAAGGATGGGAAAATGGTCACCTTTGATGCATATATAATATTGACCAATCCAGCGCAATCTTTTGATCGTTTCCTGTGATGTTTTGGATTCGATCAATAGAGTTTGCAATTTCGTTTTATTTGCCTTCGGCGATTAAAAAGGAATTTAGAGGGAGAAAAGTGCGCTAACCCTCCAATCAACCATTTCACGAGCCCATCTAGACCAATTACCTCGACTTAAGGATTTAGAACCTCAAATCCCTTCGGATGTGACACTAACCAGGTCTTTGATCTTTCCTTGTAGCTTGGTAACGAGATAACCCCGGAATTCAAAGTGATGCTTCAGCGAATCGAAGACATCCAGTTCGGAGGTAAATGATTAACGATACCTTTTACTAATTCACTTTTTTTGTTTCCGTTTGATATTTACTCAAATCTTTATTGATTTCCTTTCTTAGAATTTACATTTTTCTCTCGTACCTTTGGCCTTTTCCTTCCTATTTAGTATGAATTATAACTAAAAGGCAATTTCATTACTCTATAATTTTCCGTCCTTTTCTTTCAATTTAATATCATTAAAACTTTCCACTTGGGACCTTAGAATATTCCAAAGAACACTGGGTGTCATAATACTTTGCTCGGTATCATTTATGCTTTCAAATTTGGCTAAATGGGACAGGGAACAGGAGAGAAAAAGCTTCCCTCATCTAAAATGAATTTGTGGGCGGACCTTGGTGCAGACGATGACCGCTATATTTCAGATGTCGATATCTTGGGTATATTTCAGAAAACTTAAGAAGAGGAATGAAGCCAAGATGCTCGTTGAATTTACCCAATTATAGAACTTTTGTTAAATGAAACGACATGAAAGAGAGCTAGTGTAATAATTATCATTGATATTTCTACTACGTGGAGAAAGAATGTGAGGGAGAGACAGATCAACTCAAACAGTGGGAGTAAAGAGGAAAAACGAAGGTAAACAGACTAATATAAAACCAGGATCCTTTAGCAGTCAAGGAGATTTTTAAGACGACATGAACAAATTGGCACATACATCAAAAGAATAAATCTAAGTCTTACATGTTATGGATTGGGGCACATCGTTTTACTGCTTTACTTATTTTTTACTTGTGTCTACTTTTTTACTTTGCTCGTCTAGGGTCGTTCATGCCTTCGCCCTCCATATCAGTGAGCAACCTTTTGCCTTCCACTGAGCACTACATGACCTACGAAGGGTCATTAACAGAACCGGGCTGCCAAGAGACAGTCACCTGGATAATCCCAAACAAACCCATCTATATGAGCCCATACATGGTAAGTCCCGACTCATTCTTCAAATTTGACCTTCAGTTCCTTCCCGTTATATTAAATAAGATTTAGAAGCTAATTTTATTTTATTTTTGTTGAGAAATTTATCAGATTTATTTTTCATAATTTCGCTGCTTGAAGCGCTGACTTGAACGATGTTGCTGAAGTCAGATTTTCGCACTGTTGTTTTGAATTTCTAATACTCCATTTTGTCGTGTCCGCTCGTCACTGCTCTACCTGATAAATCACCCTGATTTTCAGTAGTAACAGAGATGTTACTCAATAATATATGTATGAATTTCTCTTTTCTCCCTTTTCCTCCTATATTCGAGGAACAAGAGAATGTTTTCTAAGCCTCTCGTAGTCCTCAAGATGTTTCATTCGACCTTTCATTTTCGTACACGATGTGTGCCGCTCTAAATAGGTGATTATTATCGTATTCTGTAAACAGTATATAAAGGTCTGTATATAAGAGGTTATTAAACCTTATATCAGCTTTTTATTTTGTTTTTCTAAGCTCGTGACTGTTCTATTTATTTCTTATTCACATATATATTTCCTTTCAAATAATGTCTTCCTCTGCTATTCTTGTCATAAGTGTATAAAAAGCCTGGACTCCTTTTGTTATATCTGTGGCAGTTTCACCTTTTCCAATCAAACATTTGTCAAGCAAGTCTCTCTTAGATATTTTAAGAAAAAAATGGTAATCAAGACAAGTCTTAGGTACCTCACAAGGTTTGCAAGCACCGTGATTAGTGTTTACGGATGTAGCCCAAAGAAACACGTGATAAGTTGGCACTTGGTTACGTAAATTTGGCGAGATCCTAAATATCATTCCAAAGACTGTTAATTTTGTCTTTAGTGAAAAGTTCATTTGATAAAAAAAACAAATGTAAAATTGACTTTCTTAGGGCTATATCAGCTATACGTCCAGTGCCTCATTCAGCTAAAATTCTAGTGCCAGTTTTCGTCCACCTACCCTGTCTTGAAGATCTGGACCATGATAAAGAAGTCAGTGAGAGCAATGATACAGATTTCGAAATTGAAGATGTCTCAGCTCGTATGAGATTCGATCAGCACGAATTGAATGATTTAGTACAAGATTTGAGACTAGTAAATAGTCTTCAGAACTTCTATCATCTAAAGTAAATGAGAAAAAAGAGCAAAAGGATACTACTTTCAAACCAAAGAAAGTACATTTCGGCAGTACTTTCGAAGAGACAGTAGCTCTGTATATTGCTATAGGATACAAGGTTTACTGAAGGAATTGAAAATTCCAAGCTATAGCTAAAATGAACTGCAAGTGTTCATCGATACCTCAAAGTGGATTTTAAAGTGTATCCTACTCTACCTTGGCAATTTATATGGGGAAGCCCCAGTTGGGCATTCAGTTAGTCTCAGTGAAGAACTTGGAGAAAACAAGAGTCATAGGGTTGCTGTAATATCACAAACATAATTGGATCATGGGTTTTGATCTTAATATGGTATGCTTACTTGTTGGGCAGCAAGGTGGGTACACGAATTGGATGTGGGACAGCAGAGCTCGAGAGAAGCAAAGTTTGGAGAGGAATTGGGCTTCAAGGCTGATCTCAAACCTAGTGATCGCAATATTCTACATGAGCTACTTGTTGACAGAACGAAAATTATCTTCACACCAGTGCATATCAAAGTGCGTCTCATGATGCAATTATTTAAAGGATTACCAAATGAAAAGGACTATTTCAACTACCTCCTTTGCATTTCCTTGCCAGTCAATTGAAAAACTAAGGCTGGTGTGTTTGATGTTCCACATATTCGGCAGTTCATCTAAGATGAACATTTAATCGGGACGATGCCTAGTTCGAAAAAAATCTTTTGTCATCATTCAAAGACATTGTTCAACACTTTCTTAGAAATACACGATTATAGAATTACACCGAAATATTTATAAAAAAGAAGAAAGCCACAAAAACGCTACATTGCAACATGAGCATCAAATAGCATTTTCTGTATAGCCACCTTGCTAACTTCCCGTCAAAATTTGGTCAACAATGAACAAGATGAAAGATTCCAGCAAGATTTAAAAGTAATGTAGGAACGGTAGCAGGCTAGGGTGGAAGTAAATATGTTGGCTAATTACATTTGTAGTATAGAGTAAAATTGTCCTCATATTGAATAATCCAGGAAAAGTACTATGCAATTTTGACTTACAGTAACAATATCCTGTGTATGAACAAAATAAATAGTTTAAACATTATTTTCCAGTGTATGTAAATTTTTAAATCATTCTATAAAATAAGCACAAATTTTGTAGATGCGATACTTTTATAGTTTTTGACACATAGTGAGGATATCGTGTAGCTCAAAAGTGAGCAAAAATCAAGTGTCAGATGTAAATCAAAGAAATTTGTGTTTTTATTTGCCCAAGTTGAGTATAATCAGCAAATGAATTTACCTGGCATTTCATTCCAGAACCTACATATGGTGATTACGAATAGTAAAATTAAGACTAGTCGCAGAACTAAGTCTTGATGTACTCCACTTCTGGTTGGTAGACAATCAGATATCACGCATTTTAAAGTACAATTGGCTTACGATCTCTTAAATAAATATGAATCTCAGTTATCTTATCGGCATGAAAGTGCATAAGGATAATAAAATTAGATATAACATATCGTAACTTGAACCCGAATCGACAGCTTTTGCAACACGGTGATGAAATGGGGCCAAACTCGAGAATCAACTTCTCAGTTTCCTGAACCCGTGTTGACAATTTACTAAAGGTTGACTACGTTTCTAATTATTGGGTCACCTTTTTAAATAATCAACTCTATTAGTCTACATAAAAGTAAAGTTAAGCTTACTGGCCTATCGATAATTTTCCTTTTCAACACCTCTGACTTTTCATGAATATTGGAAAAATATCTGCTATTTTCCAGTCTATGAGAACAAAATTTGCTTCAACAAAGTAATTTTACAGAACAGCGAGTACAACGGAAATTGCGTTCATGACCGCCTTAATACTTAATGCGTACATATATCTCATGTACCCAGCTTGCTTTATCCAGAGTCAAATTATTAATTGGATTTTGTACATCGTAACCCTTAACTATGATTTTATTTTGGGAATGTCAGTATTTTGTTTTCCAGGCTTTTAATATTTAATTCGGAATATTCCTATTCAAAACTAAAGCAAGGTAATTACTTAATACAGTCGTTGTCTTTAGATCATTTTAAACTAATCGCTCGGCTTGTTTTAGCACTTGAACTGACTTTATTTTTTGTTCTCTTGTATGGAAGGATGCTTTTGGGTGTTCGTGTGACCGTTCTGGTAATCTATTTCCGTATCTGCATTTCGCCGCGGGCACCTCCCATTTTATGTCTTTGTAGGCGGCAAAAGTTGGCATTAATAAATACATGCTTATAGTGACCTTTTCTGCCCTATGTTACTTTTGAATAATTGGATAATCCAAGTTTCGTCCATCCTTATTTTAAAGTGTTATTATGAGGGATATATCTTGTTTGAAGGTCTTTAATATGCTCAATCAAAACGCTGCAAGCCCAAGAGTAGGTGTTCTATTATCAAGGCCTCTATACCAGTCTCAATCTTGTACCTCATCTCTAATTGCTTGAAAATGAGCTAATTAATACATATGAATCTTTTGCCCTTTAAAGATTTGTCTTCTTATGCCCTGTAGGGTGATTAACAAATTGATTCAAATAATTATTTGAAAATGAGTTTAAGATACCGTTTTCCGAATTTGAACTCATCCTATACCACTCTTTCTGGAAAGAAAAAATCACCTACAATAAACGCATTCTTGCAACGAAGAGTTAGACTATTATCATTAATTAATGCAACGATATTATAATCAAACCATTTCAATCTTCCGGAATTTGATTGATATACGTGTTTATATTTCTGGATATGTCAGCACTTAAAAGGTTCGTATTGGGCTAGAATTTTTATTGATATTTGCTGACTCGGTTTTAGTGAGTGTGAATTCGTGTTTCTCATCCCTGAATTTTTTCGTCAAGTTTGTATGTGTAAAGAGGCCTCTTTCACCCACCAAACTTTTCACTGTTTTAAATTTGATTTTTTTTTTTTTTTAAAGTAGAATTTTAACGAAAAAAAGCCTCTGACCCTTCAGCGATTCTAAAGTTAGGGGAGTCTACTGAGGGAATTTTGGGATAAATTTTTTGCACTAATGAACTCATCAAAAATAATACCTGAGAAAAAAAAATGAGTTTTCTTAACACAGGGATAAAGGATATAATAGTAAATAAGAGAAATATATTCTGCATCAAGAATTCGAAGATCACTTAAATAAAATAAAGCTTATTGTCAGAAAAGGCCAGTTAATTAGATTTAGTTTGGCTTTGTATTGTAAGCATCGTCAACGCAGCTAGGAAAGCTAAAAAATGATTAGAGTTATTCATATTTTATAATGTATTTCTAAGCTCACCTTTTATTAAAAAATCTCAGAATCTGTATAGCAGTGTGATTTTTAGTATAGTTACCATATAGAGGAAAAGTGTATAAATGGTGAAAAGAGTAGCATCACCTTACCAAATTATCCTTGAACTTGAGAAACAAATCCTTGGAAGGAATTGAAATTCGTTGGAAATGAAACGGTTGAGAGAGGAATGTAGCAGGTTCTGAAATTCTGAAATGATTCGATAGTGTTAAAACGGAAACCTCAAATCACCTCTACTCCACAAAAAAGAACAAGAAAGACATGAAGAAAGCTGCACTTGCTAAGGTTTCAAGTCTGTAGGATAGAAGAACATAAGAAAAGAAGGAACAGCTCCTCTTTATATCATCAAGTTCAGTTCCACCTAGCCTCCCCATCCCTACCTCTATCCAATATATTCTTATAACTACCGAGAACGATTCTTTCACACATGAGACTATTCCATTCATCGACCACTCAATTCTTAAATCAATTTCTAGCAATCTCTTTCCTAAACCTAAATTTGTCTTGCCTCAACTCATGGCTCCGCATCGTATCCTGAGGTAACTTGACCCGGCTACTCAGGTTCGAATTTTACCCTTTCTAGGTTTAATGGAAAAGAAATCGCGGCTATGAGTTGCAAATAAAACATAAACATTGTCCTTGGAAAAGTTATGTGACTGCAATTTTTAAAATCACGAAAATACCTATTATTAGCCTGCTCAAGCCTCGAATAATTTAGATATTCAATTAAAACTCTCGCCCAACTTCTTTAGGCGTTCTTCAGATTCTATGGCTGTCACCCATGTACTCACGTTTGCTGCCCACCCGCCTACCCGCTCACCCCCTTGCTCGCCATGCTACGGTACTCCAATGTGAAAATCGTTCTTTCTGTTAATCGTTTTTGATACACTAGTCCATTACTCAAAATTAAAATAACCTTATATTATATGGACACCATCAAGGGGGACAAAATGACGTCGCATTTAGAGTCAAACCTGCTACTGAGAAGTTCCTAGCACGGCTTCCGAAGGCAACGATCATTCCTGCTTAACCTTGTGGTATTCTTCCACTTCGTCTTTAGTGAGCACGATCGGGACAAGGCGGTAGGTGTGGTCTACTTAGAATTTCAGAAAGCCTTTGATAAGGTACCACACCGCCGCCTTCTCCGGAAAGTGCGAGCGCTGGGCATAGACGGAAAAGTAGCAGGATAGATAGAGAACTGGCGAAGTGGCAGATGGCAACGGGTGGTGCTGAATGGACAGGCTTCTGAGTGGGTACCCGTTACGAGCGGGGTACCTCAAGGTTCTTTCCTGGGACCACTACTATTCATCATCTACGTAAACCATATGGATGGTGACATGGCTGACAAGATTTCTAAATTTGCCTATGATACAAAGCTTGGTATGACAGTTGCAAAGGAAGATCTTCGGAAGATTGTGGAGTGGTCGCACACGTGGCAAGTGCTTTTTAACGTGAAACAAATGCAAAGTGATGCATATCGGCCACCGAAACCGCCAATCTCAGTATATCCTTAAGGGCACTGCTATTGAATCCACCGATAGTGAGAAGGTCTTGGGTGTAACAATCACTAGTGATATCAAGTTCTAGAAACAATGCATTGAAGCAGAGAAAATAGCCCAAAGGGTGCTAGGCTACATAAAGGGCCAGTTTGGATATCGGAACAAGGCGATGTTACTGTGTTTGTACAACTCACTTGTCCAAACTGCACCTGGAGTATGCCGCCAAAATTTGAAGTCCTTCAATTCGAAAAGGCATTGCGAGATTGGAACGCGTGCAAGCCAGGGAAACCAAACTGATTACTTCTATCAGACATAAAAGTTATAAAGATAGATTAAGGGAAACCCGTAGACTGCGTGGTCATCTAATCGAAGTTTTCACATACTTCGAGGTTTCGACAATGTTGACTACAGGGATATTTTCACACTTGCTGAGAGCAAGTGGAGGTTGTCAACAGTGAATCTGACGACCAGTTCAAGTCAAGACTAGACAGGGTCTTGAAAAGTGTCCGTTTAAGAGTGTAAAGCATTTGAGCAGAGAGGCGCCCGCTCGACTGCTAGTCCAAAGGTACCCTCATTGAATGGACCGTAAGCCCTTCTAGGGTACTTTCTTTCGTTGTTATTCTTTGTTATATACCTACCAACTTTAATTTCCTTAATTTACCTCAAACAGAGAATTTAATTTTTTCAAAATAGTTTTTTATGCATGGACAGCGCAGAGTATCTTTGATCGTTCATCATAATTTTGAAGTGTGATTTTGATTTGGTTGTGTAGTATTGTGTAAAGGAAAAATATGGAACTAAGTTCTCTCGGCGCCAAAACAAAAAATAAATAGCTCCATAGCAAGGTGCTTAGATATCTTTGAGGGTATAATAATACAATGAATGATTTAAATGTATTAAATAAATACAGTGCAAAAAAGGATTATATTAAATACAATGTAAACGTATCAAATTAATGCAGTGCATAAACAGGTGCATTAAATATATCACAGGATTAAACCACCAACGACAACACGTCGTTACAAAATAAGCACTGCTACTCTGGACAAATGGTACAGGAACGGAATATACCCCCCACCACTCACCCCCCGTTTTACGTCCTTTATAAATAGCTGTAGGTCTCGATAACGAGAACCTATGAATGGGTCGTGAGATGAAAAGCAATATTCCAAATACCTGTCACGGCAGTAGTGAAGCAATCCACGGATGGCGGTTTGCCCTGGAAACGGGAAGGGTAGTAAGAGCCCAAGCTTATTCCGACTTCCTGGTGAAAGCCAAAGGGACGAGTAAAGCGGGAGCTTGCAATCGGTGCAGCGGCAGAGGAACTAGCGGGAAATGTTGCCAGAGGTCTGTAGATATCAGCAAGTCCTCGCTGTATGAACTCCTGATCGGCTCTACTTCTTAGAGTCAGGGGTCCCTATTTATACCCATCACCAATGAGTGCCTAAGTCACGAAGAAATTCCACTGGCTTTCAATTCGTCGACCTGGGCTCAAGTCGCTAAGGCGTAAACAAGGTAGTAAGTTATCGAACTACGCTTCCAAGGAGTTACGACGTACGTTACAAATGGATCGTAAAGCACGTGGTAGGTTATCCTTACATATTGTCTTTTTGTGTGAATACTACATTTGTATTTACTAATTGTTCTTTGTTGGGAATATATTTAAAGTGTTATATAGTGTGCTGCTCTTCTACCTTCATGAGTGCATTCATTCTATTTTTTATGTTACTTATGGACTTTTTTCTTTTTACGAATATTAATCAAGTAAAAATGGCTGTATGCAAGAAAATGAGAGAGAGGCGGATGACTGAGGTTGAGCCTAGCGTGGGAAATTGAACGTGAATTTTATGATGGTTGTTCTCAATGTAGAATATTAGCAGTAGGCGCTGCTAGCATTGTATCTGGGCGGCAAGGGTGTGTAGTTAAATTAGAGGAGACACTCTTACACTCTTTATCACGTTCTGCCAGGAAAGGCTCTCTGATTCGGTGCATACCGGTTCGTATCGCACCTCATGAAGGCATTTTGTCACTGATGAGGATATGCTACTATTGCCATCGCTTTTGCCATACAAATATTTCTTGTTCACGTGCGAAGTCAGGTTTACGCAAAGTCTGTGTAGGTTGCTCCAAGGTTGCACACAATAAGTCTAAATCGTGTAAGGCAAATTGTGTAAATTGAGAAGAGGCACACACCGCTTCTTCAAAGCAACATAGAGCGTATCTCCTGGGGAAGCAAATCCAAGTCATTCCGGAGGCTATAGACTTTGTCCTGGCGCGCCCGGCGCTGCCTGGGGTATCTAATGCCTCAACGTTAAAAAATTCACCATCTGTCCTGGCCATTCCAGACCTCCCTGCATGTTCGTTTCTGCGCATATTTGGATCCCTTCTATGGGAGAGCTCTCGGCACCAATGGCTCACACCCAATCTCGTCTAATCGCCCCACCCCCTCCAGCGTGACCTTTTCTCGTAAGGCAAAACGTCCGCACGCCGACACAGCGTCTTTAGAATCACAGGAGGTAACAACACTCATGCGTTTTTGAGGCAGTCTTCCGTGATTCCTAAATCTCCCCACCCAAATGAGGACAACAACAAAGGTTCTAAGGCCCCAACAGACACACCCAGAGCTTGGCTGGGTTCTTCGTAGACGTTGGATCCTCCAAAGAAGGGATCACTGCCTCAGACGCAACCTCGCCCGCCTAACATTTGGAGGCAGATGGAGGAAAAGACTCGCGTGGCAAGCCCAAACTCCATCAATTTGTGTTCGAAGCCAAAATCACCCGGAGCTCTGCCTCCGGGGACTGTACGGTGATCATCCTGATGGTCTTCATTAAAAAGGAGGCCCCTGCATCTCCTTCGAAGCAGGACTGCTGGGGAATATTCCGTCAATGGAATTGCCGCCGAATCCAGGTCAACTTGGATTATGTACTGAGGCTCGTACCGCCTTCGCCGTTAGCAATCTTTTTGCAGGCGAACATGCTGGGTGCGTGCCCCAAGCCCACCCTCCGTAGATATAAGGGTTTTGCAAATACACCTTCAGGGATCGGAGCCGGTAAAGAGAAGGAGCCATTTACACCCATCATGATGGCTCCGTTCTTCTCTTTGCTTTAAATACCTTAATTTAGGTAGTAGCATTGCAGCTGCACCTGTATAGGAGGTATACTGTTATGTCTGTGTACATTCTACAGTCAACTGACTCCGAGAAGGAAGCATTCCACCGCACCGTGTGATGGTTGCCGAGGCCCTATCTATGTTTGGGTATTTGAACAGGTAGACACCCCCTCTAGATAGACTACTCGATCAATCCTAGGAATCAGTTCTTTCCCGACCAGATTAATTATGTGAAGATTGGTGTCCAAAGTTTGGATGAGTTTACGCATGACTGCCAGAGAACTGCTTGATTAACCTGTTTTGATCTATCTCAGTGATCTCCAGATTCACAGCATGATTTTGCATGGGAATTAGTCGATGACCTCCATGGTAGTGATCACTTTCTCATTCATATGACTATATTTGCTATAAGAGCCGCCGTCATGATTTCACTGTGAATGAATATCGGTTTGTGTCGAAGCACGCTCGCCGCTCCTCCTGTTGTGAATACGTAGTTTCATTTAATGGGAAGACCCCCGTAGCATATGTGCGGAAACGATTCAAAAGTATTCGGAGAAAGTTCTCGCAGGACCCCTATTCCGTTCTCCAGGAGAATGCGACAACATTCTCGGACCTCGTGTCCCTGGCGGAGTCTCTCTCGACTGCTTTCTCCGCATTCTAAGCCTGTATGCTGCTCCGCCTGCATTCCCTGCATGTCGTGATATTGCTGATAGCCGCGGACTGAAATTTACTGGGAGGCGAAGAATATTTCACGAACATGTTTATATTGAGTGAGTTGTGTTTCGCTTTCACTTCTTGCACCGCCACCGCTCCTTGTCTGATAAATGTGCCGTATCCCATGTATCGACACTTAGATGAGCAAGGCATGGTATTTCTCTTAGATTTATTCCATAAGATCTTAACAGAGGGTATCCCTCCCGAGTCATGGTGAATGACTAATCTAATTTCTTTTCGAAAGCAGGGAGAGATTACTCTATCCTTGCCGGTCTCCGCCCAATTTCTCTAAACTTCTGCGTGTGTAAGGTGATGGAGAAATTGGTATATGTTAGACCATTTTTCTCTGGACAGCAGAAGCCAACTGTCTTCCGTACACTGTGGCTTCCGCAAGTTACACTCCCCGTTAGACTCTCTTCTACGACTGGTAAATGCTGTCTGCGAATAATTCCTTTGTATAAAGTAATACATCACGGGGTTAATTAATTTTTCGTAGGCCTATGATCAAGTATCGCGATAAATTATCATGGAGACCCTCAACACGAGGGTGTGAAAGGACACCTCCCAATCTTTATTTATGAGTTTCTGAGAGATCTTCGATTCCGCCTAAGGGTCGGGAAAGCCCTCTCTGGGCAACTTCAACAAAATTAGGGTGTCCTGCAGGGAAGTGTGCTCAGTGGTACACTCTTTTTCCTGAGCATCAACGGCATGATCTTAGTGCGGCCGGAAAATGTTTCATTACACTCTGCCTAGACAACCATTCGATTTCTTTTGGTACTTCCCAGATGCCATCTCTGCATCGTTGACTCCAATAGGCCTTAAACCGTACCTTTCTATACCGAAGTGCTAAGGTTTCTTTTTTCCTTGGCCAAGCGAACTTCCGCCGCCAAGTATGACTCGACCCAGACTCGAATTTGTTTCTAAACTGGGTTTGCCTGGAAGTGCTGAATTAGCACCGATTCCTTTGTCTTGTTTCGACCGACGCCTACCCTGCGAGGCTCATATTCACAGTCTAAGGGACTCGTGCACCGTGACGGTCAGCAGCTGAGGTGCTGATAGGGCTAGTGCTATGCTTTACTTTTAAACCTTTGTTCGTTCGTAGCTTTACAACGGATGCGAGTTTTTCGCATCCACAGGTGAGCGTGTATTGAGGAGGAAGGTGGACTTAATCCACCACACCGGTCTCCGCCTGCAACTGATGCCTTCAGCTGGTCCCAGATTGAGAGCCTACTTATTAATCCTGGCTAGATGCCACTCGCTCTGTGGCGTTTACAGAGAATAATGCGACTATAGGCGCGGGCCTAGCGGATCCCTCAGTCGCTAACGTGTCTCACTTATTTGCAGCCTGTTTACCAGGTGCTTATGGCGCCGATAAACGCTAGTGATCCCCTAAGCCTTTTGGGAAACTTCTTCGAGAACTCTGTGTAGCTCTCATAAGGTTGCATCTGTGCTTCTGCCCAGGAAGTCACCATGGAGGAAACCATCTTTCACGCCATCGCTATACTCTAAAAGCTTCCACGACGCTTGCGAATATTGCATTCTGCGTTTTGGGAGTAAACCTTGTGTTAGACTGGATCCGTGCCTTTGTATACGGTTTGCCTTAAATCGCCGAAAGAGGTCGGTTTTACATTCTATTCCCTCTAATTGAAATCAATGGTTCTCTACGAGGTATTTCATCTGTCTTTACAGCCAAGCTCGTTGCAATACACCGCTCGGTACTGGAAGATAATTGATCTTGCCAGGTTCGGAGACCGGAATTTGAGCTATATTGACTCACAAAGGCCCTTGAGTGCTTT
This sequence comes from Ceratothoa steindachneri, assembly GCA_963969495.1. Taxonomy (NCBI): domain Eukaryota; kingdom Metazoa; phylum Arthropoda; class Malacostraca; order Isopoda; family Cymothoidae; genus Ceratothoa; species Ceratothoa steindachneri. The sequence continues at coordinate 83,291,751 of OZ018336.1, read as the reverse complement.
CGGTCACCATTGGAATCTCCACAACTCCTGGATCACGGTAACCGCGACACCATGGTTGCAGCCGTCCGGTGGATGTGGATATAATTTTCTGCTGCCTTCCTGGACATGTGAGAATTGCGGGATGTGAGCGCCCCGAAGATAGCGTCAAAGTGTCCGCTAGGACTGACTCTTCCTCACACGGAATAAATGGTAGCATTGGGGCAGCCCTTCGGGCTACCTGGCAAAAATGATAGGAGATGCCAAGGGAAACTTAATATTGTGTACTATTCGTCCGCAACTGTTCACACGGGCCTACCCCCCACTGCAGCAACGGCTTCAATTCGCTTCCTGTGGTCTTCGAATCGGCCACACTCGCGGGACGCACAGCCATTTGATCGAGCTCTCACCTGCAGCTTATTGCGACGACTGCGTTTTCCCCCGTTCTCTTCGGCATATTGTTGTGTAATGGCGCAGTCTGGGTAATTTTCACGCACGTTACCTGTCCCCTTATCTGCAAGAGCGGGATCGCTACCGTTTCTCCTTTACAATTGGGATGTGTTCGTGTAAACAGACTTGCGCCATATTTGGCTTTTGAGAGAAGGCTGGCCTCCTCTATTTTATTTGACTATCTTTGGTGGTGGTCGCATTTTCCTGCACCAAGTGTGTTTTCTTCTTCTTTATGCTCTTTAGCTGATTTGGGGTTATTTGCTTGCTGCTTTTTTTGTTTATAGTGTGTTTCTTATTTGTTTTTGCATGGTTTTGTTTGTTAATCTTGCCTAGTACTAGGCTCTAGCGTGATTACGGCCTCTGATGCTCTATTAGGAACATGAGTGTAGAAGTAAAGATGTGAGTAGAAGAAGTGATTTAGATTACAAAAAGATAGACAGGATGATCAGAGGTCTGAGGAATTTTGTAATAGGTATGATGCAGGAGAATTTCTTAGGGTGTAAACAAACCCACGAAGAGTGATAATATGTTGAATTTAGTTCTAACAAATAGGAAAAAGGAATTAGCGATACAGAACTTGGGTAAAATTGGGAAATAGCGACCATTGCCTAATTAGTTTGGGTTAAAATAACGGGGTTTTCGTTAAAATAAATCAAGTTAAAATTCCAGACTTTATAAAAGCAGATTATAGTGGTTCGAGGAGGTACCAGTAGATGATTGTTTGGGGAATAGCGAATAAGGTCAGGTCAGGTCAGGAAATATAGTGTCATTGAGAGCAGGTAATTGCTAGACACAATATAAGCATTCCATAGAGGAAAATTAGAACCAGGACGTCGACCCTTAGTGGATGTCAGATTAAATCAAGCCGTATATCGGCATTAAAAGGAGCATTTATTGGTAAATATAAAACGGTGAGGGTCAATTAAGGGACGGTTCTATTGAGCTAACTCGGAAGAATATAAAGTTAATTAGGGTAGCAAAGAGAATTTATGAGATTAATGCGGCGAATAAGGCAAATGAAGATAGCAAAAGTTTCTTTCAATTATATAGAAATAAGAGTAGAGATAAAATAGGCCCACTTAAAACTTCAGATGGAGAGTTAGTGAGTAATTGTGATATAATTATTAAGATTTTAAATAAGTATTTTCTTTCAGTATTTACACTGAGGATATTCAATTTACAACTGATGGGACTTTGATCTTCAGGGGTAACGAGAAGGCGAAAGAGGAGGATATTATAATACAAAGAAAATTGTCTCAAAAGAAATTGATAGAATTAGTTCGATTTAAACATTAACCCATGATAAGATTTTTTGAAGAAATGTAATGTTATGTTAAGTGAGACCTTAACATGCCTATTTTGAAAACGTTAGAGAGTAGCATTGTACAACGCCATGAAATTGAGCTAATGTGATACTATTTTTAAGAAGGGAAATAAAACAATCATTTCCAATTACGGGCCAGTGAGTTTGACAAGCGTGGTAGGGAAAATGATGAAATCTGTAATAGCAAGATTTATTAGTGATGAATAGATAAACATAACTTGATTAAGGAATCTAAACACCGCTTTACTAAGAGCAAACTCTTTTTCACTAATGTACTCTCTTTTTATAGAAAGGTGTATGATGGTGCCAATAGAAATGAGAATTTCGATATGGTTTATTTGGATTTTACTGAGGCTTTTGAGACTGTGCCACACTTTTGCCTTTTTAAGGAAGTTGAAGCTCATGGGATTGAATGAAGGAATTTTTGGTGGATTTAGTCGTAGCTCAGTGACAGAGAGCAAAAGGTTACTATAGATGGGATTAAATCTGACTGAGGGAAGGTTACCATTGCGGTTCATCAGAGATAGATGTTGGGGCCGTTGTTGCTCTTGATTTATATTAATGACCGTGAGTTAGGAATTTTTCTGGGGATACTGATTTAGGTATCATAATAAGTTTTGACTCTTTTGCCAAGGTATTATAGGATGAGTTTTAGGAAAATCAAAATGCATAAGAGACTTAAGTGTCCTTCTTTCCGGAAGAGAAAGCAATATAGAAGTGCTCGGAATTGAGTTAAGAGAGTATTGGGGATTATTGAGAGGAGTGCAAGTAATAAAAGTCTTGATGTCCTTCTGAAAATGTACCTCGCATAGTTAGGCCTCATTCTGACTATGTGGTGCAATATTATAGGATGGATACTGGTTTGCTTAAGTCTGTGCAAAAAATGAATGACTAAAACGATTCATAGGTTGAGTAGCTTACATTATGGTAAAAGGCATACTATACTAAATCTATATAGATTAGAAACAAAAAGGTTCGAGGGACTTGAATGAAGGCTTCAAGTGAGTAAAAGGTTATAATAGGGGAAAAAGAGGTAAGGTTCTTGTTTTTAGAGAACAGGATAGGACACGCAGCAATGGGTTTCAACCTTACGAGTTTAAGTTTTTTGAAAGAGAGCGATAGAAATTGGTTTACAAATCGAGTGGTAGATGAATGGAATAGGCTCAGTATTCATGTGATAGGAGCCTCCTATTTTTGTACTTTTAGAAACAGAATAGATAGATCTTTGGATAAGAATGCAAGATGGGAACAGGAGCTGTCTTATATATTTATTGATTAGCCTCCTGCAGAATCTTTCTTTTCTTATGCTCTTAATTCATCGGGAATTACCTCAGCATCAGATCAGACCTTATAATTTAATCTAACTTAGTGTCATCAGCCAAATTGTCGAGGTTGCTACTTAATGTATACCTATTTTGTAATCATTACTATAAATCAAGGAAAGAACAACGGCCCAAACATAGTATAAATACTAGGATGATCTTTTTTGAGTTATTAACGGATGCTCCATAAAAGGCATTAGAAACCAATTTTGGCGATCTCTTTAAAATCTTGAGTATCCATAAAATCGGTACGGCGCAAAACAAACAGAGGTATCTGTACGCACCCTTCCCCAGATCTAAAGTCTCCCTTCTGATTTCCAAAAAGCCCTTCAGCCATTGTCTTAAAATCGAACACTTATCCTAAAATAAACCTTTTTACTTTACACACTTTAAAGACTAAGTGGCCAATAATTTTCATTCTAAAAGCTTCTTTACACGTTTGCTGGTCACATACACACACATCTTCTTCTATTCAACTGATATGCTGTATAACTTAAGGCCGCATAACATCAGTTTTACATAACCCGAATTCATTCTGGGGCTATTGTGGTAATATTACAGTGCTTTCTAAAACCGGATGCTGACACCCCATGGGTATCATAATTATCGTGCTAACATACGGAAAAAATACTATAATATCCCTTAATAACTTTGATATACTGCCTTAATATATACTTTGACTCCAACCCGTTTTCGCAATCAGAATCTCTGTATCGATACTGTTTGTTATAATCATAGCGAGTCATCATAGATAGATCTCCCGTCGGCCGCTTTAAACAGAAACCTTGGAAAAACGTAAACTTTGAAACTAAGGAAAAATCTCTAGAATATTTTTGCACACTACTCTTTTACACTTAAAACTAAAGCATATGTTATTATCTCTATTAACTCTATCCCTAGCACTTATACCTTGCTTTCTCGGCCTTTCATAAAACACAAGGAGTAGACCATCGAAAAGGGTGTATGGAGTGAGTGAGAGAGTATGCTCGAATGGCGTCTCTTTACGAAGTTGAGATATATGTACGTATGTAATAGATGTACGCAAAGACATCCCACGAATGAATTATGAACAACAGTTTGAAAATGACGACTATGAAAGTAAGAGAAATGAGTGAAAGTTTTATAGGCATATTTAATTAAAGGTAGAGGAAGATTACAGCATGGAAGTCGGCCATAATTCCTCAATGACCATCGTTTCCACATTCCTGCGTTGCCTTTATGACACCATCAAGTTAATTAGGGCAGAGGGATGGCTCCCACGGGAGAGTGGAGGCAGGCGATTATTGGTCAGGGAGTAAGAGTAGGGATTGTATGAATGTAGAGTATCTTTTACAAAAGTATATTAATTCTCAGCTAAAAACAAAACCAATGTGGGCATTTTACCTAGATATCTCTTAAGAATGTGCCGCAGGTACTAAGCCCGGGCAGTACCAAAGGGGACTACTTAGTCTCAAGCGGGCAGTACGCGACTCTCCAAACAAAGCTAGGCCAGGACGTCCTATCGCCTAGTGGGTTTTAGAGTACTAGGCGGTGTAGCAGGGAAAATGAAAGTCTTGGAAAACGCGTCGTTCCTTGATCGAGTTTTGTTCACCGACTTTTGAGCCCATGAGTCACCACAACGAGGTGTGCCTTACTGGAGAAACATAGATAAGTTTGGGAGAGTTGCGAGCCTCTCTGCTACCTTTCAATCTATGTAGTTTATTGGTTCCTTCGATTTTTTAAATTTTTCCCAACTTCATCACTTTCTTTGCGAACAACTTCAGAAACTAGTAGGATTTATTGTCCTTGTTGGTTTTCCTTCATTTTCTTTCGAAAAAAACATCTGATGGATTGAGTGAAGCTGTGGTTAAAATTAACCCCTGTGATGAAGCCAAATAAGCTCCTTATGTTCTTCTCCCATCCCACAACAAACCATACCTAATGTCGCTTAATTCTCAGTATATTTTTCACTTATTTTTAAAATAAAGAAACTTACGAAAGCATTTTGCCCAAAAGCTAATAAAAAGAACTTAATAAACAGTGGATCTAAGAGAAGCCACTAATAGATGCACTAAAGAGCCACCAAATGTATAACCCTCCTGAAATTGGCCCATTCCGCACTGAATCGGTCGTTGAGAGAAGAGGAAGAAGTCTCAGCAGTCACTGAGTGCTTGAATCTCAAACCTGTTGTGTGAGGTGATCCAGATTAACCTTGGGTTGTTGTTATTCGTGAGAGAGAATGAGAAGTAGGTCATCGGTTATTAACTGGAAAGCGATTCAACCAATTTCACAGTCCATATTTCAAACGATCCATTTTTCAAGAAATATCCTAGTCCATATATCCACTAATGTGAGTCCATACTAAAACCAATATTCCAGTTTATAATTCATCAACCAACATCCTAGTCCATATTCCAACCTATATCCCATTCCATATTTCAACTAATACCCACGTCCATATTTCATCCATCATCCATGTCCATATTTCAATCAATTCTTCCAACCAAATTTCACCCAATATTCAAGTTCCTATTCGATTAATATCCCAGTCTATATTTTAAACAACTTCCCTTTCCATACTTCAATCAATATGCCACTTCACATCTCAGCTATTATCTCAATCTATATTCCTACCTTTGTCCTAGTCCATATTTCAACCAATATTCCAATCCAAATTTCAACATATTTCACACAACCCAATTTAACTTATATTCCACTCGATATTACAAACAATATCCTACTCCAGATTTCAGCCAATATGCTAATCCATATTTCAAGAATTATCCCGTTCTATATTTCGACCAATATCCTCATCTATATTCTAAACAATATCCTAGTCCATATTTTAGCCATATTTTTAAGCATGGCTGTTATCTGTGCGCTTGCGCCTGAGTTCTAGCCTTTATTTTCTTCGTGAGATCCTCTAAGTTGATCAATGTCGTGTCACTAACGAGGTACATCCGATATTCCTTACGTCTATTGTTTCAAAATTCATGATTTTTGCAGAAAAGTATCGTTAAATAGTTAAGAACAATTATATAGCTCTGTATTACCTTCTGCACCCATCCGATATCCTTTGCCTATTACATTGATCCATCTTCCAATAGCGAACGCCCTTCATTTGAATGGTCACAGTTGCCTTACAACTCTAAGGTGTTGTGTGATTCTGACTTGTTTAGACGGCGAATCATTCATGCGTGGAATGTTTTTTCTTCTTTTTTGGCATAAAGTAAAATAGAACCTTTTTCAAAGTTTATTCGCGAGTTATCTCATTGCCAGTTTTTAAAGTATCCCTCTTTGAGTGTTTTTTTTTAAATATATGTGCTGTGGGGGAAATTTTCATAAAAAAAAATTATTATTCTTCTCTGATAGTAATTAGTTAATGTTTTTTTTTCCTATAATTCCAAACAAATCTCAGAACTGATTCAAGTCCGAACCATACATGTTTTCTTCGTTCCTGCGTCGGCTTGAAAACTGGATTCGTTGTCTCTTTGCATCGGCCCAGTGGTTAGTTTAAGTGAATGAGGCGAATGGAGGGGAAATCAGGAGAATGGCAAGAACTAATGAAGTACTCTCGATTTTATGTACTTCCAATGTTTGTGTTGCTAAAAAAAGTGTTTATATGTGTTCCTTTGTTTTTATAAAGTTATTGTGCCTAAAAGCCCTTACTCGCCACAGGACCGACTTCTTGAATAGAAAAGATAATTTGTTCGAAACACTATTTTACCTTGACTTTTATTTGAAAAAGAGATGAAATATAAATAGGAGCCTGAACCATGATAAAAAGTGCCAAATCTGAAGATTAACCAAGCTCAATGTGGAAAGTTGTGGAAGAGACGAAATGGTTTGTCGCAAATGCCGATCAAAACAACAGCATTGGGTTCTTGCTCAGAAAGAGTAGTGTGATAAATGCCGATTAAAACAAATTTAATGGGTGTTGATTGAACTGAGTAGTGTTGCAGAAGCCCATAAAAAAACCTATGAGTTCTAGAGCTAAAAAAGGGGAGCTAAGTCCAATAAAATAAACCTAATTCATTATGTTCTGTAAAGCTCTTAATCGGAAAGAGAATTGTGCTAAAGACCTATCAAAACAAATATGATGGTTTATTGATCTGAAAAGGTAGTGCAGCCTTGGTTGATCAAAAGAAACATAATGGGTGAGAAAGGCCGATCATACCACCAAATGAGTTCTTGATCTGAAAGAGTAGTATAGCAAATGCCTATCAAAGAGAGCTAAAGGGTTTTTGCTCGGATATAGTAGGGTATTAAATTCCGATTAAAACTACTCTAATGTGTTCTTCAAAACTAATGTAATGGGTTATTGGTCGGTAAAAGAACTGTAACAATTGCAGAGCAAATATACTTAATTGGTTATTAATCCAAGAGAGTAGTGCAGCAAAGTCACAACAAAACAACCCTTTATGTTCTTTATATGTAAGCAAGATGGGTTCTTAATCAGAAAGATTATTGTGGTAAAGGCTGATCAAAACAAATTTAATGGGTTTTGATCGAAAAGAATATTGTAGTTAAGGCCGATCAAAACAGACCTAATGGGTTGTTGATCGGAAAGAATATTGTGGGAAAGATTGGTCAAACAAACCTAAGAGCTTCTCATTCGGAAAGAGTATTATTGTAGCGAAGGACGATCAAAATAAATCAAATTGGTTCTTGGGAGGAAAGAGTAGTGTAGCAAAGGGAGATGAAAACTAATGGGTTCTAATTTAAAATACTATTGTATCAAATGCTGATCAAAACAATCCTTATTGTTTCTTGATCAGAAATAGTATTTTGGTAAAGGCAGATAAAAAATCAAATCTATTTGTATCTTGATCGGAAAGAGTAAGCGCGATCAAAAGAAAATTTGTTTTGGATCGGAAAGAATAGTGTAGCAAAGGGTGATAAAACAACTAATAAGGTGTTGATCAGAAAGAGTGGTATAGAAAAGGCCGGCCCCCCCAAAATGAAAATCATTTAAACTAGATAGCAAGTCAAATATACAAAGCGCTGTTTATTTCAGCGCTTTATTTTTGCATTTATCCGAAAATAACCACCCCATTGACTGGAACTCTGCAAAATTCCTTTATCATTCCGCTGATTTCAAAAAATAAATATTATCGAGTGTTTATTAATTGGCATCTTGCCTAATATAAGTATTTCCCCTGGCTTATTTAAACTCGACCCTGTTTTCAAAAAACTTGTAGAAATGAAATAACTTCATAATGCAGCCGGTTTTAATTCTTTACTACTTTAATATCATTCGCATTGCCTGTCACACCACGTGTCACTGCTATGATCGTGGATTAACTCTAAGCCCTAAATGTTTTCGTTCTAATGATAATCCTTAAAATGTTTTTTTTTCAGCAACCATTTCCATTCATATACACAGCCTTGTTGTGTGTATATCGTTTAGTGATGTATATGTCGGTTATTAGTTGCCTATTGTTCTTTCTATTGGTATTTTTCTGTCTTGTTTTTGTTTGTTTCCATTGGTTTGTACTGTGACGGGCATTCTCTTCATATCTTTGTACCCTATATAAGGTTGTCTTCTCCATTTTTATGCTATTCCTTGAAAATGAACTTGTAAATATAGTTCGAAAGTGCTTGGATTCATCTTTTCATTTTCCCGTGGATTAATTTTCATATATATATTATATATATATATATATATATATATATATATATATATATATATATATATATATATATATATATATATATATATATATATATGCGTGTGTTCGTTTGTGTGCATGTGTTTGTAAAGAGGAGGCCGTCCGATTCTTTGCCTCCTTTGAAGCACACTCAAAGTAGCTGGCAAAGGCAAAGTTACAAATAAATTATCAGACGATTTCCACATTTGCCTTTTTCTTCAAAGAGACTGTTTAATAACTTCGCTAATCTAACATATTTCCAAGGTCTACTGAACTTTTCCTTAAATTTATTTCTATGAAATTTATCTTTATTACAAAGGATTGAGAAGTTCATTGACCCTTTCTGATTAAATTCAAACTTCATTTTCGGTTTAGATTTTAAATATTTCTGTGTTTGAGTCTCTTTTAATTTTTCCTTAAACCCAAAACTCTAATACTTTGATTGTTTCTGACGATCTTCAAAGTGAAATCTCTTATTTCCCTGAATATATTTTTTGTATCTTTACTTAGCTAGCAAGTATATAGTGGTTTGTAAAGAGGGATTCTGGGTTGCCTTATGGTGTGATGACTCCAAGGAACTAGGAGTTCCATGTATACTCTTTGGATTTGTTTGTACAGAGGAGAGGAAACTCTCAAGTTTGCTCATAAATTATTTCAAGATCGTTCAAATCTCGATAAAATAGCTTAGGATTTACGTAGTCGCTCTTAAGTATCATTTCGTTCCCTGTTTTATCAGTTATCGTTAAAACGCCAAATGGTTTTCGATAAAATAAGAATTCGTATATTTTATCCTTCTTATTTTTCTATTATAATGTTAAAGAGGACAGTTAATAATACCCTTAAAAGTTCTACGTGGCACCATAGGGTTAGATTATTTTAGCTCAAAACTTAAATCTTAATTTGTCTTGACTTATTTTATCGTATGTACTTCCTTCCAGACGTAGGAAGTGCAACCTAGACAAGAAAGATATAAAGAATGAAGAAAATCCGAGGAATTAAGAGAAACATTGAGCAATACATGATAGAATACATGCATGGAACATTCTAAAAAAAACGAGATTTATGTATTTATATATATATATATATATATATATATATAAATATATATATATATATATATATATATATATATATATATATATATATATATACATATATACTGTATGTCTATCTATTATTTACTAAGCTCATAGCAAGTTGAGATTATAGGATGTAGTCATCGTTGTGAAAAGTTTGAACACCTCTGTTCAAGGACAGAAGCAGTGTCCATTCCTTTTTTTAGGGATTCCAATATGCAAAATGAGATTCATGCGCCCGCATCTGCGATCAGGACTGAGAAAACGCTTAGAGTTGTTGGCCTTTGTAGGATTAATCCTCCTACTCATTTATTTTCTCCTCTAATTAGCCACTTCTTCTTTCATTTGATATTTCAAATCATCTTCTCTATACTAAGCCACTTTACTGTTCCATTGTTCTAACTCTAAAAACTAATCACTCTTTTACTCTCCAATGACTTTATTAGAAATCACTTGGCCTGAAAGCAGAGACATAATAAACCTCGCATTCACACTAATAGGAAAGATACACAAACATGCTACCCACAATCTGTTTCTTCGCCTTTTCCATTACTGATCGATCACGATTATCGAGTGGCGATGAGTGTTCTTCTGTGTTCTTGATTAAATTCTCCCGACGAAGGGTAATTTTCCACAAGAAAAGAAAGCAAGAGAAACTTGAATGTATATGTACATAAAAATTTAAAGTTATCGTACAGACACGTAAACCAGCGACAAAAATGTGCGTAGATCCTTTGGCCGCCGTCGGTGCCTAACATGTAAACCTTGAAATAAAACCCATTTTCAAACGTGACGAAAAAAGATGTGTTTAATTCCGTGGGGGTTGGGCAAGTACATATAAAGAAGAAAGAGGAGGATGGGGAAAATGGATGGAAGGGGGTAAAGAAAAGAAAGAAATACTTTTAGGAATAATAATTATTATTGCTATTAAATAATTGTATTTATTAACTTATAAAATAATAATCGAAATTCAACTTAAAATGTCTGAAGAAAAATAATTTCTAATATTTATAAACAAAGAGGTGAGGCTTGGTTAAAATCAATGTGTGGCAGATACACACCTAAAAGTGTTATTAGGCTTTCCTGAAAGGAAAAGGAGCGCAATTCTTTCTAAACTTCTAAACCTTCGCAAAACCCGTAATGGGGCAAGATCCAAAGATGCCAAGACCCTATTCACCCATAGTGATCTTTTTTAACCATGATATCTAAAAGTCCTGTTTGTTAGAATAGGAATGGTAACAAACAGTAGCGCGAAATTCCTACAAAAGACCAAAGAATACGAGCTGGAACCTCATTGTCGTATTTATCTGGAAAACCCCCATTATATATGTATTTATTGAAAAGCAAAACCAACGATACATCATCCCGAGATTTTATTTATGATGATTGTAATGAAGTGGCGAAGTTGGGGGAAATGAAAAATAGGAGAAGGTAAATAGGTTGAGTAACCAAGGGTGAGGTTACGTAGAATCCCTAAGAGCGAGAGAGAGCTTAACCCTCGTTAATCTTCTGCATCTTAAACAACTCCTACTCAGGAGCCAAATTTTCTTAGATGCTCTAAAGTAAGGCGCTGCAGTTGTATTCCTCAATGGTAAAAACGAAAATTTTCCGCTCCTTTTGCCACTAAAAAATGGGTAAATTAGGAAATAAAGAATCTATACCTTGGCATTTCTTATAGATCTCTTTTCCTGATCTCCTCTATGGTTTAGCTGATAGAGATTAGGCGTTTTCCTGGTATGCTTGTATATATATTCATTTATAAATCATTTAGTAGCATTTCTTATCTCTGTTCCTTATTCTTTACACCAGAGCGCTATTTTTCTTTGAAGTGGTTTGGTTTTGATGAATGTTCAGCTCGTCAAGTCAGTATTTATGATCAGATGAACGCAGTAGGTATATTTATGTTGACACGGCAAAACTAGTTACATGATTTTACAAATCTACTTTTATAGCAATTGTTCTAGATGGAATCAATGGAATTACCTTTGTACATTTAAATATGTAAATAATTGGAAAAAATCTCTGATATTCCTTAAATTTACAAACAACATTTAAATATCAGAATTATTTTGCTGCAATATTATAGACCAAATTATTAATATACCTAAATTTTTATGGTTTTGCAATTACAAAGTATTGTTATATAAAAAAACAAGGCTAAAATGAAAGACTTTCTTTTATACCGGGTCGGGATTACATAATGAGAAGACCTTCGGCAACAATGAGTTTAATTAGGCAAACGTTGCTTGTGAAGTTATTCGGCAAATAACAAAAGAGATCGCTTGATAACCGAACGTTCATGGAATATTCTAAATTTAATTTTGAAGCTTCAAAATTTTAAATGGAAAATGTTAACTCATTAGAAAATTAGGAAACAGTAACAAGCAGAAAATTAAATTTAACATGATTAAGTATAACTTTGTTCATAAATTTAGACATAACGTATATTGTAGAGGGTCCACTAAATTAGTAATATTTCGCGTCCCCTAAGATATTACTTCAGGAGAGAAAGCCAGCCGTTACTACCTTTCCCCCGACTTTACCCTTTTTGGACTTTCCGCCCAATCACTGGAAAATTCACACCAAGGCATGACGCTCCTCACGAGTCGGGAGATTATTAGTCTATTTGTAAGTTTGCCAATTGCCCTTTTTGGATCCCCTCGAGATAACTTTTATGGCTGTAGCCACTGGTCGTTCCTTCAGACCCGCGGAACCAGGCCTCTTCCACATTTACATAAGGACATGTTTTGTTGCCTCGGCTGATAAAAAAGGTTCGAGAAGGTCTCTCTTCCTCTCTTTGTTTTGGAGAAATCCGGGTATATATGCGCCCTCTGAATGATTACCCGCAAATTCGCTTAGACGACGCTTTCCCAAACCCATATGCGCTTGAACGACGCTTTTCCCCGAGAAGTGTTTAGTGACTGTCGCAGGCTACGGAAGAGCTGGACATCACACTCGTAACTTCTGGTCAGGAAGAAATGTCTCTTGAGGCGATGTCATACTTTCTCAACCACCTTCGGATCAAGGATTGGAGAAGCCGTCCTGCGAAGTTCTTCAGGTGACCTCTTGAGAACAAGAGGCCCGTATCTCACTAAATCAGAGTTTGTAGAACGTAGCATCACCATCTTCGGGTTTCCGTCTACATCTGTGAGTAGCCAAGGTCACTAAGGGCCCCACTCCCAAGTTCACTCCGCTTTACTCTCGAGGTTCAAAGGAACTGAAACTCTCACTACCCCAAAATCTACCATTATAATCATTTATTAACCCTGGTTATCTAATCAGTATATATATATATATATATATATATATATATATGTATATATATATATATATATATATATATATATATGTCGTAGAATGGACTCTCGACGATATACCATATATAACTATTCGTTGAGGGAACTTATTTAATTATCTTTAGATTGCGTGGATGTCTGGCTGGCAGATAATATGTATCTTCGACATGCTTAAGATGTGGAACTGAGCTCAAGGATAATAATATTGCTATCATTAATAAAATAGAGTTTTATTAATAATAACTATCAACAACACACAAAACGGAAAATATTGACATAAACAGAGAATGGAAAGGGTCGTGGGGCCCCGAGCTAATCCGAGGATTAAAAGATTTAAAAAGGTCAAACAAATATAAAGCTGAAGGGAGGTGATGGTTTGCTAAACCATTTAAATTGACAAAAGGGTTAAATACTTAAAGGTAACGATCGGCTTACGTAATTTATACTTGTTGTGCAGAGAAAGGCGACGTAAAGGAATTTTCAGGTCGCTGGGGAGTTCCAGCCGAAGGAAAGGGGGAATAAAATGATCCTGACGTGGCGTCTTGGGAATGATAACCGTTTCTCGACGAACGGCTTGAAGAACAATGCTTGTTCTACGTTGTTCTCTTCTGAACAACAAGGGGGGGGGTGAGAACCGTCTCTTGTCCACGGACTAAAGACCAATGGCTGTTTTAATGTTGTTCTCTTCTGAACAACAAGGGGGAAGGGTGAGAATCGTTTCTTGGCAAACGGGCTCAAACGAACAATGGCTGTTCTACGTTGTTCTCTTCTGAACAACAGGGGGGGTGGGGGTGAGAACCGTTTCTTGCCAATGGGCTTGAACGAACAATAGCTGTTCTAACTTTGTTTCTTTTTTTGAACCTCAAAGGAGAAGCCTTGTGAACTTGGCGTCACGAAGGCTCGAACCTTAACACTCAAGGGATATTGTCCTTCTTCTGGACAAGTGATGGTGGATCTCAAGGTCGATAGCCATTTGGTGCACAAGGTGAGACTGGACCGTAATGATGTCTCCCGAAGAAAATCTGGATCTCTAATCTGATCTTAGTGGTAAAGTTTCCATCTAAATAGTCGAGACATCTCCTTGGCTTGGGGGACAATGGAGTGGGAGCTTCGAGGGAATGCACAGCCGAGCCTGAGAACAAACCTTATCTGCCCATAAGCCTAACTTAATCTGGCGTGATCGACGGATGGGGCAAACGGGAGGGGGATGATAAACCTCCTTGTTTAAACATTGACTCAGGTGGCTGCGATAAGGCGCCCAAATTCAAAGCGAAGATACACGTGGGGAGCATCAAGATTTTAAATAACATGTGATAGTGGTTGAAATTAGGCGGCCTCAACCCGTTCCATCACACCCCTCCATTCCGGGGGAAGTTGTCACTTCGAAAAAAAAGAAAGAAGGGACAATGACAGAGATGCGTTGTGGGGAAATCGTTTCCTTGTACCAACCCCCCTTCATGCACCTAACTAGAATTTCCTCAATACATATGATTATTTTGATCTTTTGATTACAGGGGAAAATAACCTTTAAAACAGCTTAATAAAAAAAAAGGGGCATGGAACAATGAAATGATATAAAATTAGTACATACGGGACAAAATAATTTATAAGTAAATTAATGGGTACAAATATATATGCATACTAAAAAAAAGACATTGAGCGTTACAAAATTCAGACATATACATTAACTAATTATATTACAAGAGAATCTAATTTAAGTCGTACAAGACGGTATATACCTAGATGGAGAAACTAATCCTATGAATACAATTACTCTAGGCTATTTGGTAACGCATGCCTACTGAGTGCGTTAGCGACCTGGTTATCGGAACCTTTTATATAATTTATTTTAAATTGATACTCTTGCAAGAGTAAACTCCAGCGCATGATTCGGCCGTTGGAGTGTCACACATTCCTAATATAGGCTAACGAACGGTGGTCGGTTCCTTTCTGAAATTCTTTTCCTATCAAGTACATTTTGAATTTGTCTATAACCCAGATAATTGATAGAGCTTCCTTCTCTATAGTGGAATATCTCTTTTCGCGTGGTAATAACTAGCGACTAGCATATGCAACTGGATGACTCGTTCTGTCATCCTCGTATTGAAGGAGTACACCTCCAATGCCCTTGATAAACGCGTCGGTCTTAATCCCAAAGGATTTTTCCGGGTTGGGCAACTTTAAAATGGGGGCAGAAATGAGCTTACTCTTAAGCTGATTATAATGAAAAAATAGCGACATCATTCCAACGTAGACGACCAGGTGAATTCTTTTTTAAAAGGGAGCTGAGGGGCGCCGAAATTGCGGCGAAATTCAAAAGGAATCGCCGATAGTACGAAGCTGATCCTAGGAATGATCTTAATTGCTTCTTTGTAATCGGGAGGAGCATGTCAGCGATTGCCTAAATCTTATCCTCTTGGGGACTCAACTGGCTTTGTCTTATTTTGGAACCCAAATATTTTATGGTTTCGTGGGAAAATGGCATTTGCTGGAGCCAATGGTGAGACCATTTTCGCGCAGTCGCTCGAAAAGAGGTAATAGGGTGGTTAAATGGTGACTCCATTCAAATAGTTCTTGTAGCTGACTCTTTTGGTGTGGTGTCAGCTGCGAATCAATAACCAGGTCAGAGGGTTCAAAAGACTCGCCTGGTAGGGAAGGAGGAGGGTAATCGGCATCAGGTTGGATGCACTCTGTCTGTATTACATTAAGGGACCCCGCGGGGTAATCTTTTTCAAGCGCCGATGTTTCGTCCAGTGCTACGAAGGTATCTCCATGGGCTCGTTGGGGGTTCTTTTTTTCTTTGGGTCCTAAGGACAGTCTCCATGTCCTTGTCTTGGGCCTTATCACCTAAGGGTGTTAGTAATTCACACTCCTTTTGTGCCGGCCTAAAGTCCTGGTTAAGGGTCTCCGAGAAATCGGACGGTATCCGGGTTCTGATGGGGACGGGCTCCTGGGCTTCTTTCTTAGCTCGGCCGCGAGGAAGGGCGGCCTGGGACTTAGGGTCGGAATTACTTGGGGCTCTGTCCTATAAGCACGGAACAGAATTGTATGGGTGCTGAATTGACTTCAGCCCAGCCATCATAATATTGACACTGCAGGTAACATCTAACGACGGGCAATTGGTTCGCCCGCCCAAGGTAGTCATGTACCACCGCAAATTTTTCGTGGTTAGGGTCCACTGGGGGGAGGAGCTCGTCGGACACGATGAAACACGTACATCCTGTGTCCCTGACGAGAGTCGATACTCAGCAGCCGTTCACGCTGCCCTCCTCAAATTTCAAAGTTCCCGATGAACTTTTATCAAAGATAAAATTTACCTGGTGGCCTGACGGAGGGGGAGAAGTTGCTGCTTGGGTCTGCACCACCGGGGAAGCCGGGGTGGCATTAATCTGGTGAACTAGAATTTTGGGGGCAATTCCAGCTCATGTGGTTTTCTACACCACAGGTGAAGCATATGATTGGTCGCTTCGGGAAGAGAGATGGAGGAGAAATCTTAACGGGAGGTTTGGAGTCCCGTTGTTGGTTTTGGGGAAAGAAGTTTGGGGGTTTTACGGGGCTCGGAAACTTCGTCGACTTTCCCGTGAAGGGGCGCGAATCTTTCATTCTTTCCTTGTAGGGGGATTGGTGGGAAGTTCGATTCTTCTTTGGGTATAAATTATGGCATGGCTTGTGGCCTAGACATCCTCTTCTTCGGTACATTCTTTAAAGGTCTGGCACCGACGATCCTTGACAAACGCGCGGATCTCCGTCGGGAGAGACGCCAAAAATTGATCTCGCAACACGAAGTCTGTTAAGGACTCGTAGTTCGGATCAACCTTTGAGGATTCTAACCAAAATTTAAAATTCCTCTGAAGAATGTATCCGAATTGACGGAACATCTGTCCTGGTTTAATACGACATTCTCGAAATTCTTGGCAGTAGAAATCGGGAGTCATATTATGAGCGGCCAATAACTCAGCTTTTAAGGTGCTGTAGTTAATTGTACACTCAGATGGTAAAGATATGAAAATTTTGCGCAAGTTACAATTTAACAAGGGAAGTAATCTGACTACAGCTTCAGTCTCCAGATCCATGTTATTGATTTCGAGGATCTTTTCGAAGTGGGCTCAAAATGCTCCGAAATCCTCTCCATCATTGAAATTGGGAAGCTTTAGTGAGAGGTAGGGGGGCTTCGGAACGGGAACTAGCTGACTGTATCTCTGCTTCAACACGAGCTAATTTAATCTGATGGTGAAGCTCAGCTTGTCTTCTCCGTTCCTCTCTTTCTCTTTCTTCTCGTTGGATTTCTCTTTCACTTTCTTTTTCTTCTTGTTGGATTTCGATTTCTCTTTCTTCTCGTTGGATTTCTCTTTCTCTTTATTTTCTTCTTGTTCTTTTCTTTGCTCCTCTTGAACGTACTCAATTAGTTCTTTTCCTGAAAGTCCCAAGGACTCTCCTTGCGCTTTGAAGATTTCGAACTGAGTCATCTTTGCACTTGGGGGCGCAATGGTCAACCATTTAAAGCACAGGATAGAATTGACAAAAGGGTAAGATACTCAAAGGTAACGTTTGGCTTACGTAATTTATACTTGTTGGGAAGAGGAAGGCGACGTAAAGGAATTTTCGGTCCGCTGGCGAGTTCCAGCCGAAGGGGGGGGGGGGAATAAAATGATCCTGACGTGGCGTCTTGGAAAGGAGAACCGTTTCTCGACGAACGGCTTTAAAACAATGGCTGTTCTACATTGTTCTCTTCTGAACAACAGGGGGGGGGGACCGTCTCTTGTCTACGGGCTCAAGAACAATGGCTGTTCTAATGTTGTTCTCTTCTGAACAACAAGGGGAAAGGGTGAGAACCGTTTCTTGTCAACGGGCTCGAAGGAACAATAGCTGTTCTAACGTTGTTCTCTTTCTAAACAACAAGGAGGAAGCCTTGTGGACTTGGCGTCACGAAGGCTCGAACCTTGGCACTTAAGGGATATTTTTCTTCTTCTGGACAAGTGATGGTGGATTTTATGGGCGAGGGCCCTTTGGTGCACAAGGTGAGACTGGACCGTAGTGATGTCTCGCGAAGAAAATCTGGATCTCTAATCTGATCTTAGTGGTAAAGTTTCCATCTAAATAGTCGAGACATCTCCTTGGCTTGGGGGACAATGGCGTGGGAGCTTCGAGGGAATTCGCAGCCGAGCCTGAGAACAAGCCTTATCTGCCCATAAGCCTAACTCAATCTGGCGTGATCGACGGATGGCGCGAACGGGAGGGGGATGATAAACCTCCTTGTTTAAATATTGACTCAGGTGGCTGCGATAAGGCACCCAGCTTCAAAGCGAAGATACACGTGAGGAGCATCGTGGTTTTAAATAACATGTGATAGTGGTTGAAATTAGGCGGCCTCAACCCGTTCTATCATATATATATATATATATATATATATATATATATATATATATATATATATATACTGGAGCCTCTTACATTGGTAGCACTGTTAGGTCTCTTGGAGCTAGGTTCTTTGCTCATATGAATATTAGTTGGCGCACAAACAAAATATCAAATAGAAAGGAAAAGTCATCTATTAGGGAACACACCATAAGCTGTAAAACTAACATTTTTATTGAGAATTTTAAAGGATTAGCTTTTAACAACAACAAACATTGCCTAAGAACCCTCGAATCTCTATATATAAAACACTACAAATCTACACTCAATGAAGATTTAAATGCAATATCATTATTAATTAACTAATTTGAACTACAGTTTGTTAGTTGGTTTGCCTTTTAATAAACCAAGCGTCCATGTAACCTATATATAC
The DNA here is from genome assembly GCA_963969495.1 of Ceratothoa steindachneri. NCBI lineage: Eukaryota > Metazoa > Arthropoda > Malacostraca > Isopoda > Cymothoidae > Ceratothoa > Ceratothoa steindachneri. The sequence continues at coordinate 83,272,889 of OZ018336.1, read as the reverse complement.
TAGCCCCTTGTTAAACCCACCATTCACTCTCTAGGATGAATCCGCTTTAGTAAGTACCCAAATTTTCTGTTTTTATAATAAATGTTTTTTAACTCTTACAGTCCATACAAAATTAAAAACAAAGTTTAAATTTATTATTTTTAAATAATGCCAGGTCAATTTCTCTTATAGTTTGTAATTAATTTCTGCAATAATCCTTGAATTTATTAACTAATTTTTGAGTCAGTCTTAAAGCAAATTTAACTGTTGCCAAGTCATATTTAATTTAACTTATAGTACTTTTTACTGGTATTTTGTAATTGGCACCTTTTAAAATAATGTCTTGTTGGCCTTTTCAAGTTTTCTACATATATATTAACTTTGTAAACTTATTCTAGCCTGAAGATGAAAACTTGTATTTTTCGAAACGTAGTGAAAAATTAAAAGATGTTACATCCGTTTCTCGTGGCTCTGGCATTTATCCTTAATATTAAATGCAGGCTTCACGGCCGAGCTCCATATGGATATATATATATATATATATATATATATATATATATATATATATATATATATATATATATATATATATATATATATATATATTGTGTACCCTTTATCTAGTGTATATTAAGATCTATTTTTGTCGTTGTGTTTTGAAAATTTCTTGGTCACGCAGCTGCAGCTAACTATTCAAATCTCTCTCTTAAAACAATAACCTTTGTTGATTTGCCTAGCCAACCTTAGAGCCTGTTTTTAATATGATTCCTAGCAGTTATGATGCCCATTTAGAGGCCTTTAGCAAAATGGAGTTGAACTCGAAGCAGCAATGAAGAATCTCCGTCGATATTAGCGCCTTCTTTTGCGATGTCTTGCAAAGGATGAGCGCCATCTTTAAATGTGAAAGAATAAACCTATTCCTCCTCCAGTTCAAAATCTGGGGAGCTATTTGGCCTTTCTACATTAGGGAATCCGTTAGGACAAATATATCATCCACCCAATTTGTTACCACTGCGGGCTTCTCTGTAATAATGGTAGAACAATCAGCAGATGATCATAATCATTATATTTACTTGTAAACCCTACCTGCTGAATTCAGTAGCTTCTGTTAGTGTGCTAATTATGGTGTAATTAATGTTTATGTCTGATAAAATACCAATTGGCTGGAAGTGAGTTAGGTCTTCACAGTACTGGTTTGAAGAATTAGTTGTCTTGTCTCACATACTTCTTGGTAGAATTCGTCAAATATTTCAATGATTCTTTCGTTTGTCTTTTTATTTTTTGGTTAACGTTTAGTCCATCAAGAGTTACTATGCATTGTTTAATTTTTTTAGCGTTTTACCATCACCAATTTAAACCTCATTGTCTTATATGCTTTATTGCCTTCATTTCTTTTCTGCTGCTTATATGTGCTTCATATATTTCAATATTTTTATCATTGTTCCATTTATTCTCGTTTTATTTGCTTCTTATCTAAAGGTTTTTATCGCAACCTTAATTAAATATATAGGTGTAGAATGTCGTCCTCTCGTGTTTGTTTTTCAAAGTTGCTATTTATAAAATAGCTGCCACCATGTTTATTTACTAGTGTCAATCGGAAGCCGTTTACATTTTTAGGAGCTTCCGTTTTCCGATTGTTTCTTCTCTGTTGATACGTAACGCCTCTTTCTTTCACGATCTCTTCCACTTCTCTTTCCAGAGAAGTGTTTGCAAAGAAAGGATTATAATTATCAGATTGTCATGAAACTTCCTTTGCTCCATTTATTCCCGTTGTTTCTTTTCAAATTGATAAAGACAGATTTTATGCTCCTTATTTTACAACATTTCTCTTTGGTATTATTCTCCGAACTTCGTATTGAAGTACCACATAACCATTTGCATTGGTTTGCACATTCAGTACTGATGCAGGAAATTCTTAAAGTTCTACATTTGTGTGAAATATTTGTCGTAGAATTGCTCAAAGTCTGGTCTAATAATTATTCTAGTCCTTGATCTGGACACACCGCTTTTGTTTAAGTCGGTGGTATTGACCCTATGACTCAATCCTACGATCATATATATATATATATATATATATATATATATATATATATATATATATATATATATATATATATATATATATATATATATATATAAATATATATATATATATATAAATATATATATATATATATATATATATATATATATATATATATATATAAATATATATATATATATATATATATATATATATATATATATATATATATATATATATATATATATATATATATATATATTTATATATATATAGGTAGGCTTTAATTCCTACTCAACGTGCGAAAGCTGGTTAGAGGCGGGTTGTCCGACGGCCAGGATTCTCACTAAAAAAGTCTCACTTGTTACTAGGGGGAGGTTTGTGATTGTTGAATTCTAAGAGTGCATAATACAGGTTGATTAAATTCGTTGAAGGGATTCTTAATTAAAGTCTTGCCAAGGGTACTTCAAAAAGGAGGAGCTAAAAATAAACACACGTACAAAAAATAAACTTCACTTTATAAAAATATAATAATTAGCAATAGTTAAACAGGCAAAATTAAGGATTAAATATTAAACACTGACGTTAAGCGTCTAGATTTATAATGACTCAATGGGAGTATAAATCACTGTTAATTAAATAGGTAATTTAAGAATAGAGGGACACTGGGTTTAACAGATTACCAATAATTGTGATGGATTGGAGAGACGACTACTCAGGTCAAGACGGGGTGGTTCGAATGGCGTTAACACGAGTTCTTGGGGAGAGGAGGGATAAGCCGACGGGTTCGCAGCTGCTAGCTGCAGTTTCGGTTAGTTCACTCCTAACTAGATGTGCCACTAACAAATAGTAACTTCCAATAACTATTTGATGTTCCTTTTCTTTCTCAAGTTAAGTTGAGCAACAAAGCGTACTCTTCTAGTCACAGACTCTGTGGGGCGGGATTTATTTCCAGGAACACTTTGAGACAGTGACCAATTTGACTCGACGGCGCGTTGGCAGTCGATACATTACGGCAACGACTCTAGTTCAACGTGATAGTTACGCGTTGCGCGAGTTGGTTTGGGACACTGCTGTAGAGAGATGGACGGCGATATTATTTATACCGAGGATTTTGGGAAATCGAGAGAGAGATTCCATTCGCGACAATTCGCTTACTCGCAGCGCCTTCTGGACAATCTCCATGTTATCATAAAGAAGGCAAATAGAATTTAGGCTTCTCTGTGAGATATGCCTTCTTTCGTTAGACTTTCTGTCCCTAGTTGGGGGAAGGGGGCGGGGAGAGAAGACACGAAGGTCGACTCAAACGGCAAATTTCTTTCTTTCCCACGATTGTCTGGCGGCATGTGAGTATGTACGTTCCATACCCTCACAATATTGTAAGTGGCTAAGCATGAAGTAATGGTAAGAAAATATAAAGTAGTCCTCCAATGAATGTCATAAAAGGTATTATGTTACACTGTATATATAATTCTACGCCACAAATGTTTTTTAAGCTTGAATAAGAGAATATTTGGCCATTCCTTCACGGCAGCACTTACTATTTTCTTCTTAGTTATTTAAGCCGCTTACGTTTTGCTCATTTCTTCGTATAATTTTCATAAAGTTCAGTCTTACTTTTGCCATAAAAGTTTTTCTAAGACCAAAATAATGAACCAAACTTAAACTGCTGTGGATGTAAAATATCATGTTTAGTAATGTCCGTTCTCAAGTTCTGATGGTATCACGGCAGAAGGAAAATAGGTTGGATTGCCATACGAAAACTCACCTACTGTACATCTTCAGAAGCAAGATGATTCTATTCTTCGCAGAATTTTGAACTGAATAGTGTGTTTTAACTTTTCTGTCAAAAGGCACTCATAAAATTCTTACAAATAAGAGAAGCTCAGAAAGATACATAATAAAAATAATAGTATCGTAAAAAAAGTTGATTTATCTTTGAAATACGAGTGAGAGACAACAAAAAGCTTACAATATATCGAATGAAGAGGTATGAGAACATTTTCCAGAAGAAATGATGTAAGATGGGCGAAAGATTATTCATTTTTCATTCTTGCAGGCGATAGAAAAAGAACTGTATGAGGCAAATTACCTGTCAACATTTGCGATAGACCGAAAATTGGTTATAATGTAAATTTTTCCAAACGGTTGGAAATATATAGAAAACTACTTTGAAATTATATCTGATATGAATAATTAAAGGATTCTGCAAAAGGAGAGTCCAAACCCAGCAGTATTTCTATGATATATAGGAGCCTTTAAGCTAGTTACGGTAAATCAAAAATGTAGCCTATAGGAGCATTACACTTGTGGTGGCTTAAAGTGTATAGGCAATACACTGAAATCTCAACGAAAAACCATTTTACCTATAAAGTAACCAGTATTTCTGGTACACTTTGACATTGTGCATTTATCGTCGAAATAAAAGCTTTAGATACTCAATATTATTAAGAAAATAACTATTGAATTGTCAACGTTTTAGAAAGTTAACAATTCGTCTAAAATTAACTTCATTATAAGGGTGATTTAAAAAATATTCTAGTTTTGTTTTATTAACATATGTAAGATTAATAAACTAACTTTTCGGCTTCCAATTAATTCGAGATCATAAATTTTCCGCTTTCTATCTTTTCGGCGTCCGGATTTTACGGCCTTTTTCCTTTGGTCATCTTGGCTTTGGCTTTCGTACTTATGCAAAGAAGCATTGGACATTCTGCCCACATGGGTTTAATGATGCCCACACGGGTTTAATACACATTTGTTAATCCCCAGATCTTTAAGGAATCAAATGTGGGTAACAAAATAACGGAAAAAAACATTAATAAATATATCAAATATATAACAACTATATTATGCAGGTGATTGTTAATAATAAAAATATTTCGTAAACGACATAGAAATAACAAGAAGAAGAGCCGAATATGAAGAATATACTAAGAAATAAATATTCTTTTAATAATGCTTTTCTAGAGAACAGTGAATACTGGATACGTAAAAATACAAACAATTTTACAGGCACTACCGAGACTGTAATAATCTCCATTATTCTCTAGCTACCCTTCTGTTATTGCTTTAATGAAACAAATTCGATATAAATTAACCGCACTAATGAAAATACATAATTAAATAGCAAAGGATAGTAATTAAGTAAATCGTATTTCGCATTAATTACTATTATAATTATCGAACCAAATAGACAATTTAATGCCGCAACTCTTACTCACTATTATAATATACCAATAAATTTGCACAACACCCCTATTAACTCTCACACGAGGGACTTACTTTCATTAATAAAACCAAATGCATATATACCTATTTTACTTCCACGTCTCTTCGCTTCAATCTTTCAGGCTTAAATTTAGGGAAGATTGTAAAAGAGACCTTTTATCATCGATGCTTTACTCCTGTTTCAATCACGTTCTTAAATTTCATTCCTTTTTGCCAATTCCATATAAGATTTGTTCCGTAGATTCCGTCCGCCAATTGCATATGCCTGGCTATCACAAGAAGTTAGGCTGTTCTTGGGTGCCCTCCACGTTTATGGATTCCCCCAAGGGGTCTGGTATAGCATGTTGACCGTTATCACAATGACCGCAGTTGGATCTGCGTGAGATACCCCACATTTTTAGTTCCTCTATCTTTACCAGTTTATTTAGAGATCTTTCCTTACAAACTTTCTGTCGAAGATGTTGTTAGGTCTCTAATGTTGCTAATAGTATCGTCCTTTTCAGGATACTGATTCTTCATATTTTTTCCAAACGCCCTTAATCGCCACTTGCGCGGTTAATTCATCAAGGTCAATAAAATACTAAACTGTTTCACTGATTTTTGTTAGATAAACGAACGGCCCCTAAACAATAATGGCTTAAGGTTTATTGACTAAAGATTTAACACTGCAATAGCTGAGAACTTTAAAATTATTCAGATATGGAATATTTACTCTGGCAAGTCGATGAAATTATTTCAGTCAACAACTTTAAAAATAGAATTTATATTCATTAATTTAACTTTAAACAATTCTATAAACTTTAATATTGCATATACTGAAGCATAACATATATTCTTTTATATCCATTCGATCACCTCTTTTCCATTCTCTTCCTTGCTTGGACTGGCTTCGAGTGGATCAAGGATCCTTTGCTATAAATCTGGATAGTTTAGCCTGTCTTGCAACTAGCTCTTGGCCCTCACCTCAAATTGAGTTTTGCATGTAGGGTTATCCCTTTGACTTCTCATTTCTTTTTATCAGATGCACCAATTGCGCGCCCTTCGCCAGGGGAAGCTGACCCCGCTATCTAACGCCCCAATCGCTAACAACTTTAGACCCACGCAGACTCCACACCACAGAACTATTCGAACGAATATTAGCATCAACAAACACAATAAGGTAAGGCCCCTCCTCTACCTTATTATTCATCCACACGGCGAAAAATGAGGTGGAATTAAAATTAGTTGCTGGAATCGAACAAAATGATTTCACTAAGTTCTTTAAAAACAGACTTCAGACACAAATGAGATAATTGGTACTAACAATGAGTTGAGAGAACAGTGATGTTAGGGGAGAGGAAGATTCATATACAGCCATAGGTTGACGATGAAGCGAAGCAGGCCTTGCATAGTTTGAAATTACGGGAAGAGATCGATGGTATTAGGCGAATGTCATCTTAAAAATGATCTTCCACCTACGAGGCACCAAACCATCCATCACGGAGAACAAGCATGTACAAATTTGAGAAGAGTTTGTTATGCAGGCGCAGATCAGGACGAACAAACATATTTCTCTATTCTACTTTATGTTGGATTCACTTTAATTTAATTAACGGCCACACCTACACATTCAGTGTTTTATATTACTACACCTCAAAGGCTTCTTCCACGCGCCGATTCCACAAGTTCCTTCAATTAACATCCAAAATATCTTTACAACTTCTCTCATGTAAGAGATTTATAATTCGGACATAAAATACTCGTGCTCGTTCATGTGCAATGCGCCCCCTCAACCCCATTACGTAGATCTTACAAAATCTTCTGTTGCAGACTTCGCCATCATAAAATTATTTCAAACTTACCTTCCTCTAATCTTCCACTCTTTTTATCACTATGTCATCCTCTCTTACGTTTCCATTTCCACTGAATAAAAAGATTTTTTACCTTACACGAGTTAGTCTGTTTTCACTCCACTAAATTCTCCAAGATACCTTCACGATTCACTTTAACATCTCCATACAGACATTCTTACACCCCTATTTTATATAAAATATGTCAATGCCTTCTCTCAAAAGTAACTTTCTCAACAAACATCAAAGTCTTCCAAACCACTTTCTCCTGATCGAGACTTATCGTTTTCTATCAGCATTTCCCATTGTCTTTTTCCAACCTCCTCAGAACTTACATATCCTTTTTCTTTCTCCGCAGGAATCGCGCTGCTTCCCACCTGATCCGAGACTTGTTTACAAGGGTAAGATGTGCATGACCAAACTACCAGTAAATATGAGTATATACGTACCATGCTTGATTAAATTTCGGTTAGATTTTGAAGAAAAATTATGCCAATTACTTCACACAAGCCACATTATTTTTTTATTCTTTCCATTTTACAGAATTAGCATTATTCTTTGTCTTTTACAGAATTATTATTAGGCTGTTACAATATCATTCTCACTAGCATTAGTTACTCTTTCCTCATTGTCATTTTCATAGCATTCTTCTTACAGTAATCCATACTTTAGTTAAGCAATTCTTACCTTTAGCTGTAGAATTATAAATTGCATTTAATTGGTAGTAGTAATAGCAGAAAAGTTAATCTATTTCTGTATTGTGTTTTTAAAATTAATTCGAAAGTTAATTTTCCTGAAAGTATCGCAAGGATGAAGTGACAAGCCCTTTAGTTTGATTTTAATTCGTTTACAAGTATTCATTTTAAATCCATAGCCCAAAAGATTTTATTATTCATGGAATCGTCTCCTTTGGCAAGCCACGGAGAGAGAGGACTTAAATTGAACCGATATTTGCCACTTTGCATATATCATGAAGGAGCGGGGAGGCATTTTGGTTATGTATTTTGGTCCTTTGATCTTGTTGTATTCTGCAGGGCTGACGTGCAGAGACAAGTGAGCACTGAGCGTACCTATCTCGCTCTTGTCCTTTGTTTACCTTTTAAAAGACTGTGTAATTACTCGAGCCCAAAAGGGTAAATTAAAATGCAAGAAATTAAAAGCCTTTGGGAATTAATAAGCTAACGGGAGTGATAATTGTCAGGGATCTTGTAAAGGATACTTTCAGTTTAATATGTTTGATTAATTTGGTAAAAGAGCAGAGATAAGTAGGTAGAATGGATAGAGTACGTAAGAGTAGGTAGAAGAAAACAACGGCGAAATTAGAAGTAAGTAGTAGATTTGCCTGATGCTCAGGCTAACCTTTGTTCTTTCATACTAGGGAATAATTGGCCCTATTTGGCAATGTTTGATTTTGGATTGAGTTTGTATTTTGTTTTTCTGATCTTGTTGTATTCTGTTGTGTTTGTTACGAAACGTTTTGTTTTTCTTTCATGAAGTGTGTTTTAAGGGGGGTTCGGGTTTGGTTTTGTTTGCCTTTGGTTCTGTTCATTTTGTTAGGTTACGTTCATTGGTGAATTTCTTTATTTCATTTTAGCTTGTTTGTTTATTGATTATGAAGATAAATGGCATTCAAATCGTTGTATTCGTTTACTATTTCATCCGTTCGTGTGTGCATGATGACATATTTGGTCTTAATCAGGTTTGGTGGTCGTATTCGGTAGTTAGCGCATATCAAGTAGGTATCTCCTTTCAGAGTAGTTCATTTTCGGTGAGTCTCTTTCGAGGTTTTTTATTGTCCTATCAGGTTCTTTAGTTTTCATGCATAGAATCATGTTTCTTTCATACACACAGCCTGGCTTCGACCTTCTCTGTTGTTCTCTATGATTGGTTCTATTATTCTTCTAGTACGCGGGCCATTTTTTCTTAAACTACTATGGCTATTTTTTAGATGATTATACTAATAGGCTCAATGTTTCCTATTTGGTGGATTCATACTTGCCTTCGTCTTTCTGGCCTGCGACTGCCGGTGATCAGGTACATAATATTGTTTTGCAATCTCCGCCTTTTTAGGTTTGGGGTCTTGGATATGCAGTATAAAAGAGTTGCTCGCAACTCGTTTTATATAGTTTTCTTTTCTTCTGCATTCTGAATTTTCTGAATTGAAACAGAGTACGTACTGCTGCCTAACCTTTATATTTCCGGCCTTTGACGTGTTTCTTCTACCCTTACAAACTCATATTCATTCTGAGTGCATTGCTCTTATAGGCGTAGGGATATCTTTTATCCACACTTTTACATCTAAGACTTTGGTCGCCGCTAGGGGATTTATCTTAAATTTATCATATTTAGTAGGGATTTTCCACTTACGTCCATATTCATTGATATTTCTCAGTTCTTCGGCACTCATTTGAATTTGCAATTGAATATTTATGAAGGGAGAAATGATCATTTGATTGATCTCCTTTTCAGCTTGAATATTTAAGCATAAGGCTAGCTTGGAGGTGTAATGTAAAAGAACATATAGTTGAGTTTAAACAGCTGCCTTGAGGTAAGCCTATTTGGAGATGGAACTTCGCATCTTCTTGATCTCTATGTGTCTATAGCCAACACGTTCCGAGACATAGTCACGGAGAAATTTTGAACTCGCGTTTGCCTAGACTCTATCAAAAGCCTTGGCAACATCATGACACACGATAACAACATAATAAACATTTTTAGGGGGCTTGGGCAATTTTCTCCATTATGGTGCAGATTGCCAATTCTATACTTCTATTTTTACCGAAGCAGCCAAATTGGTGGTTGTTATCAAGGGCATTACTTTTCAAAAGGTTACCAGAATATTATTCAGAAACTTTTTAATAAAAGGCTGATAACCTCTTGAAAAGAGATTGGCTGGTAACTCTCTTTATTTCTTTGGTGTTTCGACGTTTTAGTTAGTAAAATCATTTTAGCGATTTTAAAATCATCAGGGAAGTAGCCGCTGTTTGAGCAGACGTTGTATTTTCTCCTCAAACCTTCCATTATCTAGGGTGGAGCTTCCGTAAAGTTTAATTTATCTAACTCCATGTGGCTTGGTGCTTTCTGGTGGAATAAGAATAGTGCACTCATTATTTATCCATATGTTATTAGTGCTATTTTCTTCCAACATCTTCCTTTCTGGTTCCACTTTGTGGTGCGGGTGGGACCTATCAATGATGGTGTTAAGGTCTTCTGTCGTAGATCAGTTAGGCTTCACTGACCTTAGCTTGCCCTCCCTAGATGCGGGGGAAGTCCCTTGCAAGTATGGGGGATATTCGAGTGCGTTTATTTCGTTGGCCGACTTAGAAATTTGATCAATGGCTTTTTTGTGATTCTGGGATTTAAACAAGAGAAACCAAAATAGTCTTCAATATTATACAAACAATAAAAGAATTTAACCTTAATTTGCATACTATGGGAAAACTAATCGTTTAGCAAAAGGAAATTAATTTACAATGAATGCTTCGGCACGAGCTATGAGTAGCACAGTATTTACCCTAAAGAAAACGAGAGGAGATGATGAGTTGAAGCTTCGTAGGCGGAAAGCGTCGTGCCTCTTCAACCGTGATAGAGAAAAACGTAATAGGATTAAGATTTTCCAAGAGGCAAGAGGGGGTCTCGACAGGTTGTTTGTGGGAGTATCTTTGCAGGGCACGGAGCAAAGCGAGTTATTTGAGAGTGAGTCCCTACGTCCTTGACTGCCGTAGTTCTTAACACCTGATTTCTTGCCTACGAGTTCTCAGGGTAACAGAGAGTCGCTTCTGAAGTTGCGCGTTTTGGCCTTTGCCTGGTTACAATGTATCCTCTTGATTACTGCTTGCATACTAAGTGAGCAATGCCTAGCTCCTGGTTGAATACTAATTTGCTCGTTTCCGCGATGGAAAATATATACAACTTCGCCGGAAGCATTTTTTGGGGCTGTCGGAAGTGGGTCCCAGTCCGATTCAAGGCGCAAACGGGTAAAAGCTTAGCGCTCTCTCGCTGTATTGCGTTACATGCTCCAGTTTGACTCGTCTCGCTTCGTTATCGGCCCGGAGGAAGTTTACTGAAAGACGCCAGTTGAAGGTGCATTTGTCCGTAAGATACGTCCTAGGCCTTTTTGTTTGCGTGACTCTCTCTCTCTCTCTCTCTCTCACTCTGACATCTTCGATTCTATGATTTTCTAACTTTATGTAAATGTCTTAATTTTCTTCTTTGTTTAATCTGAAAGCTTTTCCATAGTGTTCGCGGATAATTTGTTGAATTTACTTGTTTTAAGATTTTAGGTCTCCGTTTGTCTCTTCTAATTCTATCTTCTGTTTGGAGGCTAATACTCTCAAACTTATCGCAATTTTTTAGCAATCTTTTGGCCAGGCATTATGGTCAAGTTCTTGAAAAGCCTCTTCCCATCTTTTTCCATGTTGTTCTAGTGTTAATTGTCCAACTTTAGGTAGAATTCTCTAAGTTTGCGTTGCAAATTCTTCACTTGTTAGGTCCATTTATAGGTCAAAACAGTGTTATGTGAGGTTTTGGGATCGCTTTTCTATCTGTACTGATCATGATGTTTAATCTTTGTAACTCCTTGTATCTTTCTTCTAGTGTAGCTTTCTGCAGATCTAGTAAGGTGTATTCATTTAGATCTGCGTTATAGGCTTCACAGTTTGCCTTTTTATAGGTTTTTCTTACTGCGCTTCGGATCTGGATGGAGTTTATATTTATCATTATTATGATGCCTATATGGCTGCAACATGTTAAAGGTTCCGGTTGTGGGTGAAAGTTTTACGTGATTAGAAGTTTAACTTAGCAGATGTCGGTCTTTATGGCTAAGCGTACCGTGATGAATGTTGGGATCTCGGGTTTCAGACTCTGGACGATGTTTCAGTCCAAAATGGTGTTTAGGCACTCACCATCCTATTGGCCGTCCTGTATCCTGATTCTTTGCATCTTAATTCGTGTCACTCAAGATAATTCTGTTATCCTCTTTTGTCCTGAGGGTTGGTATCCTGTTGCTATTATTTTAGCCCTGAGCCCATTCCGAACTCTATCGCAAAATACCATGGTTCCTGAGTTTATTGCAATTGCTGCCCCACCGTAGCGGCCCTATCTATGGTTGGTAGCTATTAAATCATAGTTCGAGCCAAATAAAATGACTTAATAATATGAAAATATTTTAACCACAAAGCATTTCCACTTGAACGCACGAGAATTGTTTCCCTTGGATGGAATTAAATTAAAAGCAGTAGATCTTTCACACGATATCTGTGGGTAAGAGAAACTTCAAAGCCTTATTTCATGAAACCCTTCTATATTTTATTTCTGGTACCACAATTTCCATTTTAAGTCCCACAGAATATGTCACTTTCTTGAATTTATCTCCCTCGCTCTTAAAGCGCCATCGGCATCATCTTCCATAGGAGAACACTTTTTATTCTAGTCTTTATTGCAGCCATTTTCAACTTTCTTTTCTTCCCTCCATACTTGTATCACGTCACTCTACTTAAAGATTTCTGGAAGTCAAGTTTTAATACCTCCAATACATTCTATCCCTTTCAAATTGGCGCTTCATTTTTTAACCCTCCTCACTTTTCAATAAGAGCATTTACACCATTGATATCCAATCACCCCGACCTTATATTTTAGTTGAATTTTTCTGCCAACACAAACACTTTACTTTCGGATATTTCACGTACGGAGCATTCTCTCTCCCTCTAGACATTTAATTTCCACTTTCACACAATAGGCTAAGTACTTGTAGTAAAATTGATCAACGAAAGTAATTCTTTGGACATTATTTGTCCAATACAATTTCGTTCGAAATCGAGTCAAATACCTCGTTTTAGGCGATAACAAGATTAGATTTTTCATAGGAAACTTCATTTACATCTTCGAGGAAAAGGATTTATAAAGTAATAATTGATGAAAAGGATTAATCTGAAAGAATAAATAACAGAGTAGAAGCTTCCAACGAACTGAGTCATGGAGAAAGACTCCTAAACGGACTCAGATTAAAGTGTAAATAAGAGCACTTTAAGGAGGGGTATTTTTCCTATTTGATCAACCGAATATCCCCTTAATATTGCGGGTTAAAGGCAGCGAATACCCGAGATCATTTTCTTATCCGATGCCTTTCCTGCCGTCATTCGTGGAAAGCCTCGCCACACTGATGGACGAAAAACAATCAAGACGTAGATTTTAGTAAGCTTCAAAGAGCCCAATCCAAGGACGTAACTCAATTTATATTTAGTCAGCTGCGACTCTATGAAATTGCAAACCATACAACTTGGTATATGTATATCCTTCAAATAAGAGCTTTTAGTATATACAGTTCATTTTTTTGGGGGGGGGGACCAAGAGGCGAAAATTTCTCGTTTTTTTCAGCGTAAAACTTTAGACTGAACCAAGAAGATAATTCTCAAAAAGATTAACAAAACATATGCCTGTGCGGATTCATCTTATGGTTGCTTTTATTTGTTAGTTAGGAGTACGCCGCTATGATAAGTGGTTACCATATCAATACTTAGCCACCTTGACTCTGCGACACCTTTCTTTCGTGGTCCGAAGGGTAAACATTTCGTAATCTGAGTACCATTTATCTTTACAGAAACTTGCTCAAGGAGATTAATATAACTTAATTATACTTCCCAATAACGGCGTTGTCAAGAATCAAATAGAAACAATAGTGGCGAATAGGAAATGGGTAGAACTTAGATATAGACAAAGCGAGTGAATGGGTAATCTGAAGAGAGGTAGTCGCGTAGAATTACACACTCGAACCATGGTTACTTAGTGCCTCCATTGGGTTATTACATACTAAGCTAGTTTCATTCCAACGTTTTCACCCATTTCACCCAACCTAAGAATGATGCTTAGTCAGCAATGACCAGAAACCGTTAACGCAATGGTTTTAGCTGACAGAGAGGATAAAGGTTTTCTCTTAGAACAAGGATGAATGGATTAGGATTGGTTTTTTTTATTCATCTCTGAAGGGAATTAATTCTTTGTTTTCCCCAAACGCTCTTTTGTGCTTAAGAAACATGTATCATTCAGAAAAGAGCAAAATCTTTTTCACATACTGGAGAGTAACCACATTTGTTTTTGGCTTGTTGGGGAACTAGACGTAAGACATAAAGTCATTATTTTGTCAAAATTTGTCAGAAAATTGATTAAATCCATCAGATCTATGATGCTGAAAAAATTCACAAAACTTATCATACGAGTCAAGTTATTATTTTATTTAGTTTGTACCTGTGGTGCAGTTTGGTTAGAAACTTTAATATTGTTGGCTAAGATGTTCTTTTAACCCTGGAACACTAACCATCAGTTCACTACACACCACTAATAACCATGAGTATATCATACCCAATTAAAAAAAACAATTAAATGTAAAGCTTTAATGAAATAGATTTACATGAAGGCACTTCAAACTTTGACCTTTCACTTAACATTAAGAAAACTGAAAAACCTATTATTTTGCCATGAAAAAGATGTACTGGAAAATATTGCTAACAATAGGAAATATTTTCCAAATTAAAAAAAAAAAAATTATAATTAGATAGCTTCAATTCTCTTAATACAACCTCCCAGGTTGTGTAAGGAACTGCTAAAAGGGGTACTGGTCTAGAGCTGTTGCGGCTTCTGTAGGGATGAGAGCTGAAATGAGGTCCTATTTTCAGTTACCCCCAAAATGATTTTTTTTACCAAATTAAATATTTTTAACTAAAATGACTGCAGCAATTGACTATGTATTTGTTATGTACAAGTAAATAAAGTCTTCAGGCGCATTTCTACCTACCTCAGCCTCATACGCAGTTGCCACAGGTGGTGTAGTAGTGGTTGGGCCACATAGCTCGTTGGAATGACACATACCGGAAGCGTGTTTTTTTGTCTGCCCTCGAGGGACACACACCACAGCGCACCATAGCCTCCCTCATCTGTGATGCAGGTAGTCTAGCATCTTGTGAATATCCAGTGCGGTTGGCCAGCTCAAAGACAGTGCATATGTAATTCTTGAGCTGCCTCGGCAGAGTTTGAGTTGCGAACCGATGCACTGCCCAGGGTTTGACCAATTCCATAGCCAACACCTGCATAAATTGCTTCCTCTGAATGTGTGCGCCACCTGTCTTCTACATGTTTCAACCATGAATGATCCAGGAGTTGATGACCTCAGCATTCAGCATGCCGAAGAACACGCAGAGTGGTCACCTCCTAGTCTTCCTTCCGCACGAATATTGGCTACACATTTGGTGAAAAGTGTCCACTCCCACTTTCGTCCTCCTGTAGTCCTTAATGATGGTTGGCTTCCCACTGCTGTCCAAAGACTTATCTCCTTTCATTAAAGACAGCAGAAGGACAATTTTCTTGCTAGGAGGGCTGTCAGGCACATACGACACCAGTGTCATGTCTTTCGTGAAAAGGAAGGCACTGAAACCTGGTGTCCGTTTGGTCTTGTTCTTCATCTCTCCTGGTATCTCTGACTTGTACCCCCTGACTGTCCCAATCAGCGTCATCCCACAATTATGCAGCAGATCATGGATGAGGGGCACAAAGGTGAATCAATTGTCGGTTGTCACATTCTTGTTGGTGTTGTAGCGCTGTGTCAGGTCCTTGGTGAAGAAATGGCCAAGGTTTTGCCCGTCACTCGGCCGTATCCCCTGCTTCCTAAGATAGGAAATTCCTGATAGCATGCATTTTCTCTTGACTTTATTTGCCATGATGATCTTGATGCCGTACTCCGTTTGCTTATTTGGGATGTACATGCAAAATGGAAAGTTGCCTCCGAACGCAAGCAACTGCTCGTCAACAGTCAGAAACTCGTGTGGGCTATAGTGGGTGCCACAGGCCTCAATGAAAACATCCAACACCTTCCTGATTAGGGATAATTTGTCGGTTTCTCTTTGCTGTTCTCTGGTATTGGAGTCATCAAACCGTATGCTGTTGAGAAGGAAAGTAAAGTACCCCTCAGACCAAACTGCCCTATAAAAAATTAACACAAACTGTAGGGCTCGAGACATCCTTAATGGAGAAGTGGTTGTCTCTCCTGTAGCCATTAAAGATGAGTATGCCAAACATGGCACGTATCTCCTCACGTGTTGTGCGATGTACTGTGGCCTTCTGCTGTTTGCACTTTGCTGCATAAATGTCTATTTTCTGGTTAGGCCACTGCACAATTTCGCTGATAAGTTCATCCACAAAGAACAGAGGGAAACACTTTTCTGGGGTGTTGGTTTGGGAAGCTTGTTGGGTGGGGCCAGGCCGTGAAAATGCAATATATTTCCTGCAGGAGTACGTCATGATGCTGTTGCATATGGCCTAGTGCTCCACACAAAATCTTTTTTATTTTTCATGGTATGTGTTGAAGTTTACAACCAGATCATCAGGATTGGTTGCACGTACACGGCGTCGTATTCAACAGGGAGCAGCAGAGGCAACAGCAGGTGAAGCAGCAGGGGAAGTAGCAGGTGGAGCAGCAGGGCCAGTAACAGCGGCAGTAGCAGGTAACAAGGAGTAACAAGGAAAGTAAGTACCCTAGGAGACCTTACGGTCCATTCAAAGAGGGTACCTTTGGACTATCAATCGAACAGGCACATGGCTGCTCAATTGTTTTGCGTCCCTAAACGGCAGCTTTTTAAGACTTTGTCTAGTCTTGACTTGAACTGGTCAACAGATTCACTGTTGAAAACTTCCACTGGAAGTGCGTTCCACTTACTGCAGATACTGTAGGTGAAAAAGTTTCCACACAGATTGCGGTTGTAACGCTTCAGTTCAAGTTTGAAGCCGTGATTGCGCGTTCTGTTCTCACTCAGTGTGAAAATATCCCGGTAGTCAACATTGTCGAACCCTCGAAGTATTTTGAAAACTTCGATGAGCTGACCACGCAGTCTACGGGTTTCCAGCGAGAACAGATCTAATTCCCTTAGTCTATCCTCATAACTTTTATGTCGGATAGAGGGAATTAGTTTGGTTGCCCTAGCATGTACGCGTTCCAACCTTGTGATGCCCTTTCGAAACGACGGACTCCAAAATTGTACGGCATACTCCAGTTGCGGCCGTACGAGGGAGTTGTACAGACAAAGTACTATCTCCTTGTTACGGTATTCAAACTGGCGCTTTATGTAGCCTAACATCCTTTGGGCTTTCTTCTCTGCTTCGATGCACTGTTTCGAGAAATTGAGGTCGCTAGTAATAGTTACACCCAAGTCCTTCTCAGTGTCACAAGATTCAAGAGCAGTACCCTTAAGTATATACTGAGATTGGGGGTTTCTGTGGCCGATATGCATTACTTCGCATTTCCCCACGTTAAAAGGCATTTACAACGTGTCCGACCACTCCCCAATCTTCCCAAGATCTTCCTGCAGGCGGGCAATATTTCCATCCACCACCCGTTGCCGTCTGCCACTTAGCCAGTTCTTGATCCAGCCGGCTACTTTTGTGTCTATGCCCAGCGCTCGCACTTTTCGGAGAAGTCGGCGCTGTGGTACCTTATCAAAGGCTTTCTGAAAGTCTAAGTAAACCACATCCACCGCCTTGTCCCGATCGTGCTCACTGAACACGAAGTGGAAGAATACCACAAGGTTTGTTCAGGCATGATCGTTGCCTTTGGAAGCCGTGCTGGGAACTCCTCAGTAGCAGGTTTGACTCTAAATACATCATTTTGTCCACCATCATGCTTTCCATGAGTTTACCGACTATCGAAGTCAGACTGATAGGTCGGTAGTTTGACGGTTGGCTTCGGTCTCCTTTCTTTATGATAGAAGTCACCTCCGCTTCAGGCCAGTCTCTAGGAACGCATTCGGTCCGGATTGACATGTTGAACATTGCACTCAGGTGTCGTGACACTTGATCGCGCACTTGTTTTAACACTTTAGGTAGAAAGTCATCCGGGCCAGGTGACTTATTCGTCATTAGGTCACTGATCTTCTTTTTTATTTCCCATTCGGTAAAGTCCATATCCTCCAGCTTTTCCCCCGAGTAGGAATCCATTGGCTGGATGATGGAACCACACTCTTCAGTAAACACTGAAGAGAAGTAGTTGTTGAGGGGGTTGGCATTTTTTGCATCTAAGTGCTTTAATGCCCCCTCTTCATTTCTCAAAGGGCCAATCGTTCGATGGATTGGTTTACGGCTGTTCACATATCCAAAAAACTCCTTGGGATTCTCTTTACAGAGTCTCGCCACTCGGAGTTCCTCAGACCGCTTAGCCGCCCTTATGCTGGACTTCACTCTCCTAGCTATCCTCCGGTATTCGTCAAGGTCACCCGAGATCTTTATATGCCGGTTCACAGTTCTCTTCTTCCTAAGCAATTGGCCGATTTCTCGATTAAACCACTTTAGCTGAACAGAAGACCGACGGGGACATTTCATCGGGGTGAAACGTGATTGAAGACTCATGAATGTGGTTTTGAAGACCTGCAAAGTCTGTTCCTTTCAAATCGAGTTTCCTCGATTTACTATTTGCAGGCCCTGCCTTCGTGACTTTGACCTCAAATCTAATTAGTCGGTGGTCACTGCCACCGAGCTCTTCGCCAACAGAGAGGTCCTCAACGATGTCATCCTCAAAGGTAAAAACCAAGTCGAGGATATTGTCTCCTCTCGTTGGCTCTCTCACCCATTGAGTGAGGAACTCGTTGTTCGCGAACTCCAGGAGTATTGCGTTCTCGCCACAGGGTTCTCTGGTTTCCCAGTCAACTTGTGTGTTAAATTCTCCCATGACGATACACACTCTGTCTTCGACAAGTTCTCCTAGTAGCTGGTACAGATCTCTGTACTTTTCAATGAGTTGGGCAGGAGGTCTATAAAGCACCAGGGGTCCTGTATTTGGCAGGGCCTATCTCTAAGTCAATACCTATTAGTTAATGGTCGGATACGATGTTGCAATCCTTCGAGTTGAGAGTATCCTTGACATACAACACTACACCGCCACCCTCTCTGTCTGGCCTATCCTTCAAAAAGAGCAGGTAACCGGGAATCGTGAATTCGCCTTCAAAATCTCGGCTTGAGTTTTTTATCCACGCTCCGTTATGGCCACCATCTCAGGTTCCTCTGTTACTACGAGGCCACGGAGCTCAAGAAACTTATTTCTGATTGACCTCGCATTCAACAGAAGAACTTTGAGGGAGTCGTCTAGTGTAGGACTCCCTACGCTCTTTCGTTTTTTGACGACCTCCAAGAAGGTCGTTCCAGGAGTGACATGGGTGTGCTGGCGCACGTCCGCTTTCGCTCTGTTTCGAACGCTCCTTTGGGTGCGTGGTACGACATCTTGAATTAGGTTAGCGACAAAGGCCCTCCCTTTAAAGGAGAGATGTACCCCATCCCTTTGGTAGAGGTCGTCTCTACCGATAAAGGTACGATAGGGGTCCACGAAGAAGACTCCTTCTGCCGTGCAGAGATCCTCCAATCTTCTGTTCACTGCGACGTTTCTTTCATGAGCGGTTCGGGATGGATCTCTTCTCGGAAGCATCCCAACCAGCACAGGTTTGCGGGTTTTAACCCCTATGTCATCCACGGCTCCCATCACCGTTAGGATGGTCTTTTGAGTAGCAGCCCTCCGGAAAGTCAACGCCCTACTTTTCTAACTGGCATGTTGCACAGTTGTGTTTTAGACGAACGGGTCCTTTTTTGCCTGTCATTTTGAGCGCTTTCTCTCTCTCTGAAAACTCGTGACCAATCAATGATAAAAAGGGGGGTTGGTGAGTTCTCCCCGCGTGAGTCACTTCCGCCTATCGATCGGAGAGGTTTCGGATCTTTCAGAAGGCACGCTCCATGTGCTGCTGTTCATCCGACCGAGTCGTCAAACCTCGGCGTGCCGTGGCTCCTAACCAAGCAGCACTGACGGTCCCCGAATGGGCCATCGATTTGTCACCAGGTGAACAACAACGAAGCACGCCCCTTACTAAACTCCTACTAGTTGCCTTCACAACGGCCAGGATCTCGGAGTAGCGTTTAATGGATATCCCGCCACACCAAGGAACTCGTCCCAAGGCTTTTTATTGGCCTGGCAACCAACATGGGAACAAAGGGCCGTCACCTCGGACCAATGCTACCATAAGCACCCGCAAACGGGCAGTGGGAACGGTCAATAATTACGCGCCAGGGAAGGGGCTAACGGGGTAATACCCTCATCCCATTCATCGTGCCCCAACGCCTAGGATGCCTCTAGTCCTAGTCTCTCACAACCAGTGAGCGTCGATTGGCGTTGTTTATAGAGGTTCCAATGCCTCTCTTCTGACGCATGAGGTAGCTGCCAGGTACTTATAGGTAGATAGAGGAGGAAAGGGAAAGAGTAAACGGATAGGAGTAGGCTTTTTTTGGTTGTTGTTTCTTTTTGTATGAGTGGGAGATAGGATGAAAGTAAAAAAGGAGAGGGATAGAGTAGAAAAAGGAAGGAATGACGCACTTAGTCTGAAACCTCGTTTCCGACCAAATCGACAAGGGAAGCCCTACCAGGGGGTACCCAGAAGAGGTACCCCCGCCGACATAGCTCGAAAAGTCCAAGGTCGACACAAGCTCTCTTCCCGCGACAAGGAGGCGTCACCTCTCCCTCTATTTTCGTTATGAAAATATATAAATAGAGAGAGAGAGAGAGAGAGAGAGAGAGAGAGAGAGAGAGAGAGAGAGAGAGAGAGAGAAAGAGCAGCAGGGCCTGCCACAGGCAAGGCAGGGCTAGCACGAGCTACTTTCCTTTCTTTCTTTCTTGATGGTCCATCATCCAAGTCATTATTGTCACTGCTGTCACTGTCACCCGGTTGTAGCACATATTCAGCATCAATGTCACGGTCATAAAAACTTTCACACTCCACATTTTTAGCTTCTTCATCAGAACTGTGCAATAAAATATTGTCTCTTTTACTCTGTGCAATTGATTTCTTACGCAAAGCCACGTTCAATAAACCTGTGATCTGAAAGAGTAAACAATATTTGTAAGTAACACTGTTTACGCCGATCGCTAAAATAGTACGTAAATACTAGCACCGGGTAGGTACCAGCTGACATACCCAAAACCCTATATCACCCCCTACGAGTATGCCGTACCCAATCGTAGGCCTACAGCACGGGCAAGTAGAGAGAACGAGACGACGTAACCTTCCCAGACACTGTCTAGCGGGCAACTGCAGGTACTGAGCACGTGGGCACCCTCACAGAGCGGTAACCAAACGCATTGACAATGACGTCGTTGCTCTGGTACCTCCTACCCATGGTTAGCGTTCTAGGGTTAAGCATTTAGAGTCCCATACTTTGTCACTCACCCATATTGAGGGGAAAATCGGACGGTATGATTAAAAAAAAACTGTTGTAAAATGAAGGGTAGAAACGAATACGCTATTATTGCCATCGTATTAGGATGGACCAAGAGGTTTCTTCCTTTTTATTACCTTAACTATTGTTCGGTTGCCTTTTTTAGGAAGAATAACGAAGTGTCATTTTTTTGCAGTTGGGTCTTGGCTTGGATCGTGACAAGACTGCAAATAGGCGGATAATTCCGCTATTTTGCCTCTGCTCTCTCCAACCGGTAAGGTTCGAAGGGGTCCTGGAACTCAAGGAGAACAGTGAGCCAGAAAATAACAGGAATATTTAGCAGAAACCAATGAGAGCGAGAGAAAAAAAAGAGATAAGAAGAGTGAAATAAAGGGAGAGAGATAAAATGAAGGGAAACATAAAGTGAAAGAGACAAAATAAAGGAAGGCAGGAAGTGAGATCGATGAAATAAAGGGAGAAAGAAAAAAGAGAAAGGGAGAAATAAAAAGAGGGGTATAGCAAAAGAGATATAAAGGGAGAGAGTGGCGGAGAGCGACAACGAGTAACAAAGAGAAAAACAGAGGGAGAAAGAGAGAGAAAGAAAAAAAGAGAAATAGAGAGAGAGAGATGAAAGAGGAGCGACAAGAGGGAGAGAATTGCGAGAAAGAGATATGTGAAAGAAAGGAGATTGAAATAGAGAGAGAAAGCGATTTTTAAAAGCGAATGGAACGAGAAATAGAAAAAGTGACAGAATATATAAAAGAGAGGGAATGAGGGGGAGAAGGGGATGATAAGACGGAGGGAGAAGGAGATGGTGAAGAGAGAGGGGGCGAATGATGGGGCGAGAGGGGTAAGTGGAACGGGAGTAGGAAGGTTTGGGATAATGAAGGGTGGGGGTATGGATGGAAGGGGAGGGGAGGTAAGAAAGAAGGAAAAAAGGATGTGTAAGGAGGGATGGAAAAAAGAATGGGGGAGAGGTAAGGGAAATGAATTAAGGAGAATAAATGGTGATTTAGGGAGGGGAAGGTAAATGGGAGGAGGAAATCAGGAAGGAAAGGCTGAGGTGTAAAGAAGTAGAAGGAAAAGGGAGAGGAGAGTGAAAGGGGAAGATGGATGAGGGAGGGAAAGAGAGGGATAGGGAATGAGGGAGGGTGAAGGATTCTAGTAGTGATTGAGAGAGTGAGAGAAAGTGTAGTGGATTGAGTGTTAGAGTGATTGAAGGAGGGGGTGAGTCTGTGCGTGAGAGAAAGTGATAGCGTGAGAGAGTAAACTATGCTCTTCCTTTCTCTGTATATTCATTTTCGTTGGTCCCATCTTCCCTTTCACTCCACGTCGCGACTTACACGACCCTAAGTCCACCTCTTTTCCTTCCTCCAACACTTCTAATTTACTTCCACCTCTTTTTCCTTCTTCCAACACTTCGAATTCACTGTATGTGTGAAAAATGACAAAGGCCAAGAAATGCTCGAATGGAACATTTCCATTACGGCTCCATTTCCATTGGGGGTCTTGCTCCCACCTGGGACGAAGAAAGCACAGAATGGCGATAAACATGTTTCTGTGTGTCAACATATGTAGCTGTTTTTGTTTTATCTCTGTGTATGAGTTTGTGAATAGGTTTACACAAAATTGTGGCAGTATTTTATCTTTATTTTGATAGATTTTGTTCTACAGGGGCGGGGGGGAGGGGATGTCTATGATTAAAGTTCTTTTGGTAAGGTTATGTATTCACACCGCCTAAGAGATAGAGATGCGAGGATGGTCTAAGGATGTTAGGAATTCCCTTGGGCAAGAACAGAGATGTTGAGGATATCATGAACATAAGTAACGAGTGCAGAGATCCTACGATTAATAAAAAGAATCAATGACTAAAATTGCTTCAGAAAACTCAATTAATTTTAATTCCCTCATTTTCGCGTTTGCCTCAAATTTAAATGAGGAATTGGAAATTGTGAAGAGAGAACCTCTTTCCAGTCTTCTTCCTCAACATTATAATCTTATGTTAGGCATTTTCTTCCGTGGGTATTTTCTATTCCTCCATTCATATGTATGAACTCGCTTTTATTTTCTCAATCTGTATTTTGGAAAAAAATAGAGCATTTATTTGGCTGTAGCTTATGGAGGTTCTGCCTGCACAGATCAAGTCTTTTCGAGCTGTAAATTTAAGCATAAATCACGGATTTAAGCCAATCGCGGAAGCCAGCTGTTCGCGAGGAGTCGTAGCTTGAGAAATTGCACTCGAGTTGATTTTCTTTTAGCTTTTAACTTGATTTGAGCTAAAGAGGTTAAGATTGAGTTGGGAAAACGCAGGGGGGATACGCGGCTTTATCCCTCATCAGGAAAATAATGTGAATGAGACGAATTACTACAAAGGAATACCTTTGAAACGTTTATTATGCACCCATTTTTATATAAAGACAATAATACAGGATTTTAAGTATTTTCTCTAAGGGTAAATAATATATATATTTATATATATGTATAATTACTACCTTCAAGTAGCGAAATATACGAATTAGATATGAATCATTTTGAATTGTTTTTTCCGTCGCAACACAGATTTCCCTTTCATTAAAGACTTTAAACTTCTGATAATTACTTTTCTACCTCTTAGAAGTTTGTTCCATCGGACAATGTTCTTCCTAACTCGAGAAGCTACAAGCTTTCACACACATATCATGCTCAAGTGAAATAAAATAAAGCTTCCAGCGACTTAACTGCTCATCGTTCTTTCTTCTTACTAACCTATCTTCTCTTGTAAAGGAAAGTATCGGCTAATGGACCAAATTAAGGATTCCCTAGTATTGAAGCTCGTTAGAGGCCTCCTATACAGAGCCCTATGAAATAAGATTGATTGAAGTCACGAATTTGCATCATAATATTTATATTGATTTTGTGCACATCTTCTATATCATTATATTGAGTGGTTGAAAAAGCTCGGATGTAGCTTCGAACTTTAGTAACTAAATAAATACAGAGCATATAGAATGTCAAGCATTATGTTCACTATGCAGGTTTATTCTCCAACATAGCTTTCATTACGGCCAAATCCTAAAATGCATTATTCAGCTTGACTATGACTCGTTTCAAAAGAGCTGCTTAGTTGAACTCGAGCATAGCAAAATAATGTAGTTTTACTCACTGGAAAACAAATGCCATGAAATCCATTATGGTCAGATGAGGCGAATGTAATGGTTGAGCGATTACTCCAGCATTAGTGATCTTCTTGGCTCTGAAGACGCGATTAAAATCAAAATAAATGTGAGACGGGTAATCTTTATAAATAAAACTATCGCTTAATAGATTTAATTCTTATAATTGACTATAAAAATAGTATTATAAGTCGCTAGAGAACCTTTTAGTAGTAGTAATTTTTAAGATAATGACACCAGTATTACCCGACCACTCCTGCTAAGTTCCTCAGTTGTATTATCAGTAACGGTTGGTTGGTTTGTGACATCGATACTGGTTGCTTTCTGGGATTACGATAACATCCTTTCCTGGAGGGATTTCAAAGTTTTTATATAAAAAAAAAGAAATAAAAATTATTATTAGGAAAACATTGATAGTTTAGTACAGAAAATATTAAATTAAATAGTTAATCAACTAAAAAGTTAGAGCATAATAGTTTATTATCATGTTTGAGATGTTATTGTTTTAATTTGAATGACTTCGAATGTGTCATTTGCCAGAACAATAACACAGAATCCACAATAAAACAGACTAATTTTTTTTTCAGACCTTTTGAACAATACTCGACTGATGGAGTCAGAATTTAGATCGGGTCATAAAGGAATTATTAGGAATGAATTAAATTAATTTCAAACCCGCATTCAGCATTTAACAGATTAATGAGTGACCCATTTGCAAAGATTAATGCACATGTAATGCAGTGAATGTAGCTTTTTTTAGTGTTGTAAGTCTTTTTTTATAAGTTTTTTTTAATTATCACGAGGTATATGTACACTTGGACAGCAATTTCTGACTTATGATCTTTGTATGCGCCCAGCTCCTGAGTGAGCAAAGGTGGCTTCGCGCCCTTTAACCATTATAAATTAACAGGGCATCATAAAAGGTCTTACGCTATTTCTTTTCAAGTCTTTCATTTCCCTTTAATGATATATGTATATATATATAATGAACTTGCATAAACAATAAATATTAAGTAAACCAAACTTTATTAATTTTAATTATTCCAGAGCAGGTTGGGAACTTTGGAAGTCTTAAGCAGTTAGGACCAACCTTTCTGAATTTACTGCCAGAGTTTCTAAGCAGTACTTCTCTTCTTTCTGCTTCCCGATCAGACTCGTTTTCATCATCACATCCACTCGGCCCAACCACTTCTGTTAGGGGAAAGCAGAAGAAATGACAGAAAAGAGAAACTAAAAAGGATGATCAAACAGCTTTTGCCCAAAGACAATCCGTGTGCGTTGATTCGGAATCACTCCCTATAGCTCTGTAGATTCGGGCCTGTGTGTTAAATAAGCCACACACGTTAGAATGTATATACATGCGAAATCCGCGTCATTGGGTGATTACATGGGAAAAACAACAGATTTGTTCAATAATTAAGAACTTTTAATGAGGGTCTTTTTTCGGCCGTTTTTCTTTTCCAGGAGTTGGTTTTTATGGGTGAAATTATTTTTAGTCTTTTTTAACCTCTGAGGAATTTAATATTCCAAATAATAATTTTATTCAAATCATAAAATGATTTGCATACCTTTCCATTTACTGCTATAGAAAAACAATTAATTTATACTGAGACAAAAATCCTTATAATTTTATAATAAAGCGAATATAATCTTCTAAAATAATCCTCAGTTAGTATCATGAAATGTAATGATTATTTGTCATTAAGAAAAATATTTCTAATGCAACGTTTGAATTTGAGGGTGATATTATATTTTAGAACCATATTACGATATATTTTGTCAAATACGTAAATCTACCGAGAAAATGATGTTATAAACTTAATCATAGTTACTATGTGTATGTAATGTATAGTGCAACAAGGAAGATGAAAAAGGAGAAATCTAAGTTATACAGGTTTGTATGCAAAATAGGCCCGATAAATGGCACTGACTCAAGAAAACCCAACAGAACTCTGACTTAAACCGTTTCCCTTCTCTCTTAAACAGCATCGGTGGCTCTTATGGATTTGCTTGTTCGTAAATCCGTAGAATTAATCATCAGTCGTGGAATCTCCATACATTCTGATATATGTACATTGAATAAATCACTCGAACTTGGGTATCAATAAATAGACTTCATAAAAATAAAGTAATAGAGTCTACTCTTCGGACAAAAATTTGCTTCAGAAACTCCTGTCTATTTTTTTTCTTCCTCATAATTAACTACTTTTCCATAAATTCACACCTCATCTCAAATCAAAAAGATACTATCCCCCTTCATATTTATGAGAAACATTGTTCAAAGAGAACGTGCTACACACGTTTCATTCAGCACATAAACCTACCACACACACTCAATTCCTTTTTTACCAAGATGTATCAAAGCTTCATTTATCCTTTATTACTCTGCCACGTATTCTTACATTCCTATGTAAGAATGATAGCCATTACCATTTCCACCAACCTTCTTCGCAAACTTACTACTAACTTTACGTGGCTCATACACATCAAGCTAGCACAAGTTTCCCCTTCCAAATCTCAACCTGACGCACACACCTCCTAAGGAAACTTTCATGGGGGAGTAAAGTTGATTCTCAGATGCCTTTGCGAGAGATTAATCTTTCCTTAATAGGGAAATTTCTCACAATTTTAGTTGGTATAAAGAAGCATTTATAAATATTATTCTTTCACTGCTCCCTATTTATCACATATCTTTCCACATTGGTAAATAACCCTACACTTCTACCTGGCGATTAGAAGGAGTGGTATTTTATTCGCCAAGAGTGAAAAAATGGTTCAATTGAGTTCGCCTCACCATTTCTTAAATGAAGTGAATCTTTAAGAAATTTAAGATCTGTTAACAAAGAAGAGGATGAAATTTAACAAATAAGGAAACGGAAATACGATTGAAAAGAGAGAGATTTTATCGTTGGAGGTAAATTATGAGAGGGAATGTGTGAGTGGCGTCCAAACTCTTATTTGTACTTCCTAGATATTTGGGTCAGCTCAAAAACCACAAAACTTGAACTAAATTTCTATTACATATATGTGCGTTTGTGTGTACAGAAGCGAGTTTATTTTCATGGTTCTAAATAAGAAAAAAAAAGAATCAATATTAATGGGATAAAATCAGAATTTTGGATAACTCCAGTATTAATTGCCTAATTTTTAAAGAATTTGATATTAATATTGCTTCGACAACCTGTCTCAACATGATGAAAATAAATTCAGCTACCAAATTTTAGTACTGATTTCATTGCTCGTTAACTTCTTCGTTGTGTTCACACTACAATCCTGATGGTATAAAACAGTATTTCTCATAACTGGAAGAATTTCATTTCCACTGGCTAGAGGCCGGATCTTAGGCACCCTAAGTCAAACTTGGAGCTGACATAGGCCTTGACAACCCACAGTTCGTATCGAGACCTAAAACAAGTCAAGTGGTAAATTGGGGCTAAATAAAAAGATCCCCAAAGATCATTGCAATGTTCAATTGGACATTGTCCCGCTACGGGTTGAAATATCATTAGAGGTATTTATGGTACAAAAGGTGAGAGAGAGGAAAGGTAAGTAATTTAGGACGAGAAAGATATTAGGGATATTATATAATATATTAAAATTAAGGGTGTAACTACTCTTAAATGCATATTAATGGACTGATATTAGGAAGAGATGCAACAGACAGAGAAGAAAATGGGCAAAATTAAATAGTAGAACAAAAGAAGAGAAAAAAACTTAAAAAATTGAATGGGAGAGAATAAAGGAAGATCCAAAGGGTGAATCAATAGTGGCAAAGAAACTGTAATCCCTTGTGGACAATTTTACATATGTGAAAAATAAATGAAGGTAAGACATAAGACAAATGGGAGAGAATAAAGGAAGATCCAAAGGGTGAATCCATAGTGGCAAAGAAACTGTAATCCCTTGTGGACAATTTTACATATGGGAAAAATAAATGAAGGTAAGACATAAGACAAATGCCACTGAACAATATAGTAAGTATTATGGAAAATTTCTGAATAAAAAAGATGTAATAGCAAAGAGCTAAACTTTAAACTCTACCGAGATTTAGGTAGGATTTGAGGATTCTGGGAAAATATTACACTGAGATCAGTTTCAAAGGAACATCGAATTTGTCCCTCATTAAGGAGTGATCATTTAAGATCTATAAGAGATAATTAAACTACTGGATCCTTTTAAAAAGGATTTTATTCCTCAGCAAATAAATAATCAGTTCGTGGGCATGATCTTAATTTTCACTCTTTCCACCCGATTCCTTTTCTGCTATTATCATATATACAAAATTCTTCTTCCGTCTAAGTTTTCCTTGCCTATTCAGAAGAGCTTAAGTCATTCATATCCAAAGATTTCTTCCATTTCCTTTTTTTGTTTCCTTCTAATCTTATAAGTCCCAAATTACTTTTTATTCGTTTAATCAATAGTTAAATTTAAAATCGATTTTATTATCCTTACTGTCGATACAAAATTATTTGTGAGACGAAGAGATGCAGACGCACTTTACACTGTTTACGTGGTACCTCCTGTGAAGCCTGTATGTTGCCTTACTGTTTAAATCTATAGTTGAGGAGGGTTGCTGCTAGAAATTCATAACTGTGAACAGCATCAAAAGTGATTGGCGCAAAACATACAAGGATAGTTTTGATTCACTTAGACACGTTTGATTGCTTTAAGATAGGAAAATGTGTTTAAATTGTAATATAATCAATGTGACCACCATCGGCGGCAAGCATGAGCTCCTGTCGGGACCTGAAGGCTGCGCATAGGTTGCACACGAAGTCCTTTCTCATGCTTTCACTGAAGCATTTTACGGAGCTCATCAGCTAATCGCGAGTACTGTGGCAGAGCTTTCAGACATTACTTTCGACATGCGTCCATAAGCTATAGTCGAGGTGATTGAGGTCGTGCGCATGCCGCGGCCCAAACTCCTTTGAACTAGAAGTTAATGTTCAATCGCAACCACCCGTGCACGGTCTTGGCCATGTGGGTCGGAACAAGTCCTGCTGATAGACGTATTCCGCCTACTTTGTGATCTTTCTCACCCAGGAGAGGACTTAAATGAGCAAGATCTCCATGTAATCTGCGCGGTGAGCCTTCAATAAGCCATAAACCACACCTGCGGCATGTTCTCGCCTTCCGAAGCGGAGTCCGGGTGCTTGGTCATGCACACGTCGGGAACCTAGGAGAAGTTCTGGTCAAAGCTTGACCTGCGATTGTTCTGCTTGTTGAAGACCAGATCGATTAAAGCACTCCGACGTTGTTCTCGCATACGGCTGCTGAGCAGAGCTCTCTCCACATACATCTAGCTCTTTTTACCCTCCTCCTTGATGACCTTGGATATTCTAGCCACCAGGATGTTCTTCTTCTTAATGATCGATGTTAGTTTAAGCTTTGGAGCACTTACGAACGCCTTTCTCACAGACAAAAAGTTGACAACTTGAGGTCTGCCTAGAGCTGGTCGATCTTTTATGTCTTCTTTGTTTTCGAGCCTCTATGTGACTCTGTAGATGGTCATCTGGTTTACGTTAAGCCTCATGGTGATGTCGTTCTTGTTGTGCCCTGCGCGCAGGAGAGAAGCGAGCTCGATTCTTTGAACTTCCAACTCGACACAACTTTGCGCATTGGAAAAATACTTTTTAATGACACACGGTGGAAAAGTAGCGCTTTAAGTTTGTTTACCGGAACATTTTAGGAAACTCTACGAAAGATAAACAAACAAAATGCAATAGATTTATATATAAGTTGAAATGCTTCTACTTGTGTGGAAGAAAGTATACTAGCCTGAAAATGAACAAACTCATTCCTGTTTCTAAGTCGGGATGAGATTACTTCGGATTTATAATTAATAAACAATTCCTCAAGACTGAAAGTCAAGATGATGAAGTCTTTCGAGAAGTTCTTACTTTTATATGACCCTTGTTTTATTTTGACCCCTGCCAAATACATTTTTCCCATCCCATGACATTTTAGTATCTTCGTAGATTAGCTTCCTGCACACAACGGTCATATCACTTATTTCCAAACTTTTGCCGTTCACTTCATTCGGCTGAATTTTAAACAATATAATTAAATTCTCCTCAATTTTCTACCTTTTACTTTTTACACAACATTAATTTCCTTTTCCAACATATATTCTTTCCATTCTCAATTCTAGATTTGAACCTTCACTTTCAATTCCTTTGAACTTTGACTCGCAAATCGGGTTCTAGTCAAACCCTTCTCATTATCGACACAACTTTTCCTTAAAATGTTTACACTTTCGTATTATTGATCGCTGCATCAGAAATCCATTCCTTACTTTTGATGAACGTAAAGATATGACACTAACAGGATAAAGCGAAATTAAGTTCAATCTGAGCGAAATTTAATTCCAGATCCTGCAGTTTTAAAATTGATCGAAATTAAATAGAAGTTTTCTTAACTAAGTTTTATAAAGGAGAATTATATTGAACGATATTTTTTTATAGTTTAATTAGATTCCTGAGTATAAAAATGAATAAATTTGAAATATAGAAATATGTACATGATCTTACTGTAACATTTTTAGCAAAATTCCTTGCATTCAATGATTTAAGCTTGATTCGCGTCTACATAATTTTTAATATTATAAATATGTAGGAAATTAATAGAATAACCAAAATAAATTAAATATAGGAATAATGCAATCATTAAAATACACATAACGCATTAAATTAAAGAGTAAATAGCATATAGACGTAGCAAGATGAAATAAATGAAACATTTTATACAATTAGCTTCCCATATCTCTTGTTCAAGCACAATTAAGCTAAGTGGAGGATTTTATTCTAAATAAAAGAATCGCTTCCTATAGGATAGCAGTTTTCAAAAAGAAGTTAGAAAAGGTTAAATTATTTTATTTGGGGGCTATTGAGGTTACGAGAATTGAACCCTTTTCCTCTACAATAACCTTACCATAAAAGCATCATTTTTCTCTAAATCTTAAGAAGTGGATACCAACGATGATTTTGGCTTTGAAATTCAAAAGCAAGAAGGAGTAGATGATGTTATAAGATTTTTTCGATATATTCGGAATCGGGTAGAGAAAGGGACTCAAACAGTACACATTGAAGTTTGTTCGTTGTATAAACATATATCTTAGATGATTTCATTAATTTTGCCAACATCAGCTGTCCTTTTAACCTAATTATTTTAATTCATAGCCTTTTAAGTTTCTTTTCGCTGTTTTAATTTATTTTCTGATTTATCTTCATTTATCAGACGTCCAAAACATTAATTTATCATTTTCTTTAACCTCCTCAATGCTCGAAGATCGATGACAAAAGTGAGATAACTAAACATTGGTTTGGTTAAATCTGCTGATTTTATAAATGATGTGAACGCTGTTTTCAGCTTAATATTAAAAGTTCTGTTGTTTTTTTCCTATGTTTTAATTTTAATATGCATTTTTTGCTAACAAATTTACAAATCATTATTGTTGCAATGAAACCATTTTATGATAAAAGTGTAGTTAAAAAAAGTTGGTAGACCAAAAAAGTTATTAGATCACATATTGGAAGACAAAGCCCTCAATTAATTCTTACTACATTTTTCCCTTATTTATCCTCGCAATAGCATGGCAAAAATGCGGTAAATTTGTTATACATGAATCCAGTTCGAAAACACACGGACACTCTTTCCCACAACCAATAGCAACCACGCTTGACATAAGCACCCTATCGAGCCATCGGTATGTCCGATTCTGAGTAAATAAAAGGAATAAAAAAGAAAAACTTGGCATAAACAGTATTAGCGCGATTCTCGACCTTAAACGATAGTAGAGATCAATGTTTTCCCTCTTACATATCTCGTGGGGTTAGTCGAACCATTCTCTCTCTCACTTCTGCTCTTTGACTGTTTCTTCTTCTTTACCCCATAATATAGGCCGAGAGAGAAAGTAAGATATATATATATATATATATATATATATATATATATATATATATATATATATATATAAAGAAAGAGAGAGGCAGTGGGAGGAAAGGAGAGAGAGGGATATATATATATATATATATATATATATATATATATATATATATATATATATATATATATATATATAAGAGAGAGATTTGATTTTGAGAGAAAGAGAAAAGATAGATCCTGAGCGGGAAAATTGTAATAGTGAGAGAGACCCCCTCACAGGCACAGACTGACAGAGAGATAAAGACAGATTGAGAATAGTATATAAATTGCTATTCTAGCCAAATGTCATGTCTAGCCATACATTGATAGGCCGTACTCTCAATATATCCGAGGAAATTCCGCTAAATTAACTAAGCATTCCTATCAAAATCGTGTGCATTTATTACTCGAGTTTCAATCTAGTTTTCTGCTAACTTTTGATTGAGTAATAGCTTATCCAGTATCTAGGTTTAGTTTCCTCGCTCATTTCTCCTCAATTGGAAGTTCGTCATGTTAACTTACGAAATGTATACAAATATTTCCTCATGCACATGTCTGAATATCTGTTTATGCATATAATCACTCATGCGGCTCATGTAGCGCTTCAAATTGAGATAGAAGATGAGTGAAACGACGTAAAAAAAGTACATTTCAAATTACCTTTCGGGTAATCCTCACCTTCAGTTCCAGAAATATATAAAGCGCTAATGGATAAAGCTCCCAAATAATTGAAAAAGCTGATCAACAATAGAAATAAATTTGAAATGAGTGTGAAAACTTAAAAACAAAGGAAAAAGAATTACTAGAAGTACAGCCAATTATGTAATAAGATAAATGTTAATCTGTCAAAACATGACAATATAATCACTCTGCACTCTTCAGAATAATCCAACATCTCCTCAGGGAATTTTCCATCATGGAACAAAATAGGGCCTAAACCGTTTAAAACATTTTTAATAAACTTAAATCGGTAGTTTAAAGAAAATTTGGTTCCAGAGGCAATTTTCGCGAAATTGAATTTCTGTTAATTTTTTTAATGAAACAGATTCCCCATAATCCTTGTGTAAAAGTGTATAGACAAATTTCTTAATATAATCTAATAGAAAAAAGTAAATTCACCTTTATTTGAAAGAATATGCTCTATGTTGTATTTAACGATATTTTTTTAGCTTTAAATTTGACATTGGTCTTATAAAAGTATAGACTAAATTCTTCTCCCATAAAGAATTAAAAAAACATCATTTAAAAATACAAATTATTATTGCGATACTTTAATTTTAAGGAGAAAATCGGGCATAACACTAAGTAATCTATCATACATACGTTCAATTACCCATCATGCAATCAGAGGAGTCATAGCTGGCAGTAAGGTGAGGTCACTAAAGTCTTGCTTTGGGTCACACATGTGAACTTTCAAGATGACCGGGAGATTAGGTCGAAAAAAAAGATTTTTCTCTTTCTTTATATTAATAGAGAGTAGAGCGAATCTTCGTTAATCACTTTAAAGTTTTCCAAACTACTTTTAAACCAGTTCCCTTGCGAATTTTTTAATCATGTGTATTAAACTGATTTACGCCCCTCTTAATTCCAAATTTACCAGCCAACGCCCTAATTTAACTAAATTTTCGGACTAACTTCAAACTTTTTTCCCTTACACTAGATTCTCGTTGTTTCCTTCAATTGTTCACTAAAAATTAATCTGATCAGGTAATGTCTGATGTTTCCAGTAGTCTTTTGGCGCTGTTTTTATTACCATATTTTTTAAAGTTTCTAACATATATATTTACATGATTGACTGTAACACTAGTCCTCTCTTTTGATTGGCTTTGAAGTTTTAACAATAATTTCCATTTTTAAAACATTGTCTAAATTTATAACATTCCGTTTTTTTGTAAATGTTTGTGATTTTATTCAATAGTGTTTTATATATTCCAGTGCCTGAAGATGGTTGATTAGCCGAAACGTTGCAATTTGTACTAATGGAATCGACTTTCCTTCTACGTATTTGCATTCATCATATAAATATACTTATTATATTATTTATGTAAAATATTTCAACTATTTAGGAAACAGAGTTCCGAGTGCTTTCGATTATTGCTGTTTGAAAATGCTTTAATTAAAAAAGCTCCCGAGCACTCTAAGTTTCCTGCTTCCTTGAAAGTTACAATTGTTTGAATTGACCGAGTGTTTAAATATGGCTAAATCTAAGCGTAGTGGGAAAATGTTGGAAGGTAAAAATAGTTTCGTTAAATAAATGATCATTGAGACCACCTCCTTGTTAGGATAGAATCCTCAATCTTTCATGAGGGAATCCTACTTTATCGGCTTCCTGCAAGCCATCAATTCTGCTTGACTGAAGAATTTCATTGCAACTATTTCTCTTTAGCTCAAGACAGGCAAAAGAAATGAGAAGAATTTTTTTACTATATATTATTACTGAAGCGATAATGAAGGTACTACTTGAATTCTAATCATTAATACTCCGATAAAAAATGGAAATTCCTTGGCTTATTATATTGTCCCTCCAATTATATAATAATTATTGTATATATGAATGTTTGGGCTGTGTTTCTTCCTTCACCAGCAGCATATATATATATACCTATAAATAAAGATCATTGAGGAAAATAAAACAAGTTAAACAGCGAATCTTTCTGAACGAGTAGTGATTCTCTTCTTTCAAGATCATAATAAATTGAGAAAATGACGTACATAGACAATAAAGGATTCATTTGATTACAGCCTGAATCCCTGAATTTCTATATAGTTTTAACTCATTCTCAGCCTGAACGAATAATGGCCATGTTCCCTCGAAATGCTTCCCTGTTATAACTTGTTTTATTTTCCTCGGTCTTTTTAGTTTTCAACGTTTAGTGCGGTTATTGTAACTTTTAATGATATAATTGAAAGTCTATCGGGACAAAACAATCAGCACTTTACTTATTTCTTGTGTTGTATAAACATTTAACCACAAAATTTGTACGTTAATGTCTCCGCGTCGTGTCCTACACTTTTCTCACACATTCAGACCGAGAACATGAAGGTTATATAAATCTGTTGTTATTCATATTAAGTCTAGCGTATATATTCTTTCACTTAACAATTTATTAATATGTCTGTGTATATGTATATATGGATATGAGAAACTCACAAAGTAGCGCGTGAGTAGAGCAATAAATGCTAAAAATCCCACAGGAAAATGAAAGGCGCATTCCAAGTACTTTCGATCTTGTTCAGTTCAAAATCAAGGACTAAAGAAATGTTTTGAAAATGTGGTATATAAATATGTGAAACAGTAGAGCAATGCCCCGCCCATGTAGAATGAAAGGACCCAAAACATAAAAATAATATCAAAGACGGATGTGAAGCATAAAACCAAATAGATAAGATCTACTTCCGGAAAGTTCCAACCTCTGAGTAAATAATGTTGACATTTATGTGACTAAATTAGTACATACATACCCGATTGTGAATACAAGAGAGAAATTGAAATAAATACAGAGCGTTCGACTTTATCTTTATGAACTGAGTAAAAATGAATATAAGAACAGTCGTTGGTAGGCTTACGATAGACGGAAAATTTAAATCCGATGGAGACAGAATAAGTAGATCTAAGAACGGGAGGACACCATATTGTTCGGGTTCAAGGGTAAATTTAATAGAAGGAACCAGAGAATTAAGTTCAGGAAGAAAACTATCAGCATCCTTAGAAGAAGGCCACAAACAGATAAAATCATCTATATATCGGAACCAAACAAGGGAAAAAACGATAATGGTAAGGAGGAAGGTAGTTTCCATAATTTCGATATATATGTTAGAAAGAACAAGGGATAAGCAATTTCCCATAGCCAAACCAAATTTGAAGGTAATATTTACCATTAAAAGAAAACTTACAGTTTTTACTACAAATTCAGATGAGTTCAATGAAAATATTAACTGGCAAGGGCATATCAAAGTTACGCAATTTATCAGTAAGGAAGGGTAAATCTCGTTTAGAAGCACTTTAGTAAAAAGAGAAAAAACATCGAAACTAACAAAGGACAAGTTATTAGAGTAAGGGGTGTAGTAGAGTTGTTCATAAAGTCGTAACTGTTTTTAATATAAGTATTAGAAATGGTACCAACACGGGGAGTAAGGTATGAAGTAAGCCATTCAGATAAGGAATATGAAACTTAACCAACAGAACTAACAATAGGGCGCATAGGGTTATTAGGCTTATAAGTCTTTACAAGACCATATAAAGTAATTGGAATTTCTGCCTTTCATTTTCCTGTGGGATTTTTTCATATGTTTATATATATATATATATATATATATATATATATATATATATATATATATATATATATATATATATGTGCAAGTTTTAAGTAATTTATATTTTATACTTGCGTCATGTATGTATATCTACGTCTGCTTTATTATGCCAACCTTTGGAATCGCGACACTCTTGGCTCTCTGTACATGTTATCTCGCTATTTACTACATTCATCTATTTTTTATCAGGCATTTACAATATTCCAGTATTTTAACTTGCAAATAAAATCATATTCTAACCTAGATAATATGATTGCACATACATAACACATAACCGTAACCTGACATTGCAATTAACTTCTTTTAAAAGAAGATGCATATGATCTATTTAAATATTTAAAACTCATCAATCCAATATATAAATAATTGATTGATTGGCACAATCAGTGTTACATCAATCATAGCGTCCCGAATGTGATTAAAGTTACTGATAGATTTTCCTTTTACTCCCTTCCCAATTCTCACCTCTGCAAAGAAGTTCTGAAAATCATCGAAGTTCTAAGACTTGTCATCCGAAGCCAAAACTACCACAAACTACCCAAAGAAAAATTGATCGCGTTTTCAAAGAAGGCTTAAAATTAATCATTTGGTAGAGGATGATAGTTTACTATTATTCGTCAGTCCTTTACTATTATCCAACCAGTTAAAACAAATAAGGTGAATAGAACTATGGCATTTTGCATTAGTATTCTTGTACCCTAAATGTATGGTAAGGAGTTTCCATCTTCACGATGCATCGGGCACTCCTGGCGGAAGCTCCTCATCCACGCTAAGTAATGGAGTGTAAAATTGAAATTTCGGATGTAGTCACTTGGCTAGTGTGGATTCAGAGCCTCCATCACCTGTGCTGGATGCAATCAAAAGGGTCAAATATACAAATTCAAGTCCCTTAGAATAAAAGTACTTAAGCAAAAAAGAAAACTAAACAATATCTTCACCAGAAAGACGAAAACTACTGTACCATTGTCGTTCTTAATGAATTTCCGTGATTAATTCAATAATAGAGACATATCGAGAGGTTCCTTTCATATCAAATCAACACATCAGAAAAATTTCTGCTTTATTCTTAACTTGGAAAATAATTTCGTCCTTCAACATTGAAGCTTATAAATATATATATATATATATATATATATATATATATATATATATATATATATATATATATATATATATATATATATATATATATATATATATATATATATATATATATATATATATATATATATATATATATATATATATATATATATATATATATATATATATATATATATATATATATATATAAAATATTTTTAATATAATTGTAAATCTGCATAATGTACATATTACCTGTATTTTTTTTTAAAATGACCCAGAACGTTCTATAAACAATATATGTATATTTGCTATAGGTAATTTTTAAACTATTGTATGTATATTGACAATTGTTTTAAAATCAAATCAGTTTTCTTTGAATAAAAATATCAAAAAAGTGCCGTAATTATCTTTTGTACAAACTATTGAAATAAATTTGATGTGTGTAATCTAAAAGCATATAATATGAGGATAGGTTATGAAATAAATATAAATATTGTATTGATACTCATCTTTTATTCCTCGCTTTTAAATGTTAGATACAGGAAAGTGCCAGCCTGACATGAAGTATGTAATATGCGCTAATAAGCCTGAAGACAAAAGGTGGCGTTTCTGCTTTGATAAGTTAGTCATATTCGGTCCGCAGACTGAGGTGAGTTCATTCCTCACTTTTCTATTAGACATACCTCGACTCAAATAACAGACTGCGAATAGAATACAAGAGTGGGACTAGAATAACAGACTAAAGCTAAAAGAACAGACTACGACTATAAGAACAGTGTGCGACTTGAATAACATACGGCGATTCGAAAAAAAAAACAGATTGGGACTTGAAAAACAGACTGTGACTTGAATAACAGACCTCGACTAGAAAAACAGTTTGCGACTCAAATAATGGAATTTACCTAGAATAACAGACTGCGACTTGTATAACAGACTTCATTCACAACAATAGACCGCGACTAGGATAACAGACTTCAGCCTAAAGATCATACTGCGACTAGAATTACAGACTATAACTTGAAGAACATGATCTGAATAAAAGAACAGCCTCCTAATAGAAGAAGCGGCTGCAACTGATAAAAACAGACTGCGACAAAAAAAACAGACTGTGACTCGAATAACAGACAGCCGGATTAAACAGGAAGAAAGAGAACAGTGGGAGCCAAGCGTTGTTTCCAATAAGGGCAATTGACTTTACAGTGGATTCAGGAAAAAGGTCCCTCGCGTGGGGCATTAATGGAACCTGTGGGAATAAACGAAGGAACCTCGTCCTCTTAAGACCTGTACTTGTAGCAAAGTTAAGTCATGCCCCTTAATGGAACCTGCGATCGATCTTCTTTCTATTATTCATACCTTTCAGTTTCAAGTCCTCAGCTCAGGTAAACAATTATGACGACACTATAACTAATCTACTAGACGTTGTCTGGTTTAGCATTATTTATCCTATTAATGTTATTCTCCATCATCTTTATTTACTACTGGCCTAAAATATGATCTACGTTTCCTTTATTCATTTTTCCCGTTTTGATCCATCATCTATCTCACCTTATACCGCTGAACAATTTATGATCTTAATTTATCCAATGAGCTTAACTTTTACATCGTCACACCAAAACATCATTCTCTTTAATTTAAAATTTCATCTCTTTCGCTTTTAAATTCATTCAATTTCTATTTACTTTTCTCTCCTCGGTGTTTCTATTTACCATTTAGGAAACATCCCCTATTTGATTCAAGAGCCGGCCAGTTTGCTCTATCACGTGCGCCCCAACTTTCATAAACCGGTATCTGTTAATTCTCCTATCGAGAAAACTGGTTCAGGAAAAATGGGATGTGATTCGCTCTCTTTCCAGGGAGTTAATTTCCAAAATTAATTAGAAACAAAAAATAAGAAAAATGAATTAATTACCTTAGAAAGGTTTAATTAAGAAGGCCATTTTTTGCCAACAAGATACCACATTCGCGCGCCTGAATTAAATATTCAAAATATTTCATAATATTTCACAAGGGCAGAGAACGGAAATTTCCATAGGGCGAAACATGAATACATTGAGAATGAGAGAAAAGGCGAGAGGCAAAAATAAATCATAACAGAAAAATAACAACTAATGCCTAGACTCAAATAAGGACGCAAACAAGAAAGATAAGCTTGTTGTAGGGGCGTTCCTTCAAAGTTTGGGAGTCCCTTGGAAGAAAACTCAATTGCAGTGGTGAGACGAGCGATAATTATTCGATGTATCCACGTTTATTATTTAAAAAGAAAGAAAAACAGAATATTAAATTGGGAGCAATCATTTATTGAAAGGAAAAGCAGGAGAGATCACTCATTGAGATAATTCATAATGTTGGAGGAACGATGCCTTACAAGTAAAAAAGGATAGAAATATTGGTTGCGAGATGTAACATATTGTAAATACCGGATAGGTTCACCATTTCCTTTAATCATCATTAAGATTCTCATAGGTAGTAATGAGATATTAGTGATATAGATCTACACCTTAAATTGCCAATAAAATTTAATCTGCCGTTATCAAAGTACAAAATTATTACCTAAATTTTGTTTGCATACTTCGTTCAATCCTTTCATATGTACCCAAACAACCGTCCGGGACGAGTGGAGACTCTACCGAAGCAAAACTGAGCGGGATAAGAATTCGAAAACCCAAATCTAATATTTAAGAAGATAAAATTATTTAATACTTGTCCACCTCACTGTGGAGAAGTATTAACGATGAGGACAATCATGATACTGATGGATGAAGATAAAATTAATTTAATCTTACTATCGCGACTTCTCTAAGCAACAAGATTGGAAAAAGGGTGGTGGTGCGGAAAAGCCAAAAAATAGAAAATGAGAAATGGAGAGAAGAGATTCAGAAAAAAAATGAGGGAAGAGAGAAAATTAAAAGGTGAATAAGTGTAAATAACACGAATATTAAGACAAATTCTGGATAATATGGATATTATAAGACGAAATATCGACAAAATTCGTATGTCGAGACCCCGCCCTCAAGAGTCTGAACTTTAACTATGTCAACCCTAAATACTAGGGATGAAAAGCAACGCATATCATGAACCGACACGAACAACATATGACAAAGAACAGAAACACGAAATAGTCCTTCTTCGATTGGGACTCACAAATTACCAGGGGCGCAGGTACTCAGCTACACGAAACCGAACTCATTTCGTCCGCATAACAATGATGAAGACAAGAGTATAGTTTTCGTTCAGTGGCTTAAAAAAGACTGCACACGTATTTAAGAGCTCTTCGAAACGCAAAACTACGAACATACCTATTTTGAACCTATAAAATACAATACTGAAAAAAACACAAACGAGACAAACAAATGTAAAAGGTTTAAAATTTCATTTTTCCTTCGAAATTCATGTCAATGGAATCTTTTGGTTGCCATTAAAAATCAAGAGCAATTTCAACTACACCATAAATTAAATAATTATGGTATTAAATATATTGAATTATGTGCTTACTAAAATATTCGTCCGCGCCTTTAACCTATTCTTTGCCAGGTATTCTCTCGCACTTTCTTCGACTCTTTCCTGCACATTAAACCTTTGCATCATAATTCATCATAGTTTGTCTATTTGGTCTTTTAAAGCCAGCCTTCATATTTTCGGTTTTACTCTTATGCACCTTCCTGTCTTTCGCCTCTCTCTTGAATCATATAGAACCTCGAGTCGAAGGTATGATCAATGGTTCCACTTCAGAGTCGAGGACTAAATATTGCGTTAGTAAAGTATGAATATGAATTAATAATTGCCATTGTTTACTGGTATATGTGAGTGCACTTTATAAAGATTTCTACGCCCATCACTGAGGATACCTTTACATAATTTAATTATGCTAACAAATACATCTTGAAGAATGGCACTAGTTCAATTGATCACCTCTTTAATTGTCCTATTATCTCAAAGAGGAATTTATGTCTACAGTTAAATACACTCATCACAGCAACAAGACTGCAGCATCAAAGGAATGTTATTAAATAGGGTCAATGAGAGAGCAGTTAGGAACACACTAAGAGGATGATGTCAGGCGATTAAATTAAAACAAGCATCGGAATAAATCGCATTTTGGTATAAAAGGAGTTGGGTGAGGGAAGAAAATCCGCCAGGAAAGGGAACAACAACACCTAATCCTTAAACTGTTGTAAATTATTTCCGCGAACAAAGAATAACAATGGCACTCACACTAATGTGGCAAATGTAAAATATCCCGGAATCAAAATTATCAATTGGCATAAATTACCTAATTAATTTTTCTCTTTCAATCACAAATTGTCCAATCGTCCGATGAAGTTATTCTTCAATCCTGTACAATTATGGCCACTTCGGGGGCGCTTCTACCTACGACAAGCGAGTGACTGTATCTAATAGACCAATCTAACAGGCGTAAGGAGAGCTGCATCTATCGAATATTTTAACCTTAACTTTTTCCGTCGTAGTTAACGGGATCCTCCCCCTTCCCCGGGGGTCGCGCTATATTTTACAATACCTACAGAAACTGGACTGTACGCAGTGATAGTGTGGTTAGTATATCATTGAGTACCCACTTTCACACTGCGGTGGAAAAAATGAAGGTGGAAATATGCAATTGCTACAGTTCTTTAGACTGCTGTTAGATTGTTACATTAGATTGTCATTGTTTGGTGTTGATGAAAGGCATCCTCCATGCGTGACCAATGCCAGGTAAAGGCGGTTCCCCGTTGCTATAGTGACCGTATACCATCGCTGCATCGAGTGGGTGAAGTGGAATGTGAGGAGGATTTAATGCTAATTAAATAATTTACCAGGACATTTACCACCGAGTTGCATCTTTTGAGGGTTCTTTTTCTTAATGGGGACCTACAGGTAAACATGGAGTCCAGAAATGCCGTATGAAAACAAAATATTTCAGCCGCCATGGAGGCTAGCCGAGAGGGTAATCCATCCAGCAACTTGGATTTACTTCAGTGTATTCAGAGGTGGGAGGGGGCACTTACCGTCAGTGGGGCTGTAGCCCCCCTCAAATATCGGTATGATCTGTAAGCAAAGGAAAATGATTAAAATAATAAAAATGTTGGAAATTATAGACATGAGACATGACATGAGATAAAGTCCTTTCAACATGACAAATAAATAGAGACTAAGATGAGTGCGAAAAGAAAATGAAAGATGATAACGAAAATCAAAAGTAAATTTAAAGGTATAAAAATGATAAAGACTAAATTTTCGATTTATAATCCAAAACTATTCCTGCTTAACTCCTAACCGCGACCTCTCCGCGTATATACTTTTTGATCCTCCCTCTTTTAGATCGATCCGTGGGGTTTAGGAATTTTTCATAGAGTTCTCATTTTGGGGTAATTTGCCGCATAGTTCTGCCTCGATGGGAGGGCAGAAATTGTACTCACACTGTCTTTGGCAAGTGGATAAGGTTTGCTAGTCTGGAAAGAGGCACACCTTGAAGAGTTTTCCTACAGGTGCACTATTAATATGCGCCAACAATACTTTGTGTGGGAGGTGTTTAAGAGAAAAGAAAACCTAAAACGAAAAAAAGCAACGACCAACCACCTACAGTATATTATATGTGTTTGACCAAGCGCCTCTCAACATGGACGCTGCTCCTTAGGGAATATCTTCCACAAATAGCAATAACTTTACAGAATTAAAGGGACGGACTTTCATAGATTATTAATCTTATATAGATTTATGTATCAACGTTGATTTTCTGCCGCATTCCTTATGGCTCTTCATCAAATGAACCAGCAGTCCTTTTCCTAGAACAAGGAAATTATTTCAGGGGATTCTAGTGTCTGTATATTTGAGAAACAGACAGAAACACATGCCGCCTTTAGACGAGCTGTCATTTGAGAGCCAAAATATTTCGTCCACAAAGACAAAATTCAGGCTGGCCTTTTCACATTTACCGGCAGACTTCATGTGTGCAGTGGACTCGTTAATCGAGTTGCCAGAAAGATAGAGGAACTATGAGGCTTTTTTTGCTATCGTTTTGCGTTACCATGAACACTCTGATCAGCAATGATAGCATAACATCACCAGGAGCATTAACCTGGATAGCCTGAAGCTCAAACCTCTCCGTTAGCAGCTATGAGACGCCATGGGTGCCGACCTTCCACTGGCACAGCTAAAACAAGACTTTCTTAGCCGTCTTCTCATTCCTATAACAGAATTTCAGCAGGAACTCAGGGATGGCAGAGACTGCCGATCTAATGGTAGCTCGAGATGCGTTAGATGTGCAGGAGCTAGTCATCGCTGCTGCATACAAGGTTCCAACCTACTCAGCTCTCCCCCCACAAAGGACTGCCTATCACTAGTACACAAGATTAATAAACTCTTAGAGACTGTTCGTTTCAAGGTAAGAGACCTATCTTCTGCTCACACTTACGGCTCTCTGTTCAGTCTGGCTCTTCCCGGGGTGAGCTGCGGGAAGTGACTAAGCTAGCTGGTGCTAGTATTACCAAAGGTTCAAAGATAAGATCCATTCCTGGCTCTCACTCTGTACCTTCCTTTTGGAAGGAAGCTAATAACTAAGTGCTCCTGCGTTGAGTCCTCCGAGTGGAAATCTAAGTCTATCAGCCACTCTTCGCGGAAATTTGCACACCTCAACTTGACAATTTAACGCTCATCGAATCTACGTTAAAAACTAACCGTAATTCACTATAAAATACAGAACTTAATCTCTCGAACTCCAATTTTCGACGACCTGCATTCCGTCAAAAGCTCCACCTCAGACACTTTCCGATAGGAGAATTCACCAGGCATCTGCATTAGCCGTAAGAGGGATGCAGGCACCTAGTCCTGCTTCTTCATCTGGAGTCCAGATAAGGGATAAAACTTCTAGTTAAGGCATTAATCCGTGTCCATAATTCGGCCTTCGCCTCAAGACAGATGTCGCCCTCCGA
Organism: Ceratothoa steindachneri; assembly: GCA_963969495.1. NCBI lineage: Eukaryota > Metazoa > Arthropoda > Malacostraca > Isopoda > Cymothoidae > Ceratothoa > Ceratothoa steindachneri. The sequence goes on along the minus strand of OZ018336.1, from coordinate 83,228,194 downwards.
TGTCCTCCGGGCAACTAACTATCTTAGGTTATCCTATCCCGGTCTATTCTAGGAAATTTCTTTCGTTTTCTATCTTTCCCAGACGGTTCTCTCTTGACTGTTATATGTTGCGAACTTCACTCATCCCATCTTAGGAGGGGGGGATTTCATGCAACAGTTCTCCTTAGGCCTAGATGTAAAAAGGAGTGCCTTCACGGACCAAATGTCCTGAAACTTAATTCACGTCACTCCTTCCTCGCGTCTCCAGCTGCTCACTCTTTTCGCCCCTCTCAAAGGATTGGTCTTGCCAAGCTCAAAAGGTCTATTTTCAGCCGCGCAAACAAAAAAAACATATTAATTAACTGCTTATTTTGGCTCCTTGCCAGATCTAGCTTCACTTTGGTTGTATACAAAGCCACAAGAGCAATCTACTTAAGGAATCAGTCACTGAGAAACCATAAACATCCTCTTTTCTTTTGTCAAAATGACGATTACCGTCTGGCACTGTTTGGCCTAAATCCGCTCATATACTCTCCAATTACGACGTCTACTTCAGATTTCCCCACGTACTCTCAAATGGTCAGCTAAAACGTGCTCTCTGAAGACCAACTGACCTATCTACTCATTACATGATGTTGAGAAGGGACAACATAAAGTTTCAATTAGCTTGCCTTTTCTTCAGACTAAGGCTCACTTCGGATCTCAGAAGGTCAAAAAGTCCATTCAATGCGTCCTTGGTAGTTAACGTTACGATTGCCGGTACTCACTCGAACATAAAACGCCTCAAATTTCTCTTAACCTACAATTAATCCTGACATCTACAGATTTTTTCACAATCGAACCTATACAAAAAGTTCATTCCTTCTATTACGGGGTTTGCACGTTTGAGGTCTGGAGAAATTGAAAATGTCACGGCATCTGTTTATACCCGGTGCTATTCGATTCTTGTTAGGTAATATTTATTTGCAATTGCTCACTGATAAATAGGCCGCTAAGAAGGCAATTCTGTAGCTAAATTAGCTCTTCATCAAGCCCTCAGAAAGAGCTTTTCTCACATCACAGTCATCAGAGGATTAAGCAAATGCAACCATTATATATATATATATATATATATATATATATATAGAGAGAGAGAGAGAGAGAGAGAGAGAAAGAGAGAGCAAAAGAGAGGGAGAGAGTTAGCTATTCTAACAATCATTCTAGGTTAAGCCTAGTCGCTGGGTATCCTAATGTAGCTAACAACCGATGGCAAACCCATAATGTCGACACTTGGCAACCACGCGCCATTCTAGGCCTACAAAATCTGGGCACATAACAGAGGATAATCAATTGCCATACACACCACGCAATGACTGCGACCATCGCTCCACGACAAGTGCCAGGTTTCACAACAACCTCCAAGAAGAATTCCAACTTGACCTTATTAATAATAAATAATATTTTGATTATGAATGTGTTTGGATCACCAACATTTCTAATTGGCGCTCATCCGAGATGTAAAAATTAGATATTTTTAGATGAGACTAAAATTGACATTTAAAAATCAGACAATGACCGATATTCATATGACAAATTGGATTGGATAAGGAAGAAGATGAGATTATGTACAAAAAATGCTTACATTTCGCATTGCATGATGGTGCATGATCCTTTATCTATACATAACAATTTCTACCCAACAGAATTTGAGCCAAGTTGATCAGAACAGGGAAATAAATGACTAGAAATAACAATCAAAGGGTAGAGTAACTTTTTCAAACATTTCAACTTAGTCTGATTGATTGTTATGGAACAATTAGAAGCCTTGCTAGATAAGCTATGAAACGTGTTAAGTCTTAGATTATCTCGATAATTAGTAGTTGATGCCGAAAGAAATGAAACGTGAATTTAATATTTGAGAATAAAGTGTAAACGTTTTTTAATAATTGGATAATAAAAATTAAATTAAAAGGAGGATACGTTGTAGTCAGAAGGTGGTTGATTGATTTCACAATACGTGCAAGACACCAAAGTCACGGGCATGTAATTTCCATGCCGTTAATTGACAAACACCTTTTATATATTATACTCCCGAGGAGCGAAGTTATGTACTTTAAAATGTGAGATGAGATTCTGAAGGAAATGGACACCTCGATTCTTTCTTGTCTACTTGAAATAACGTATGCGACTAAACCCGAGCCGCCTCCGCGCGACAGCATCTACCAGCGACTCTTTGCAATCTGCTTTTTAAAATTTTTAGCTAAGTAAAGGAGCCCCCTCCCCCTACTAGAGGGCATGGAGTTATGATCGAGACATCTTTCTTCCTGATCCCAGGCTTTTAAATTGTGCTTCCACCCCACCACCTAATCTAAGTATAAGGATGGGAGGCGTAACCTCATTAAAATATCACAAGCTCTGTGTAAACGTGAAAGTATAGGTGCACTGATTCCTCCGGGTTGAACACCCGGTTCAACTTTCAAGTACCGATATGAGTAAGTGCAATACGTTGACCACTTAACCAGTGTATTTCCTCCACCAAATTCTTAACCTACATTGCAGGTTCTTACACAAAAAAGGGATACCCAGACACCTGAATAAATAGACCGATAAAGAGTGATCAAATGACGAAAGAAAGCAAAATAGGCGAAAGAGAAAAGGGGAAGGGAGTCTTTCTATCAATAAAACGTTCAAATCACGAAATGAACTAATTTACCTTACATTTTTAATTATTTTTTTAAATGTTTTCTTAAATTACACTTATACTTCATAACACTTGCTTGAGTTTAATAATCTCTCCTTTTTTCTCCTATTTCGATCGAACATTGAAATGATCGAATGCAAAGGGCAGAGTTTGAAGGCGAGAAAGAACATTGAATATAATCTAGCCGCAAACGAGTATGTTCCTTTGAATCTTTTACAAAACAAAAAGAGATTTCACCCACACAACTCTACTAACTTCTGCATTGGTTTTAGCTACCGTGAGGGCGATTCTCCTTTTAAGTAAATGACGACTATTAACTAAATTTGAAACAGAATGTTCGAACTCGGATTGAGGATAGGCTAAATTCTCACACGCAATTTTGTATAAAAATTCAATTATAAAATAAAAAGAAAAACTTCCGGGAACAAGAATTTGAAGAAACCGCAATAAATGAAGAGAAATTGTGGAATAAAACGAAAGAATTTCCAGGAAAAGTACGAGTATAAGTACTTTCGATGAGCACAATTTTCCGAGCTTTCAACAAACGCGCAACAATATTTATCCTCACATTTGAAAGACTAAAATTTGAATATTTGGAAAATGTCTTCATATAAATTCGTCGGGTGAGCGAAAAGGAAGGGATAACGAGCGAATCCCAGAAGAGTAGATTATTTGATATCAATGGGAGTAAAAGACTTTGTTTAACTTTTTAAATTTCTTAGTATCGACCACCCCCGTTTTAATGGGGGATGTTCTTTAATGGCTAAGACAGAAAATTAGGGTAGGCAACTTACACTCATTGATTGATTTGTAAAAATTAAATGCCTTCCGACAGATAGTTGGTAGTTAGTTGTTGAAAGGAATGAGATGGGAATTAAATATTTGAAAAGCTAATGTTTGAGTTTAATAATAATTGCTAATAAATCTTATTTTAAAGCGAAGCTACGTTGCAGTTTGACGGAGAATTAATTGATTCGACAGTACGCAAGAAGATACTAAAGTCTCCTTCACGTAAATAACTTCACGACTGTGAGCAAACACGAGTTGGCACTCATTGTTCTTCTATATCTCTTCTGTCACAGATACATATAAAGCAGCAATACTTGCTATACCCGATCTTCCTTCCCAGGAGAAAATTCACCATCTTCAAATCCACACAGATCACAAATTATTAATCTCTGTATGATATATTTTAGACTACTAGAGCGACTAATCCGTGCTCCTTATCCATAATCACTGTCTGACTAATTGTGATTGATCTGTTGTCATTGTGTGAAAGAACCCATGAGATTGTCAGTTTTAGGTTAGAAATACGTAGCCCCCATTCACTTAATTTGTATTTCAATATGCCCATTTTCACCACCACTCCTAGCACATTGTTGCAGAAAGAGAAACTCGATATGTTGTGAAAAGTGAAGTAACTTCTTTTATCTGTTGCAATTCAACGTAATTCGGATTTCCGGTAGCAGTAAATATACAGCCTGTACGATAGCAGTTTCTCTTTGTTAGTGTGAAATTCATCATCTGCTGCAGGAAGTAGTAGCCAGGTTAGAAACCTAGAAACCAAGCAAACAACTCTAGGTTTTGTTGTAGTCTTGTTTCAGATATAATAAACAAAACAAAAGAGATTCAAAACGGGATACATTAGAGTTTAGAGGAATCAAAACGTCAAAAGTAATTTAAATAGGGGCTATATTCAAGAACAATCACACTAAACAGGGCTGTCAATGAAGTCTTAACTTTATCCCATAATCATGCCCCCCCCCTCAAACCCGTCGAACAGAGATAAAGCCATATAATGCAATATATTTTAGAAATATTAAATAGAAAGAGATAAATAAGTTGATATTAGTTTTAACAATCGACATCAAATACTTTTGAAAAGGTAAAAAATTAAACTTTTTGATCTGTTTTATTTCACCTTATCTATCAGGAACTCATCTACCTCTTCTCCGTTTAACTCATTAATATTTTTAGGGAATCCCATAAAGAGGATTACATATTATTTCTTGTAATTAATTGCCTGGGAAGTAATCTAACTTATACTGCTTCTGCTTTTAAATAATAGAAATAATAAAACTGAACCACAACAAAATAAAGTAAACCACGCACTCTTAGTTAGATCATAACTATTCATCGAATGGTCCAAGACATACATATATTACTAGCAGATCCAATCCGCGAACTTAATTCCTTTCCATTTGCTGATGTTACTCTTTACTATTCTTAAGATAGGGTTATTAATACATGAACAAGGTCTGCTGACTAAAGGTTATATGCTCTCTCTTATTCTGATTTAGGACTTTACGACCTTCAAAACTTTCAATAATTCTCGGTCTAACCTTCGGAGGACCTTGCCAATTATATGATTATTTCGTTTTAATGGGTCAAATAATTACACTTTTATTGCCTAAACAATAAAAAATGTAAGACGGGGACCGAGTGACCGACCGAAATAGTGAGATGTCAAGTCGCCCGCGACTAGACTCGCACGCGTGTAAAAATTTCGATATTCCACCGTTAAGACTGAGACCCTCTTCTTACCATGGTTGTATCAAATTTCTTTCCACCAAGTTAAAGTCACTAGTCTTTGCCCTTATCATTTCAATATCACAGCCTGCCGAGATAGAGTATTATATTAATCGAAACATATGATGTGTTATATGAATACATTTTGACTGTATCATAGGGCCTAATGATATCAGAATTCCATACGTTTCAATAACATTGTCATTTTAGATATTTTAAAAAGTTATAACGAAGGTGATCGTTTAGTTTGCTTTTCAGATAGACTGGGCATATTCATGCACACCTACACAAGGAATAAGAAGAATTCTACATGTCCGGAAACTTTTGGCCACTGCTGTATGTTGATTTTTTAAGCATGATTTTGAAATTTATTCCGCAACTCTACACAAATAGAGCATGGAACCCTTAAATATGTGAGCATCTACCTTTCCACTCCCTTCACCTCAGCATTGACCTTCACTGAAATTGCTCACAGTTTATACTGTCACACTGTGCTGAAATAATGGGATTGTAGAATATTTACCGAAATATTCCACAGTCAATAATTATTTACCGATATCAATTTATCAACATGTACATACAATTATCAAGTTATACTATTTATAGAGATATATATACATTTGACAGCAAACTTTGAAACAATTGTCTAATATGTGTCAAAAATATTAAATGAATATGAAGAAGAAGTCGAATATTTAGTAAATCTACCATCATTATCTTATGGCGCTTCAGCAATTTTGGAAAGTTTTAACCAATTATCTCTCCAATTTATATAATTGGAGAGGAAAAGGGGAAGAAGCAAAGAAGCTTTCTTTTATTAAGACTAAGTGATTTTAAAATGGGAATATGATGTAAATCAAAGTGGAAAGCGCGAGTAATGCATGTAACGATCTAATTGTTAAAACTTTGAAGAAACGTGAGCACATCTGTGACGCTGCTGACATTAAAGCAATGATCATGGAAAATCATGGCGAGAAAGCTAAAGCTACCACTGAGGCACATCATGCATAAATATCAAAAGATTTAACTGTATGTAGTGATGCTTCAGTTTATTCAATGAACGATAACTAAAATTATTATATTAGAACAACAATATTTATTAAATGGAAGTAATTATTATTCGCCCTATCCATCATTTTAGTACTGAATTAAATTTAAGAAAGTATTTATTGTTTTTTGAGGAGATGTTAAAATTTTTATATAGAATTTGGGGACAAGTGGGAGACGGATACGAAATTTTGCTAACAAAATATTATCTTGATTATAGGCCTTAAGTAAAAATAAAACTATTGATCAAAACTGGAAGGGAAGGTCGTCGCATCCTCTAAAGTAAATATGCCACCGGTCTGCTGCATCCTCAAAAATTGTAGATCAGTTTCCTTCTTATGAAAATATTAAAGAATAAACATTCACTTAAATGTACTTTTGGAAATATTGCAGATAGAACTATAATAACTTTTATCTTTTCTTATGTATTTTTCTAGGTACTATAAATGAATCTGAACTTTAGTTACTTTGGAAATTATCGTTAGTGAATTAGATAAACTTAAATAAATTAACAAACTTTGACTATCTACTCTAAACTAAAATAAGAAAGACAGTAAGGAAATTACCTAACCGTATAGATACGAGGGGCGGTTAGTAAGTTTTGCAATTCGGATATAAGGAAACGAGATATGAGGAAAAGTATTTTATTTTTTTTCAATATAACTACCCTCAACTTCAATGCACTTGCACCACTTGTCCCTGAGGCTTCGAATTCCCGACAACCAGAAATCTCCCGACTGCTGTTCAATCCACTCCTGGACGGTGAGCTGGACATCTTCATCATCCCCAAACCGGCCTCCACGCAGTGTAGCTTTGAGATGGATGAATAAAAAGTAGTCGCTGGGGGCCAGATCTGGACTGTAGGGGTGATGGTTAAGCTCCGTTAATCCGCACTCGCGCAGGGCAGGTTGTGCAACTCTGGCCTTGTGGACTTTGAAGACGTTGAAGTCGATCATAGGGCGTGAGGTTTCTAGGAATCCAAGGGGCACAGACCTCGGTCATTGCCAAATTGTCGTGGATGATATTTTTATACTTCCATGTGATATTCCAAGTTCTCGCTCGATTTCCTCGACCTTCACCCGTCGATTTTCGAGGATGATCCTATCCACACGGGCTACATTGTCCTCGTTGGTCAAGTCTGACGGGCGTCCTGGACGGGAGTTATCTTCAAGGGACTCACAACCATGGCGAAACTCTCTATTCCAGCAAGCAATGGTTGCATAGGAAGGGGCGGTGTCGGTGTACACTGCAACCATGCGTTCATGGATCTCTTTTGCATTCTTGCCTTCCTTGGTCAAAAATTTGATCACTGCGCGGTGCTCAACCTTCTCCATTGTTAAAAAATTTGTGCCTGACGATCTGCGATCAGCTACTGCTTCTTAAATAGACGAGGCAGGAGCGTGCAGCTGCATGTCCTGACTTTTCATAACTTTCCCTAACACCCCCATAAACAGCCATCCCTCTTTCTCTGTTTTGCCCTAGCGATTCGCAAAACTTATTGACCACCCCTCGTATCAGTTTCAATGCACCGAGGGGAAAATCTCGCCTTTGTGCGGGCCCAAACATATTTTCCTTTTTGGTAAACTCACTCTCTTTTTCCTTTCCGACAAAAGGCTTTTTTTGGTATTTAATCATTCGACCTTAAAAAGACAAAATTATTTCCTTCCTTCTCAAAACACTAAAAAAATCAGAGCAATGCCTAAAAAACGCATCGAAAACAACCCAAATATTCAAACGAACAAAGTCCATAATACCAAACATTAACGAACACAGGCGATAAATATATGTCAAAGGGAAGCGAAATAAAAAAAACTGAAAAAAATAAAAGCATAAATATAGACTTTAGACGCATAACAAATCATTTCCAATATTCAAACGAACAAAGTGGGGCAACAAAGATTAAAGCACTTTCTTAAAAAGTATATTGTAAAGGAAAATGAAAGAAACAGAAAGCAAACGTAATAATATGACGGCAAATGGCAGCTATTTTTATTTTATAACATTACAAATAGAGCTTTGCAAAGCATCATTGTTTATTACAACTCGGCTTCAATTAGTAATTATGGTCGACATATGCACTAATTCCTTAATGTTTTAGTCTTTTATTATTTTAGATTTAATCATATTTTGTAACATTTTTTGCCTACATTAAATCAAACGTTAAAATAAAATATATTTATCTACCTTGCTATTCATTTCAGAATCTGAAATTCAAATTGGAATCAAAGGCAGGAAAAATGATTAGATATCCGAGTCGGACGATATCACATCAAAAGAGGAGAAAATTTCCATAGCAACACCTGGAAATCAGAACACCTGACTCAAGACTCAGTGATTCAACGAGGCAAATTCCAGAGAAGTGACAGAAACAAATAATGAATCTATTCGCAATTGAGGATCATATAAAGATATTTTTCTCCAGTGGTGCTTAAGGTAAAAAGTATCTTCATTATCTTTAAGAAAATGTCATAAAATCACTACATGAGATTTGGATCGATTAATATTGTAAGGGTATGGAACGTACATACTCGCATGCCACCAGACAATCGTGGGAACGAAAAAAATTTGTCGTTTGAGTTGATCTTCGTCTCCTCTCTCTCTCTCACCACTTTTCATCCAACTGGCGACAGGAAGTCTGACGAAAGAAGGCTTATCTCACAGAGAAGCCTAAATTCTATTTGCCTTCTTTATGATACTATGGAGATTGTCCAGAAGGGGCTGCGATAAGCGAATTGTCGTGAATGGAATCTCTCTCTCGATTTCCCACAATCCTCGGTATAAATAATAACGCCGTTCTTCCCTCTACAGCAGTGTCCCAAACCAACTCGCGTAATCCTCACGTTGAACGAAAGTCGTTGCCGTAACGTATCGACTGTCAACGCGCCGTCGAGATAACTTGTTCGTTGTCTCAAAGTGTTCCTAAAGTAAATTCCGCCCGCAGAGTCTGTGAATTGAAGAATACGCTCTGTTGCTCACCGTAACTTAAGAAAGAAATGGAACATCAAAATAGTTAATGAAAGTTACTATTTGTTAGTGTCACATCCCGTTAGGAGTGAACTAACCGGAACTGCAGTCAGCAGCCCCGCACCGGTCGTCTTATCCCCCCTCTCCCCGAGAACTCGTTTTAACGCCACCCGAACCAACCCGTCTGGACCTGAGTAGTCGTCTCTCCAATCCATCACAATTAATAGTAATATGTAAACCCAGTGTCCCTCTATTATTGAATTACCTATTTAATTAACAGTCATTGATACTCCCATCGACTCATTATAACTCTAGACGCTTAACGTCAGTATTTAATATTTAATCCTCAATTTTGCACCTTTAACTATTGCTAATTATTATATTTGTGTAAAGTAAAGTTTATTTTTTTGTACGTGTGTTTATTTGTGGCTCCTCCTTTTTGACGTACCCTTGTGAAGACTTTAATTAAGAATCCCTTCGGCGAATTTAGTCAACCTGTATTTTGCACCCTTAGAATTCAACAATCACAAACCTCCCCCCAGTAACAAGTGGGACTTGTATAGTGAGAATCCTGGCTCCGGCACAACCATCCTCTAACCATATATATATATATATGATCATAGATTGAGTCATGGGGTAAATACCATCGACTTAAACAAAAGCGGTGTGTCCAGATCAAGGACTAGAATAATTATTGGACCAGACTATGAGCAATTCTACGACATATATTACTGAATTATTTAATTGAGGAGAGGATTTAACATTATATTTTAAAACTATTTTAACCTATTATATTAAATTTTCATGTGCTTACTGTAAAACAATATTCATATTGATGTAATTTTGTAGGTTATCTGCCCAGATTTTTTGTCATTTATGCAATCTTCACGATAATGGAATGTTAAAGAGAAGAAGTGTAACCTAATATAACACTTGGTAAAACCAACCTTATTTTCTAAGTCATGAATCAAAAAATCACATTGGTTTTACTCAATCATGTCAACTTTTTGATTTAACACCACAGGATGTTTTTACCTATATTAAATGTTCGAATATTTTTTATTTATTCAATGCAATAATATTTCTTATTTCTAAAAAATAAACGAATTCTGAAGAGTTGACTTGCGCCAATTTTGTCTAACAGGTATTTTTATTTTGTACGTGAATAAAATGGATTTGGTTACAAGACCTTTGCCAAAATTAGCCCGATGTTGTTCCTAAGAGGCATCCAGTCACAAGTTTAATAAACCATGGTTACCATACCTATTTTAGTATGAAATTGGTGACCAGGATAAAGCTAAGGTTAAAGACGGCATCTGCGTCGTTGGATCAAGGGCAAGAAGAGTTGTCTGCAGTTTGCAATTCCAATGATTTGGAGGGAGGCGACCTACCATGGCACTTACTGCTACTTCGGCGCAATTGATTTGACTGAGAAGAGAAGAGAAAGAACCAGAACAGCCCCCAAATTCCTGATCTTCAATTTGTACATCATCTTGTAACTCATTTTCATGAAATTACGGTACCTACCTCTGTATAACCTCCTGACATTAGTGACGAAGGGTCCCCCAGTATTAAAGAAAATGGAAAGAAACAGTGGTATTTGACGATGACTTTCCACATTTTTTTCTCAAAAGGACTTAAATGATCTGGTTCACAATCTTAGCTTGTCAAAGTCTTTCCTTTATTTGTCCAAAGAGATGGAGTTAGTGTACTGTACAAAGATTGTTCAGCTTCTGCACAACTTTGGAGTGCCACAATCTCATCCCGAAGATTGGAGACTGTTATTTGCCATTGGTAATCAGTCGCTGAAATGTTTTCTGCTTCAAAACGGCAAACAGTTTGCCTCTGTTCTCCTCGTTCACTTCACTACAATCAAGGAGAAGTATGAAGGGTTGAAGTGCGTGCTCGATAAAACTCGCTATAATTAGCTTGAGTAGTTCATTTGTAGTGACCTGAAGATGGTGATCATTCTGTTGAAACATCTGCCAGGGTACTCCAATAACCGTGCTTTCTATGCATATGGGATAGTATAGACCGATCTCAGCATTACAAGAAGAAGGTCTGGCGTATACGTAAGGAACTGGTGCCTTGCAGAGCAATTTACGTCATAAGCAACCCTCTCTTGCAAACAGAACGGATACTCTTCGGACCGCTGCACATCAACTTCGCTCCTCTCAAACCGTTCACGAAAGCATAGGACAAAGATGATGGCGGCTTCACTCACTTTTTAAACGCTTTTCTACGAATGACAAAAGTTGAAAGCTCGCATCTTTGATGGTCCTTAACTCCGTCAGATCATCAGATATCCAGAATTTAAAAACTCAATGAACGAAGTGGAAAGGAAAGAGTGAAACGCCTTTGTTCTAGTTGTGAAGAACTCTTTTGCCCACTTGAAGACTAGAAGCCAGCGCAGTGCATAGTGGGCTTCTACTAGAGCACAGCACCTTTAAAAGAATCTCCGATGCAGAATGATTTACAAATATCAAATTACACCCAAACCGCAGTGTTTGAATATCTCGAGGAACAATGCAAATTGCAGACACGAACTTCAAGCGTAAAGAGCATATAAGCTGTTAGCTTTAATGAAAGTGGTGTCTGGATTTTCCTTAATTACAAACGCTTTCAATTTATCAGTGAATTTGTGCCAGGTAATATTAGCCTTAGTCTGCCATTATTATCAAAACCATGGAGTTTAATTACGGGTAAACTATGTGCGTTAAATAATTTTGAACATTTAGTACTTTTTATGTCTAAATAAGTACCAAAAATTAAATTTGTATCCATGACGTTTTTTTAGCTAGAATAGGCTTTTTTAATTTCTTGTGGAAACGAGCAAATAGTAACCATCACTTATTATTAGTTGTTTAATTAAATGAACTTGATCTCACCTTTGGATAGTGTTGATGATTCCAGAGATAACAAAGTACAGTGTTGTCCCCCAGCACCCTCCCTTTTGAATCAACCCTTGTTTTTCACTCCATGAATCAAAGTCAAATCCAAACCCTCATACATCCTCTTGACGCAATAAAGGTTCCACACTCATGTATATTGGAAATAACACGTTAATTATCATTATAACACCTAGTCACGAATCTAAAAGGACCCTTTAACGGCACTGGGTAGGTAACTTCCATTATGCAAACACCTAGCATAAGATTATTCACAAGTTCCTGGCGCACTAGCGACGGCTGGCCACTCAATGCTGGCGCCACCTGGCAACCTCATACCGTTCGAGACCTACTTAGCCGGCAGGCACGGGAAAGGCAAAATCAATTTAGAATTCACATAACGCTTGCTTCCCCGCTCGCTCAACGCCAAGTTCTAGCTTTCACATCACCGACCCAAATCGCTCTCCAACAGCGAAAGCTGGATGCCTCTGAGTTGAGGCAACAAAACTAAATCCAACCTGGACTTATATATCAATAATATTAATCATGAACGTGTTTGCATAACCACCGGCTCCATTAGTATCTGCATTGACAAGCTTTCCTCTCTCATACCAACATCAAACAACCACATCTTTCAACGGAATTCTCCACCCACTCGTCATGGCTCTTCAACAACAAAACAACCAGCAGTCCTCTACCACTAACACGGCAATTGTTTCGGCGAGACAAGTAGCTCAACATTTGCCAAGTGGGCCGAAACTCTGGTTCTCTACAAACTGGTATTTCAGATCTCATAGAAGTAGAGGACCTACTAGGCTCTCAGGCCATCGTTCTTGGGCACCAGTGGGGATGTGGGATAAAGATTGTCTGGGGCTAACCTGAATTCCTTCCACTGAGTATTCTTAGAAAAGGGCTTTAATGGTTAGTAATGTATTTCTTACACATCATTCAAAATAAATAACTGTAACTCATACAAAAGTGAGCACGAACCCTCCCAGATCAGATTTTTTCACGCATAAAATTATGAATACTAGTTTTGGATGTCAACTAAGGAATAATACTGAATTTAATAATTATTTTTGAGATTTACCTCCAATTTAGGTGTCTCTCACATAAGGTACATTGGATTGCAACGTTTAAAAAGTTTTTATATATTCTATATTATTACATAACTTTTATGAATAGCAGAATTCAGGGATGAATAAACAAAGATATATAAACATAAACAGGTGTGATATGGTTAAAAACAGCATTTAACATCAATCTTCTTTTCCTTGGGCAAATATAGTAATTATAGTAGATTTTAAATGACTCAAAAAGCTATAAGTGATAGTGAAAAGTCGATGGCATATCTTCATCCTTTGCTCGTTTCTCCTCATCTTCTTTCCTCTTCTTTCTAAATTGAGCCCCTGAAAGCTTTGATCTTTTCTTATATATTTGCGGTTATTTGACAGATTCTTATGGAAGATTTGTTTTTCAATATATTTATATACTTAACTATTTAACCAAAACAATAAAAATAACATTACACATGTTAAAGTATTAAGCATAATACTGTATTCCCAATATTATACTAATATGGAAGCCTTGAAGAACAAATAGGCCTACTGAGGAATTTTGCATTGGGCAGGTCTTTTAGGAGAGGGTTTGTGGCATGGATGGCATAGATTAAAACACTTCAGTTTTTTATAAAATAAATCAATTAATGTTTTTATTTTCTTTATTCATTCAAAGAAATTCCAATTGTAAAAAAAATTCAGTTCTCTATTTTAAGATTGTTAAACAATTATAATGAAAAACTGAATTCGAAACTTAGCTGATTTTCTATTTTATCGTTCGGTAGTAACAAATTATTTTGGTGAAAAGCCACAGATGTGTTTTATATTAATATATATATATATATATATATATATATATATATATATATATATATATATATATATATAAATATATATCTTTTATGATTTATTCCATTTCAATTTATACTTTTATTTCTTTATTCTTATTTTTTATAGTTTTGGAGGGGCCTTCATGCCGTCCCTTAACAAGTGCTGCCCTGGGTGGCTGCCTATATTGCCCATAGGAAGAACCGCCACTGACTCTAAACATAGGGAAGAGTGGACTAAGCGGTATATTCAATTGAGATCAAAGCGGCTGCCTATCCCTCGAAATGCTTGGTTTGATTAGTCAATTTGCATGCCTTTTTTCGCAATTAGTTTAATTATCTTATCCTTCCTTTCGGTTTGATTGTTCTTTCTATCAATCTCTCGTGTTTGTGATAATTGTGATGAGGATTCAAGTGAAGAGAATGGTAGAGGTCTCTTAGATAATATAAATTCTCGAGACTGGAAGCTGTTTCCAATAATTAAAATCAAGTTTCTCAAGAAAAGAAAGTGATAAAACACAACAAAACACAAGCTAAAACACTGAGAAGCAAAAAGAAAGTTTTCCTTATAGATGGAAAACGAGTCTATTCGTCAGTTTTATGTTGATTCAAATTACAGTGAAAACACATCTCCAGAAGTCATTCTGAAAGAGAACACTCCCATTGAGAAGTTTGAATTTTGGTTTTCTGATGAATTGCTGCAGAGATTTTCCGATGATCCGAAAGATCTTCTTGTCAGAAAAGAAACAGTTTCATGTATCAATGCGTCAATTGCGCACTTTATTAGGAATACTCTGTCTCAGGTTATCATCCACTCCCAAGTCACAAACTCTACTGGGCACAAAGAAACTACATCCACGTTTTGGCTGTTTCAGAAGCCATGGCTAGAATCACATTTAAAAAAAATTATATATTTACATTGTAGTGATTATAATCAAAAGCTAAATAAAGATAGGCTAGCTAAATTTCGCCTCCTCTTGGATCATTTGAGCACGCAGTATGCACGAGCGTACCCACTGGACCAAAACGTAGCTTTAGATGAATGTATGATCGAATATTTCGGTCGACATGGTTGTAAACTCTGCATACGCAATAAACCTGTACGATTTTTATTCAAAGCATGGTGCTTTAATTATAGGTTTTGATTCTTGTGTGCTTTCACTATTTATCAGGGCTCATCATATGGAATCAATGAAATAAGTATAATAATGATTATGAAAAAGGAGGAGGAGCATTTTTGTATCTCCTTAATAATTTACCGAAGCATATAAGAAAACGTCCACTTAAGTTCTACTTTGATACTAAGTTTACAAGTCTCCCACTTGTCAATCACCTGCGAATGATGAACTCCGGAACAATTGGAAAAATAAGAAATAACGGATTACCAAAAATATTTCCGCTACAATCTGAAAGGCAAAATAGAATGAGGATTGATGGATATTCAGCATGATTCTTATAATTAAATTGAAGTTTTTCGGGGGGTTGATAATGGAGTTGTTACAAGAGTTTCAAAATTGCATTCATCTCCTCCTACTGTAAAAGTCTCACGAAGGTAAGTAAATAAGAGCTAAGAAAACAATTTCAATCTAGCCACGAAACACAATTCATCAATACAATGCCTTCATGAGTCAGAATGACTGTATAGACTAAGATATCGATTGTTACAGAATATAATTTAGAAGGGAAAAATGGTATTAGGCAATTTTTTCATGAACACTTGACTCATGCTTGCCAAACTGCTGGATATTGCAAAGATAAGAACATTATGTTGTGCAAAGATATGAACATTATGTTGTGCCATTATAAAAACCGGCTTGGAAATGCGTTGTCTCCAATTGCAAATTTCTCTGTGTGTAAGATGTTTTTTTGCCTTACCATATGATGAATAAAACATTATATAGTAAATATTGTGAAATTCTAAATGTATTTCTACATGCTTGAGTATGAACGAGAATTTTTTCTCAATAGAAGGATGAAAAATAAATATAATAACGTGTTCTTAACGTAGAGCAATGTGTACAAACGTTTGGAATTTCAATAAAAGAATTTAATATTAAATGTAGCGAACTTCAAAATGTATTTCCATATGGTGTAATGTGTAACACGTATCTTTATTTTTAACAAAATAATGAAATTTTTTCATAATCATTTATGCGAACGAACCGGACCTCTTACCTGCCAAACTTACAATATATAGTTGGTGCAAAATATAAGTGAAGGTGCACAAAAAATTAAACAAGCTTACGAAGTGTTTATATAGTCTCCTTATTCAGTTATAAATCTAATTAAAAGTTATTTAAAAATTATTGCATTAACAGATTAATATTTTCAGATAAATTAGAGGATATAGAGAGATATAATAAATAAAAAATCATGTCTGTTGTTTGTGTTTATTTTTAAAGAATGGAATTTATTAAACTTTATCCTATTTCTTCCTTCTCAAAGTGTCATTTCCAAAGTGATAATTTTGGTTTTACGTCATAATTGATTTGAATCTAAATATTTAGAAAATTGTTGAGACAAGCTCTCAGTTAAGCCAGACTTTAAATCTTGTAATATTGAGCGGTTGCGGTTTCGTTTAAAATCCTTTGACTATGATGAAATTGCAAATACTGGTAGCGACCAAAATAAATATATATATATATATATATATATATATATATATATATATATATATGTATACATAACGAGTTTATTCCTTATATTCCTGAAATTTTGCGCACAAAAAAGTGCTGTAGTCAAATGGTAAGATAAAAGACTCCATAAGGAAACTTAACTGACGCTCTCCTTTATTTGAAAAACGGCTTTCGTAGTCGAGAACCAGGTTTGTTATATTTATTGTCGCCTGGTATAATATAAATTTCAGAGCCCTATAAACGAACTATTAAGGGTATCTTTCCCCAAATTGAGGTAATTTTAGAACTCTGTGAATTGAGGAAGCCAATCAGGCTATACATCAGCGAATTGAGGGTGGATTCAGTGACAATTTAGCCCTCTGATTTGAACGTCCGGCCGAACAGATAAAATTACCATGAACTTCGGATGTATTTAATTTTTAGAAATGCCACCACTCCTTCGAATAAAAATATAAACGAAAAAGAAATGTCTGTTTATTGAGAAAATTAAAAAAGATAAAATAAATATGACAGATTTTCAAAATATGCATCTATAATAATGTATAGAGTTTCAGAGCTATTTCCCAAACTATCGTCGTTCGAAAACTCTTAGAATCTATTATTTAAATAAAATCCGGCATTTTAGAGCACACATTTCTTCTAAAATGATATATACTGATGCATGTTATTAATCTCCATTTTATTAATGCCAAATTTAAAAATGGAAAGTTGTGCAGCTTGCTATTCACAACGAGATCTTCAATGCGAAGATCTTCGAGTGATTTGATACCAATCTAAGGACGTTTTTAGGATCTGAAAATAGTTGGATGACTTATTTTGTGTTCAATAGGGGTATGGCGGCTTGCAAACCTCACTCAAAACGTTTTGATACGAAATGAATCTCCTAAAATTTCGCTGAGTTCCGTCCATCGTTCACAACAATCCCAGCAAGTCATTTAAGTCGATAGCCAAAGAGAAGAGAGTGTCATAGTTTCCCATCAGACTAGCACTCATACATGAGGAGAAAGAGCCAGATTCCTTGCAGAAGTTAAATGTCAAGCGCAAGGAACGTGTCATCTTTCCAGCAAAGTAGACGGACTTTTCAAAAGCCTCTAGATTTTTTCATTAATAAAACGTCTTTTAGAAGATTAAATTTGGGAAAGATTTTGAACCTAATATAAGTACTCGTTCCCACCCTCATTTCGATTCTCACCGACCTCTTTCGTAACCACCGCTCCACCTTGTGGTGATCTTCTCCCCAAAGTAGGTCCTGGTATTATCGCACCTTTAAACATTGAGCCAAGGTTCGATATGAAGGACACAATCAGAACATCTCCGCATAACCATAAAGGCAATGAGATTTTTGCACCGTTGTTAACCTTTTCGACACGAGCACAAGACAAGATGTTTTAATTGACAGCGGTTCGGCAGTCTTTATCTTCGCTGCCACACATTATGACAGGAAACGACATATTATTGCGAAATATCGTCATAATGTATAGCCAAAAACTATTCTCGCTTTCATCTGGCTATTTTTAACTTTAGACCAAGTCCTGACATCCTAGGGGCGGTTTTTTTTTTGTCCTTCTCAGTCATCTTGGAATTGGAAGGAATGCTCTCAGAAACTAAGGGTCCATATCCTCTTTTCACGGCAGAATTACTTTCTTTGCCTCTTTGATCAATTAACCGTGTCTGTCGAGGTAATTCACTGACTGATGTCCCGTTGACGAATTTTCATCTCCTCATACCTCAATTAACACTTAAAAAAGCAAAATTACTCGCATCATTCCATGACTTAACTTCACCCGGATGGTACTGGCCAACCAGCAAAACATGCACCCAAATGTATATGCAAACAGCTGGTCCGGTGATGATTGTCCGGCTACGGGGCCAGCTGCCTCCGAAAAAAGCTGCCAAGAAGGAATTTGCTAAAAAGGAGAAGGAAGTTTTAGTAGAAAATCTCGATCCCCATTTCTTTCTTCTTCTCAGCTGGTTTCTAAGAATGCTGAAATTACCGAGAGGCCAGTTAGTAACGTCTGTGTTTGAAACAAAGTTTTTAACATTGATAGATACACTTTCTCCTTCATTAATGAATTCAGAGCACTTATATTAGGTTCAAAATCTTTCCCAAATTTAATCTTCTAAAAGACGTTTTATTAATGAAAAAATCTAGAGGCAAGACGACGGCAGTTTGCACCACCTTCGTGTTCCCAAATTCCCTCGCATGCCGCCTGAGTACAGTTTCTCAATCCAAACCTTTGTTCGTTCCTAAACGAAGTTCTAGATCATATTATCTTTCTATTCTCTATCATTCGTGTCGTTCTGTTTTACCTTCATACAAGGAAATAAATCTTCCACACGTAAAGCCATCATTTGAGCATTTACTTGCTTACTGATTAACCGACAAACCTCATATATACCATAACACCACTTCTTTACAGTGTAGAGTCAATAGAAAATCTCATACATTCAGCTATTTATCATACAGGGAATTGTGGGATATTTATAATTTATACTGAAGGCATATAAAAAATTGTTACCATCTTGGGGCCCATTAGCGAGCTTATCTTATTGTGTCAAAACATCTCATGTTTCTTGTTTGCCAAACCGCAATCACAAACGCCATTGAGCAACATTCAACATTATACATTAGAAGATGCCCCTAATATAATTTTTACGGATGAGGGGGTCGATGATTGATGGGATCTGCCCTTAAGCAACTCAAAGGAGATAAATATGTAGGACACATTAAACTTTATCGCATAGGTCCACAACTGCACATAAAATTATATCAACATTTCGTGGAGAGCTTTGAATAGCATTTCTAAGTGTAGAGCGGCAAAATTCACACATGAAATATAAAACAACAATTTCAAAGTCAGTTTGAGGTACATTATTTTTTGATTCGAAAATCATCGTTTACTTGATCAAATTTAAATATTAAAACGATAAACGGTTTTTCTAAAATAAAGTATGCGATTTGATTTAAATTAGATAACTGAACGCCACTGACAATACAGGCTTTTCAGGCTATTCAATTAAATATGTTACATTTCGATGGCACGAAATTTTCCTTTAGGAAATGACTTTGATAATGAATAATTTATCATCCTAGCTGAGCGAATCACTCCAGTCAATCGTTCTAAGAATAGAATTCTGAAGATTATTTTAACTTATTTTCTAATCCTGAAAAGGCAATACTGCTCTAGCTGGTACTCGAATTATATATATTCTTTCCTTTATCCACTTCCATCCAATCATAAATTCTCACTTCGCTTCTTTTCATTCCGTGTTAAGGGTCTTAGTTTAACCTAAGGCTTTCGCAGATGCGTAGGTTTGTGCTAGTAATTTGACTGCATAGACAATGATAATAAGCCTAAGACGATAAATGGCCAACTCTTCAAAAAATAAATCAGTTTAAACATCTTTTCAGAAGAGCGATTATCTCAACAATTTTGTCTATCGCTCAAGATTATCTACTGCTATGAAATTGCAGAAAACAAAAGCTTTCTATACTTCCTATTTAAATAAATCTTATAAAGATGATTTCAGTGGTTTGAAATCTAATTAGAAAGGATTTTTTTGAATTAAAAGCAAATTTTATATCTATATTCTCAGTAAAATTTTATTTAACATTCTAGTTCTTGTAATAGTAGCATCTGATTTAGAACTTTAATCTTTGATAACTTGGCAGTAAGAAAAAATTAAGCAACTACTGTTCAGTGTAATGCAGAGCATTTTTTAATCATAAGGGTGCATAAAAGTCACCAGGGAATTTTAGAAATGCCTTTCGTTTGTTAACTAGTATTTATAAATACCGCGTTTATGCAGAATTACCAGGTCCAAGTAGTTATTTCAAAAGTATCAGGCTGAAATTTTTCAAACAAAGTCTGATTAAATCCTAGAGATTCTATTTGTTTCAGAGGCACAGCCGATCAAAATTGAATCATAAAAATGTCCCCCCCGCCGAATTAAATGAAATATTTTTCATATTTAGTTTGATTGACTACAATTTAAAACCATTCATGTTTTTAATAGTTAAAATTGCTTAGATTTTGACTCAAAAGGTAATAATATACATATTCATTGTCCAATAGCAATTTCATTAGTTTTACGTCCTGTATATGAATTAAAAAAAATTGGGGGGGGGACATTTTTATATTATTTTCACCTTTCCTTTATAACTATTGCCACTAAATCTATGTAAATCAGGACTATCTGGCGAGTAACCAGAATCAATGAGGCTTAACTTCGCTTACAGTGCGACTGGTTTTTCTAAATGAATATCCGCCTAGTCATTATATTTATATATTCTTCTCTCCAAAGGAAGGACCTTCCTTTGAGGCCTTCTTTGGCAAACACTGGAACCAGCTTATTTTCACTTAATAAAGATGATAAACGAAAGATAAACATCCCTATAAGGAAGCAAAGAAGGCGAAGCTTTATCAGATAAGCAACTTGACCGAACCAACCAGTCACCTCATGTGTAAAAGGATGAGGTGTATTATCTTCAAGTGTAAGCTTCGAGTTGGCTCATCTTTTTATGATCCAAACACATGTGAATCGAATAATGTTAAAATAACTAACGTAGGCATACATCAAATAGGTCCCCTTCTATGGCCAAGATGGAAAAAAGTGTATGTATATGTCGATGGTCTATCAATAGCTCCCAACAAGGTGTTCTATTTGTTATTTGCTTATATAGGTAGCGTAGAAGCGAATGCCTTCTGATCTTTACAAGAGCTTCCACCTCGATTATAGGCGAAATGCGTCGATACTATCTTTTTTACAACGAAGAGTGTCAAGAGATATATAATTTTAAACCAACCTTTTAAGACCTTTATTCATGCAAAAAGAACAAGTGACCTACCTTATACCCTTTTTTCTGACAATCAGGTCTATGCCATTACCCCAAATCTAACTTTTGTTTGAACGCTGATCAGAATGCCCCACTATTACAAACAGGGTGTTATACGCTCATACATATATCAATTATCCCTTCATCAAGTGGTTTGTGTAGCTAGCAATTTGTGCCGTGCTTGAACGTGAAAGGAAACACATTTTGAAAAATGGATACAGCAGATGTGATATTATGTCAACCGTTGCAGAGAAGATTGATAAATTCATTTAAAGAAGATTGAATATTCTTGGCAAACGTCATCTGCTGCAGGACCATCTTAAATGAGGATGCTAAAGATTGTCATATATTATAGAAAAAATAGGAATTTGAACCCTAATAATGAGAAAATAATGAGGGATATTTCCGTTGCGCATTCAAATACTTTGCTAACATTCCCAGTGGCAACGTTACCACTAACCGGGCAACCAAGCCCCCTATTGGTACGAAGGATTACCACTCTAGAGGCAAGCTTCATTAACATTTAGGGGTGGCAACTGTAGCTGAAAACTAGCAAGTAAATTCATTATCGTAATACTCCTCCCCCTTAGATTCTTAAACGAGTGCGTGCAGATTAATTCAATAAAGAGAGAGCAGTTTGCCGTTAGGTTTGCTTATGGGTCGCCTACTGCTTCTGGGTAGAGAGAGGTGAAGAACAAAAATATCTTTTCTATTTACATACAAATGCAATATACACATAAATAAGATTTATCGCACAAATGACATGGATACTTGCGAGGATAATTATTGAGTTAAGAAATTCGGGGAACGGGGGACTTACGAGAGCCTACAAGCCGCGGCTGGCTAACCGACGTACATACGTACAAAGATTGGGATGACTGTATACGAATCCACAAATTTGGTAGGCTTTGTTTTACGGTTTGAGGCCTTGGAAGTCGACAGGGGGTGGGGGGATTGCACGGGTGGATTGCAATCGTAAGTTTAACTTTGAGAATGACGTCTGAGGGATTATTCGCAACAAAACGAGTTCGTAGACAAACTGAAGAATAGGCAATGTACTGTGGCTAACATCCTTGGGGGAGGAGGGGGGAGCGGGCTTCTTGCTTTGGTACCCGTGAGTGAGCGGATTGGAGTTGAGTCGAGAAGTTGAAGTATCTCGTAATACGCGGCGGGCCTATAATAGATTTGGCACAGCTAGAAACGGGCTTTATATGTGGGCCAGCTCGAAGCGCTTCGCCTCAGGCGCTTGAAGGGTTTCTTCATATAAGCGAGCCATAGGAAGGGTGACTCTAAGTGGGGTTTTTATATCGCTCGGTCAGTGGGGGCCACTTTTCCTTGCTCTTGGCGGTCCCAGCGTTTGCTTTATCGCCGGAATAGATGAATTCTCCCACGACTAGACTTGGCATTCTTCAATCTAGCGGAGATCCTCGTTCGTAGTGGCGATATATTCCCTTATTCCACAATACCCAACGAAAATGTCAGGTCCACCCTGAATTAATTTCATCAACGACCAGGAGAAGCGTGCTCTTAAAGTACAACTTCGTCAGAAATGGCTCCATTAACCGCCATAAATGTAACACAACTGCGCAACACAACTAACAACTACCTTGCCTCTTTACTAACAAACTATATTCTTCGTTAAAATTTAAAGTGATATCAAATATGGGCGTCTACTACAAAGTTTTGTAAATTAGGATAAAAAGAGCGATGAAGAGAGATAAAATATAGCGAAAGTCCGTCTGAATCTATTGAAACTACCAGTTCTAAGACTAGATGTCAACGATAATAATTGAAAATCACATGACACGTGATATATAATAGATGTATTTTAAAGGCCCAAAGAAATTAAAACTGGTAACACAACCGGAAAAACGCTAAGGAAATTATTATTAAGCTTAAGAAGGTAATGGGAGATATAGTAACATTAAAATAGGGGCAAACTATTTTAACCGTTATAAGAAAATGAATAAAGGAGTCGGATTCGAACCTGTGTCATTAAGCGCTGATCGCTAAAAATACAACGCAAATTCTAATGCCATAAATGACTCGTAGCGTCCAATTATTGTTTAGTTCTCCAGAAATAGAAGAGAGACGTGAGGTGGTAAAAAATCCATTCTTAGGGATTTTTACAATTCCATTAGTGCATTTCTAAATTATCACTTGAATAAAAAAGTCTCTTATTTATATTTGTAATGGGAAAGGAAAAAGGGACAAATTTAATTTTCCTTTATTGCATATTCAAATTTGGTACTTTTTTAACTAACTCACTTCAGTTTTTTCCAACGAACGCCGTCACTCTCCCCTCCTCACCCAATCTTCAACTCGTCTTGCAAAACCCTTTCACCCCAAAATGCAAATTCTTGACGGGGTAAAAATGAAAAATGTACAACATCCTTAATATCAAAACTATTTAATTCCACCATTTTTCCACTTCTATTTTTCATTTCATGGAAAATTGTTCCTCTCCTGTCAATCTTGGAGGGCTGAAGACTAGAAGGAATATTCCGCATTTCCATCATATTTGAATTTTGAAATATCTAGATCCCGCTGAGGCCAAAATATAATTCCAAGATTTTTCAAAAAAAAACTCAGCGCGATATCGGCAATTAACTGCTCATTATTTTAAAATTCTCTTCTCTCAAATATTTTTTTTTAGTTTTCGCTGGCATCATTCCCTGGATTTATGTTCGCTTTACATAATCCGTTGTCATTTCCCGTTTTATAGAACAACCGGTTAATAGCAATTCAAATAAACGGTCCGTCGCATATGGAAATTAATGCGCGGAGGCTCGGGGAAGATTTTTAGTCGCGTGCGGGTCAGGTCGCGAGCGACTCTACATCTCACTATTTCGGTCGGTCGGTCCTCGTTTCACATTTTTATAATAACATTGTAACTATTCTGCCAATTCTAATAAAATTTAAAACCCTTATGTTGTTTAACATTCACTTTCGAAGGCTATAATTGCCAAAGTCCTCCCAAGGTTAGCTCGGGAATTATTTTGTCTTGGCAATAACATCATAACCATTTGGCCGATACTCTGCTAAACTAGACTAGGCTATAATATACTTTACTCTGCTAGGCAAGCATAGAATAGGCTATACTATGCTAGGATATTATAGGCTAGTCTATACTATGCTAACCTATGCTAAAATATAATGTACAAGGGTAAAATATACTATGCTAATTTAGGATATAATATTCTATGATAGGCTAGCATATAGTAGATATGTTAAGATAGACAATAATAAGCTATGTTTGACTAGGGTATAATAGTATAGTATAGGTTATACATCTCTAGGATAGTTAATATTAAGCTAGACTGTGCTATGCTCTGCTAAGCTAAGCTATGGTGGGCTAAATTAGGCTATGATATAGTAAGCTATGCTACAGTAGGCTAGTCTTCTATATACCAGGCTAGGATAAGCAAAGCTTTGCTAGGGTACGCTACGCTACGTTATGCATGGTATGAAACCCCAGACTAAGATCTAATAGGTCAGTCTAAACTAGGAAATACTATGATATACTATACTAAATAGGTTAGGGCAGGATAGGGTAAGGTAGGATATGATGTACTATACTAGAAAATGTTACTCTAGGCTAGAATATGTTAACTAGGTAAGCATAGGATAGAATATACTATGCTAATCTCCAGTGAACTAGGCTAATCTATACTATACTAAGCTAGGCTATAATAGACTAGGGTAAGCTAATCTAGGCTACACTAAGTTTTAATATAGAACTGTAGCCTGAGATAAGCTAGGCTAGGTCATACTCTGTTAGTCAGGTTAGGCTATACTCTGTTTGATAAGCCTGGATAGGCTAGAATAGCATACACTGTGATAGGCTCAGGTATACTAGAGTAAGCTAGGTTATTCTAATATATAATATGCTAGGCTATATATGTAAGTCTATCCTAGGCTAGGGTATACTAGGCTACTCTAGGGTATACAATGCTATTCTAAGCCATTCTATGCAATAATATACTAGTCTGGGCTATACAAGGCGATGCTAGGTTATGCAAGGCTATGCTTGACTTACTTGGCTAGATTATAGTGTACTATGATATGCTATGCTAGCATAGGCTAGGGTATGCTAAGTTAGACAATGATTGGGTGTGCAATGCCAAGATATACCATGCTAGAATAGGATAGGATATACTATGCTAAGCTAGGTTATACTATACTAGACTAGTTTATAATATGCTAAGACAGGTTATACTATGCTTATACTATACTTTGGTAAGCTAGATTAAGGTAAGGTAGGCTATGTTAGATAGGCTATATTGTGCTATGCTTTGCAAGGCTAGCCTAGCCTAGGCTATACGAGGATAGGCTAGGCAATACTATGTTAAGTTATTCTAAACATACTAGGTTAGGCTATGCTATACTATACAATTCTAGGCTAGGCTATACTATGGTAAGCTATACTATGGCTAGATTTACTATCTTATATATGCTAAGCTGTAGTAGTCTATTTTAGTCTAGGCTAGATAGACATACTATACATACTCTGCTAGGCTAGGCTAGATTTGTCTAGGCTAAGTCATACTATGTCAGACTAAACTATACTATGTAAGGCTAGGCTATACTATTCTAGCTAGGCTAGAGTATGGTATGGTAAATTCTAGTATTATAGGAAATCATAGGCTAGACTTAGTTTGACTAGGCTAGGCTAGGCTAGACTTTGCTATACTAACCTAGGCTAGGTTACAATAAGCTATCCGATGCTAGGCTAGGCTATGATAGGCTATAGTAGGCTATGCTATGACTTAATCTAATCTGTTATACTATGCTATACTATACTATGATAGGCTATGCATGATTTACTATATTAGGCAATATAAGCTGGTGTATACTGTGCTAGGCTTTATTATGCTAGTTGAGGTAATATTATGGTAGGCTATCCTATGGTAAGCTAGGCTGCGCCAGGTTACTATCAAGACTATACTAGGCTAGGCAAATAAATGTTATACTATTCTAGACAATACTAGGATATACTAGCATATGCTATGCTAGGCTAGGCTAGGTGTATTATACTACATATACTATACTATATTATTCTTTACTATACTATGTTTCCTCCGCTATGCTATACTATACTTTCTTATGCTATAATATGCTATGCCATCTTATACTATGCTATAATGTGCTATGCTATACTACTCTAGACTATGCAATAACGGTGTGATCATTTTTGGCATTTCTAATTTCATAAATGAGGTGTGACAAAAAGTTAAGGCCCGCGATTTTAATTAAAAAATGTATATTTTAATTTAATTTAGTTCTGCTTTTTAATAAAATTTTAGTAAATTGTGACTTTTTAGTCGCGGGCGACTCTACATCTCACTATATCTGTCGGGTGGTCGTCGAAGTTTTGATTCTCTTTTTTAATAACATTGTAACGATTCAGGCAATTCTAACGAAATTTGAAACTCCTATGTTGTTTTACATTCCCTTTCGAATGATATATTTTCCGAATGCTTTCCAAGGTTAGCCAGGTAATTATTTTGTTTTGGAAATACTATCATAACTATTCGGCCGATTCTAACGAAATCTGAAATCCTTATATTGTTTTCCATTTTCTTTCGAATGGTAAAATTACCAACGTCCTCCCACAGTTATTCCGGGAATTATTCAAAGTTTTGAAGGTCGCAAGGTCTTAAATCATAATAGGTGAGAGCATGCGACCTTTTGGTCAACAGACCTTGTTATTTCTCCTATACAGTGTAATATTGTTCATTTTCTCTCAGCCATTCTATCTTTTGTTAAGCGTAGATTTATGCATTATTTAATATTTGAACTCTATTTTCTTACGCATATTCCCATTCTTTTATGAGATTATATATTTTCTTCTTTGATTTAAAATAGTTGTGCCTTTCTCCCAAGTTTTTTTTGCTCCCTATTAAGCCTTAGGCAGCAAATATTAATAAATAAAGGAGGAATAGAATATAAGCATGCCAGGTTTTCGCAGCCTAATTTGAATGCCAGGGGACAGACATTTGGGACAACCTCCAGAAAGTTTATTTCCTAATTATAATCTTGTCATGAATGTACGAAATTGCAATTCTTAAATTTCTTAATTGATTTCGATTATTTAATTGTAAATTGCCTATCGTGTGCAGATTTAGAAATAAATTGGGAATATTTTATGATACCTGGAACTTATGGTAGCTGAAAGAGTGATTTTGTTTTGTAATAGTTGATTAAGAAACTTAAAGTAATAATAACTGGTATATGTGCAAATATTGAGAAACCATCCACTTGGTTTAAAATGAGTTTGAAAGTTTGTTAACTGGGTCAAAGGTCGACTTAATTTTTAAATAGCATTACAATCATATTATTTTTAGTGGAGTGATAAGTTATTTAAATATTTCAACCCTCTCCAAATCTATTTTATTTTATCCTCTATTCTTTCTCTTTTCTCTTCCATGCCAATTCACTCCAATCCATTTAACTGGTGGTGGGTAAAGGGATAATTTCATTGTATTGGTGTTATGGCGCTGGTTTCAAGTTGTTTTTGCTAATCTGGAGCCTTTATAGATAATATTTTGCATCCGAGAATCTGCCATATGGAAGAACTATATGTGTATTATTAAACGTCTTCTTTTAGGCCAAAGAAAACTATATGCATGTAAATATAGATTTACATGATATTGTTTTAAAAGAATGATTGGAAAAGATTGATTTTCGTTTTCGTATGATAAAGAGATCGAGGAGGACGCGGTGAAGATGTCTAAATTGATCCCGTAGAATATGACTCAAATATATCTGCAAAAGTTTCCTTGAAAATTTCTGTTTATGTCTTTGAGATTCGCTGAAATGTTTACAAAGAAATACCGACATTCCATTAAGAAACCGACGTTAAATTCTTGTCAACAATCAAGACGTAGAGATCATACACAAACACAAGGCTAACCATCCGAAAGCGAGAACCGAGGAATTCCTTGTTTATGAACGACAGACACGTCTGGAAGCAAAGATAAAAATGAACTTTACTTTTTTTTCAAAATATGTAGCTAACGAGATATGATAGTGTAAGCTATTGAAATTCATAGAACCATTTTCTTCGGTTCACTTCTATAAAGAAGCGTATATGCAGGAATGGAAGTATATTGAAAGGATATAAAATAAAACAACAACGAAAGAAACTATTTAAATATGAAAGAGTTTGAGCTCCAAAATAAATAGAAGAGAAAGATAAATAATATAAATGTAATCCAAAAATGTGAATCGGCTTCGTCCATATTTGAAAGAGTAGCGTCTTCTGTTTACTACGTCGTACTAATTTTAAATAAATGAACAAATGAAATAGGCAATGGTAATAAATTTAGTTTAATTAGCGAAAAGATAAAAGATCTGGTTGTAAAGAAGTATAAGGAATTAACATTCATTACTTATCGGGAATCAGAAAAATATTAATATAAAGATTGACTACTAATTTCTAATTTGAGGAAAAGTGTGATTGTATCAAGATTGGTTTAAGGTTACCACCACTTCCGGCCGGAGTATTCCTCCCACAACATCTCTACTTCTTTGAATGTACTAGAAAACCCCCTCAAATCGCACAAATCATCCTTTTCTTGTGTGGACAATCCTCCCAGACTGAATACTGAATAGGGTTCAATTAAGGATATAAACGACTATCACTGGCAAGCACCTGGCCAGAGAGGACGGTCCTTGTAGAGCGGGAAAGTAAGGGTCGTAAAGAGAGGTAGTATTTTGTTCTGGTATCAAACAACAAAATGTGAAGCTTTCGTGGCCTAAGGAATAGCTACCCGTTCGATGCCAGATCTTGTAGCCGTATACAGTCTGTTGGCGCGTTTCGTTCAAGATAATGATTTGTCGTGTTTACGTAGCAACTGTTGGAAGAGGAGTCGGTGTGTGTAATGACCTATGGGAATGAAACTATCTGTGCAGATGTGTCAGATTCGACGCATCGCCATTATGATTGTATACACTGGTACAAGTCTTTAATTCTATGTTAAAATCTCTAATCCACAAAATGTATAGATTGAAAACGAATATGACATTGTTTGACTTTAATCGTGTCTTTATTTACATTAATACAAAACTTTTACAACAATACACAACTTCTGCCATTATTTGCAGGATTTGTAATTTAATTGTCTATCTTCCTTTCAATCTCTTCTCCCTATTGGAATTTAATAATGGGGCAGATAAAATAGGATTGCAATAATGAGGCTTTTGATTTGCTTAATTGCGCCACCCGTAATTCTTGAATCAGTCTTTAGAGCAATAGAAGTAGAAGACTAGCTTTAAGCAAAACCTTAAGGAAAGAAAGATTTCTAAGTTTTAAGCATATAGAGCAGACGGAATCCTCAGCAGGAAAATCAAACTTTAATCAATTAGAAAAGGAGTTAGCTAATCTCATTCTATGACTCCTAGCCTTGCTCAAAGTTCTGCCAATGTGGTGCTTCGAACAAGTGCTGCCCCGGTTTCAATCTCGCTTATCTGCCTATACTAGTTTCGTAACCTAAATCATCCATGTAGATTTCTGGTAGCTTAATGTTGTTAAAACGTACAAAAATTAAAGCAAAAATAATGCAGGTTTGGCTGAACAAGAAGTTTAAACCCTAAAGAAAATTTACCGCTAGTTTTCTTGGGATCTCTCGTTAAGTTCAGGGCCCTAATCCGTCTAACCTTATGAATATCTCCTTGATCAATTGCTTTCTGCTTATCTAAATTCACAAAAGTACTAACATTCTCCTCAACATTACAAGGAAGATTTGATCCTGATTTATTTTAAAAGTTTTACCTATATCGCTTTTTAGCATCTGATATTCTCTTTCTTGGCTCTTTTGAATATCTGACATTGAATATCTGACTCCTAAAATTAAATGAGCTTGTCATTGAGGACTTGAAGACATGCACTCAAGTTTCATGTTTTTCTTTAAGAACTTGGCCAAATCTCCCAAGGTTATGAAAGTTTACATTAGACCCTATTTTGGTAAAATCATGCGCGCCTTTCCATCTATAGTGGATCGAATATCAAGTTATAGATCGATAAACAGCAAATTAGAGCCAATTTATCTCTAATCTTGTGACTTTCACCCACACGTAACATTAAAATAAATCCTCTGCGAAGCAAGACGAGTTAAACGCTCTTTCCATGCAGTTGTAATTCAACAATTAATATCAACTTCAATTATACGTAAATTAATGTTTTCTCATTCAATCTTGCCTGACTTAAAGCATCTGACACTTGCCTATACTCCCACTTATCAGAGGAATTCAAGAACCCCGAACTATCTAGCTTTTGCTTTCGTTGATTTCGCCATAGGGTATCAAAAAAGGGTTGTCTGAAGTTTAGGGATGTTGAAATGTGCAAAATGTAGAAGCCTCAAATTTGCAACGGGGGTATAAGGACCCTGGAGGGTGAAAATTCCATTAACTTTCTTCCATCTTTTATTAATCAATATTTCCAGTTGGTTTCCTGGAGCTAACTTTTCCTTCTACGCTCAGGCATCCTGAAGGTGCTCAATTCATAATTGTGCACCTGACTGGTAATTTTCGGAGATCCTATTAACTAGATATTCAATTCCAAACAGGTATATCAAATTGAAAAAGAAAATTGCCTTAGAATATATACTGAAATTTCATTTAAGGTTCAGTATGATATAAGTTTTTTAATAATATGATCAATTTTAAGTTTAGGATAGCCCCATGAACTTTTTAATCCGTCTACCCGGGTATTAATGCTTTTCAAGACTGTTTTTCTAAAAAATTTTCTACACTTTGAGAGATGTAAGTGGATTCTTGTGAATGTATTATTTCCGATGTTTGGTCAATTTATACTTATTTTCACTCTTGTAGTGAAGGTATATGATCAAGGGTTTTTGCAGAGGCACAAATTTGGTGGTTTAAGTCACTATACTCACTGATAGATGATTAGAAAAAATGAATTCAATATCTCCTAAGCAACATTTTTTGAGATACCATTATTTTTTGCTTTCCAATTACAGTCTCTTTGTTTATTTTTTTTCTTTTTTAAAAGATGATTTGAATATAAGCCACAAACCCACTTCGCCCACATCTCTGGGGATGGAGGGGAGCCTATGACCGCGGATTGACTCATCAATGATCCTCGGCGACCTCCTCCCATCGATTGCGCCATGTTCGGTGTAATCAGAGGGAGAAAAACGGCAGGGGCTGTGGAAGGAAGATAGGAGAAGATAAAAAGGGGTGAAAGTAAAGTTTAGTAGGAGCGAAGAAGTTGATCTCTGGTTATCGTTACTGATAGCTGGTTATAGAAAAATTGAATGGAATAACTCTATATTCTTCAGACTTACTTATTAACGTGGAATCAAGACCACAATCTGCTTTACATTTTCTATTTTATCCTTCCTCCTTGTCCTACTGGTAAGCAGTTGTAAATTCTGTAAAGTTGTTGGGTAATCGACTCTCTTATTGTCCTTTTAAGGTTGTAGATTTGAACACTTCTTTCATCTCTTTTGTTTATTTTATTCTCTCAATTCACTATAGTTGATCACTTTTTTCCACAATTCAGTATAGTTAAGTGAATTTAATATAATTTATCACACAACATTTCTCACTTCACTGATATTTACCGTAGTTTTCACTTGGGCAATCTAGTCAATTTGCGTGCTAATTTTGGTTCGTCACCATGTTGGGTCACTTTTCTGGGAGTCTTGCTTGGTGACTTTATTGTATTGTTTAGGTTTGGTTTATCTCATTAGGGTAAGATCCATTGGAGCTGGTTTATTGGTTCGGTGGATTTCTTAGTTTGGTGTTCAATGGGTTTACTCCATAAACAGATATTAAAATTATCTCTGGGTCGATTTCCCTGAAGATGTTGACAATGTGTTGATGTTTTCCAGATTCATCAATTTGTGTTAATTTGAGGTATTTTGAGATTTCTTCTCCTTCCCTTATCCATTATTCACTTGGGATTTTTTTCAGGCGGTTCTATTAGTCTAGCAATTGTTCCGTTTGAAAGACTGTCTCACTTACACCTTTTCCAAATCTAGGACTAGCAAAGATGGTGTGTTTGAGAGTAACGCACTCTTCATGATTTTCCTTGATTTTTTCATGTATGAGGATCTTCTCCATCTCCCATTCATCTTCTTCACCGGTTATACTTTTGAAGGCCCATTTGCATTTATATTTTAAACCTTTTATAATGTTAGAGTGTTTTTATTTCCTCTTGGTATGAGAAAATCTTCGTTAATATAAACTTTTAAAGAGCTCGGCTGACTCACTCCTCCTGGTTGTAGACTACGTAGTCCTATTTTCCTCACTTGTATTTTCTTTTGTTGGAGATTGTTTTTTTTCTTTCTATTGTATTGTTGTTCTCGGTCTTTTCTTAGTAAAGCACCGTTCTTCTCGAGCATGTCCTTGAGTGTTGATTTGAACTTCTCGGATTTATCGATAATCATGACGTAAGCGTATAGGATACACGTCAATACCTCCTTATATGCGCCATTAGGTACGGTCAGTTGCTTTTTGGCATCGCTCATTTCTTTAAAGGTGGCTTTCGCAAACCCAGCATAGGTGGCGTTTATTGTATTCTATTACTGTTCTTGTTTCTTCTTTTCATCTTCTTTCAATAATTTCTTTGAGTTTGGGGCACGCCATTGCCATAGTACTGTGTGGTCCTCCGCAGTTGATATATTTGTTTAGCAATTCCTTGCACTCTCTCTAGTAATGAATGTCCTGTTTTGCCGCATTAATAGCAGAGTTGCATCGTCTTTTGTCGTTTCCCTGTAGTGTGGTACTTCATCTGGTAACATTTGAACCATATCTGGCTATTGCCCTGCTCTACTGGTTCCATGTGTTCTGGAGACATTCTCATGTTAAAAAATAAGAGTCTATTCTGTGCAATATTGTTGGTAATTTCGGTTGTTGCACTCACCCTCTTCGAGCCAAGTGTGCGACATCCGAATTTCCTATTTCTGTTACCTTAGTTCGTAGATGGTTCTTCTCAATTTCTTACTTAATAGTCCCTTTGGTAGGTGACCCAAACATAGGTCGAGTTTCCTCCATATGGGGATTCTAATTACG
This sequence comes from Ceratothoa steindachneri, assembly GCA_963969495.1. NCBI lineage: Eukaryota > Metazoa > Arthropoda > Malacostraca > Isopoda > Cymothoidae > Ceratothoa > Ceratothoa steindachneri. Next base: position 83,194,707 of record OZ018336.1, on the reverse strand, counting down.
ATGATTCGCGGTGTGATTCTTGGAGCTACATACTTCTATTTTCTGTAGTGTTTCCACACCTTCGAGAAAATAAACTTTCTATCGATTTTCTATATTGTAAATGACAAGGTATCCATTTTTGACTTCTATGATTCTTATCAGGGCAACCTTCAGGTGGACGTAGATTGCCTCGCACAATTTTAGTTCGTCCAGTCTCCGTAATTCTCGCTCAAAGTTGCTTAGATTTCTCCAGCATTAAATTCTACTCAATAGCATAATACTCTTATCTACCGAAAGAAATTTATTATTATATTAAATTACACCTTTACGCTTAAAAACATTCTATCTTCATCATTTAACTCACTATCACCTATTTGTTTATCATGTACGCTTGTATATAGAATATTCCTACAATGTGCAAATGCCAATTGATCTTTCTTATTTTTTTCAATTTGGGCATAACTTTTGGAAGCCAAATATTCTACAGGCTCCTGACTGTTTAATAAATAAGTTATAAAGAAGAGCAGAGCAAGTGTACCAGTTGTCAGTTTAACGAACTTGCCCCATATTTAAATAAAGTTAAATAAGTGTCATTATAACTATCCCACTACTGCTTAACTTGGGAAAATAATTATATCTAGTATACGCAATGTTTTCCATTTGTGAAACACAACACAAAACCTTTCTCCAAATTTATTTCCTTTAGATGGGATATATTGGGGAAAATGCTGTCTCTCATCGATGCAGAAATCTTGAAATTTGAATAATTTTTCTTCGAAATTCTTCTCAGAAAATCAAGAGCAGGTTTAACTTTTTTAGATTTTGCTATTTTTTCTAGTCTTATCACTAAAGTTCTTTAAATATTGATGTGCAGAGAAATGAGTTGATTGTAGATTTTCATCAATTGCTCAGCAGTTAAAATCGAATTTTCCTTCATTCTTATCTTGAAAAGATCAAGATGATATTCCCGAAAGTTGCTCAATTTTGAAACTAACTTTTCTAGATCAAAAATTATGAAACCATCTTTGGCACTGTTTCATACTAATTGAAGCAAACTTTCTTTTGTTAAATTTGTATTTTTGCTTTTTAGAAGAAGTCCAAAACATAACTTTGAAAATGTGCTTTTTTGATACTTCGCTAATATTCATAACTTGACGATAGGGCCCATTAGGTTAGCAATAATATAGCTATTTAATAGAATATTTGTTTCTGGATAGTAAAAAATATTTTACAAATTATATTTTTTCAAAAGAATATAAAATACCTATTATTTGTTTGAAACTTTTCCTTTGGGGCAGGTAAGATGAAATATTTACTAAAAATAGGCAAATTTTCCTTTTGTCCAAAATTGTAGGGCTAGAAACAAACACAGACTTAAATTTATACAATTTTATTAAAATATCGAAAAGAAATATATAAAAACACGTTTAAAGAGTTAGAAGTAAACAGCTTTTCTCAATTTCTATTTGTAATCTAAAGCACTATCCCATACAAGCCACCAAATGTAGCCTCCTATCATGTTTTCATTGTATCCTCCTCTGTTTCTATGCTTAATTTCAGTAAAGCTTTATAAAAGCGTTCCCCTTGCTCCGCTGAGTATGTTCCCATATTCTCCTTGAACTTGTAAAGATATCCATCGATGATATTTCCATTCAGAGACATCTTGCAATCCATTTGGCCAGAACTTTTCACTAAAGACTCAACCAGTTCCACTTAAATGTCAGAATTATGGTTGCTCCCAAATGCACTAGTATACCTAAACAAAACTCTTTCAGGCTTTTTTTTACATTTAATTGAGATTTTCAGAGAATTATGAACAATATGTTTTTAAAAATTTGTGATCCAACAAAGACACCATCTTTTACCTTCACCTAAGTAAGTTCTGTGAAAGAAATTTGAAGGTAGTTGAATGCTGCAGACTCTTTGTTATGACTCTAACAAACTGCTTCTTGAGACCTAGTTTTCAATGCAATGCAGCGAACAACACCTTTTGATGGTCTACCAATTACTCCTGCTTGATATTTTGCCAAGAAAAGAGAACTACGTACTTTGTGGCCATTGATTTTTGTAGTAATGTGCTGTGGAATCACTACTATGCAAAGAGGGAGACAGGACATAGAAACTTGGTAAAACCTCCCTGTAGACCCTCAAAAATGCTACCAGTTTAAAGTCTATGATCACTTAAAAGCCATGCTTCCTATAATGGAAATCTTGTACCAGGAGCTTGACACTGTTTCGGTCCTCCTTGTGATATACTGAATGAACCAACGGAAGGGATGGATGCCTATTCCAATTATGGAGAATTACAGCTAAAATTCTTTTAGAAGAGCTGTCAATGGAGACCCTCCACTCATCTGGATTATGATTAATTCCAATTGTTTCAAATAGATCAAATATATCATTGAATTTCATAGCCCGGCTTGATAATTGAAGAATCTCGAGAAATTATGACGTTTCCTTTGGCGTGTTACTTACATATTTCCATCCAGCAAATTCTAAGCTTTGAGTCGGGAAATCAAAAGCTCAACATTGAACTTTTTAATGTCAAATTCTGACAACTTTATTGAGTTCTCTTTGGTTTGGATAATATGGATTTCTCTCAACAGCCATATATATATATATATATATATATATATATATATAAAACTGTTATCTACATCTTTACTGATCTTTTTATGTTATGAATTGTTGCTTTCTTCGGAGAGTTGATTATTCCTTTCTGGACGGGTAGAAAGAGAAAAATTAGGACTTTGTCGTACTCGTGCAATTTAAAATGGAAGATCTGAATAGGAAATAGCAGGACTATTCTGGCAAATTCGATGTTTGAAAGGAAAACCATACATAAGTAGCAGGTGCTTGGATGGTCAGTAAGTTCACGTCAAATCCAGGTTTTTCAAACTTTTTGGCTCTTTTCTTCCCTCTATACCTCCTGTAAAAGTCTTTTCTATAAGCTCACTGGACAAAGAATAAGTCGATTGTAACCATAGTAAGGGCCTCTTGCATGCCAATTTGCTCCATATGTTCATGTCATGAAGTTCTCTGTGTAATGTTCTTTCTGATATGGGTGGTAGAGGACCCGAATTGATGTTTTGTAGCAATTCTTGCCTGGAAGCAAATCGATTTGCAATTGCAAGTCTGGAGATTCTACGACGGTCCTCGTCTGTCAACACCTTCTTCTTTCCGCAATACTGACAAGAGTGGTTCGCATTTTGGGAGTTCTGCCATTGTTTGTAAATCAAGATGACCGTACTCGTTGCAGCACTGCCAAATTCCGCCACCTCCTTCACTTGATGACCTTTGGCGCAAGCAAATCCAATCACACCTTTTTGACATTTCATGACGTCGCTTTTTCGCTCAATTTTAAGTAGAGCTGATTTGCTCTCGACAGATCTTCACACCGTCCGCAACACAACTGAAGCCTAAGTAACGTTTCGACGTAAACTAAGCTACGCCTTTCAGCTGCCTAAGGTTCCTACACGCTTGAGATTTTAATTTATGTGTTTTCTCCGTAGGTAACTAATTCCTTCGTCCGGTGAGCTTACTTTATTTCTCTTTTAGCTTACAAAACCACCTAATATCTTAAATGCTTGTGAAATTTAATATTTTACTCCGGAACAATTGGAACAATTGGAACAATAAGAAATAACGGATTACCAAAAATATTTCCGCTACAATCTGAAAGGCAAAATAGAATGAGGATTGATGGATATTCAGCATGATTCTTATAATTAAATTGAAGTTTTTCGGGGGGTTGATAATGGAGTTGTTACAAGAGTTTCAAAATTGCATTCATCTCCTCCTACTGTAAAAGTCTCACGAAGGTAAGTAAATAAGAGCTAAGAAAACAATTTCAATCGAGCCACGAAACACAATTCATCAATACAATACCTTCATGAGTCAGAATGACTGTATAGACTAAGATATCGATTGTTACAGAATATAATTTAGAAGGGAAAAATGGTATAGCAAATTTTTTCATGAACACTTGACTCATGCTTGCCAAACTGCTGGATATTGCAAAGATAAGAACATTATGTTGTGCAAAGATATGAACATTATGTTGTGCCATTATAAAAACCGGCTTGGAAATGCGTTGTCAAAGCATACAAGTCATGCCATTTACAAGGATTCTCCAAGTGCAAATTTCTGTGTGTGTAAGATGTTTTTTTGCCTTACCATATGATGAATAAAACATTAAATAGTAAATATTGTGAAATTCTAAATGTATTTCTACATGCTTGAGTATGAACGAGAATTTTTTCTCAATAGAAGGATGAAAAATAAATATAATGACGTGTTCTTAACGTAGAGCAATGTGTACAAACGTTTGGAATTTCAATAAAAGAATTTAATATTAAATGTAGCGAACTTCAAAATGTATTTCCATATGGTGTAATGTGTAACACGTATCTTTATTTTTAACAAAATAATGACATTTTTTCATAATCATTTATGCGAACGAACCGGACCTCTTACCTGCCAAACTTACAATATATAGTTGGTGCAAAATATAAGTGAAGGTGCACAAAAAATTAAACAAGCTTACGAAGTGTTTATATAGTCTCCTTATTCAGTTATAAATCTAATTAAAAGTTATTTAAAATTTATTGCATTAACAGATTAATATTTTCAGATAAAATAGAGGATATAGAAAGATATAATAAATAAAAAATCATGTCTGTTGTTTGTGTTTATTTTTAAAGAATTGAATTTATTAAACTTTATCCTATTTCTTCCTTCTCAAAGTGTCATTTCCAAAGTGATAATTTTGGTTTTACGTCATAATTGATTTGAATCTAAATATTTAGAAAATTGTTGAGACAAGCTCTCAGTTAAGCCAGACTTTAAATCTTGTAATATTGAGCGGTTGCGGTTTCGTTTAAAATCCTTTGACTATGATGAAATTGCAAATACTGGTAGCGACCAAGATAAATATATATATATATATATATGTATACATAACGAGTTTATTCCTTATATTCCTGAAATTTTGCGCACAAAAAAGTGCTGTAGTCAAATGGTAAGATAAAAGACTCCATAAGGAAACTTAACTGACGCTCTCTATAATTTAAAAAACGGCTTTCGTAGTCGAGAACCAGGTTTGTTATATTTATTGTCGCCTGGTATAATATAAATTTCAGAGCCCTATAAACGAACTATTAAGGGTATCTTTCCCCAAATTGAGGTAATTTTAGAACTCTGTGAATTGAGGAAGCCAATCAGGCTATACATCAGCGAATTGAGGGTGGATTCAGTGACAATTTAGCCCTCTAATTTGAACGTCCGGCCGAACAGATAAAATTACCATGAACTTCGGATGTATTTAATTTTTAGAAATGCCACCACTCCTTCGAATAAAAATATAAACGAAAAAGAAATGTCTGTTTATTGAGAAAATTAAAAAAGATAAAATAAATATGACAGATTTTCAAAATATGCATCTATAATAATGTATAGAGTTTCAGAGCTATTTCCCAAACTATCGTCGTTCGAAAACTCTTAGAATCTATTATTAGAATAAAATCCGGCATTTTAGAGCACACATTTCTTCTAAAATGATATATACTGATGCATGTTATTAATCTCCATTTTATTAATGCCAAATTTAAAAATGGAATGTTGTGCAGCTTGGTATTCACAACTAGATCTTCAATCCGAAGATCTTCGAGTGATTTGATACCAATCTAAGGACGTTTTTAGGATCTGAAAATAGTTGGATGACTTATTTTGTGTTCAATAGGGGTATGGCGGCTTGCAAACCTCACTCAAAACGTTTTGATACGAAATGAATCTCCTAAAATTTCGCTGAGTTCCGTCCATCGTTCACAACAACCCCAGCAAGTCATTTAGGTCGATAGCCAAAGAGAAGAGAGTGTCATAGTTTCACATCAGACTAGCACTCATACACGAGGAGAAAGAGCCAGATTCCTTGCAGAAGTTAAATGTCGAGCGCAAGAAACGTGTCATCTTTCCAGCAAAGTAGACGGCCTTTTCAAAACTGGCGAGTAAATTATAGGGAGCTCAGAAGTGAGAATCTTTTACATCATCAAGAGACTCGTTCCCACCCTCATTTAGATTCTCACCGACCTCTTTCGTAACCACCGCTCCACCTCATGGTGATCTTCTCCCCAAAGAAGGTCCTGGTATTATCGCACCTTTAAACATTGAGCCAAGGTTCGATATGAAGGACACAATCAGAACATCTCCGCATAACCATAAAGGCAATGAGGTTTTTGCACCGTTGTTAACCTTTTCGACACGAGCACAAGACGAGATGTTTTAATTGACAGCGGTTCGGCAGTCTTTATCTTCACTGCCACACATTATGACAGGAAACGACATATTATTGCGAAATATCGTCATAATGTATAGCCAAAAACTATTCTCGCTTTCATTTGGCTATTTTTTACTTTAGACCAAGTCCTTACATCCTAGGGTGGGTTTTTTTTTCTGTCCTTCTTAGTCATCTTGGAATTGGAAGGAATGCTCTCAGAAACTAAGGGTCCATATCCTCTTTTCACGGCAGAATTACTTTCTTTGCCTCGTTGATCAATTAACCGTGTCTGTCGAGGTAATTCACTGACTGATGTCCCGTTGACGAATTTTCATCTCCTCATACCTCAATTAACACTTAAAAAAGCAAAATTACTCGCATCATTCCATGACTTAACTTCACCCGGATGGTACTGGCCAACCAGTAAAACATGCACCCAAATGTATATGCAAACAGCTGGTCCGGTGATGATTGTCCGGCTATGGGGCCAGCCGCCTCCGAAAAAAGCTGCCAAGAAGGAATTTGCTAAAAAGGAGAAGGAAGTTTTATTAGAAAATCTCAATCCCCATTTCTTTCTTCTTCTCAGCTGGTTTCTAAAAATGTGGACATTAACGAGAGGCCAGTTAGTAACGTCTGTGTTTGAAACAAAGTTTTTAACATTGATAGATACACTTTCTCCTTCATTAATGAATTCAGAGCATTTATATTAGGTTCAAAATCTTTCCCAAATTTGATCTTCTAAAAGACGTTTTATTAATAAAAAAATCTAGAGGGAAGACGACGGCAGTTTGCACCACCTTCGTGTTCCCAAATTCCCTCGCATGCCGCCTGAGTACAGTTTCTAATCCCAAACCTTTGTTCGTTCCTGAACGAAGTTCTAGATCATATTATCTTTCTATTCTCTATCATTCGTGTCGTTCTGTTTTACCTTCATACAAGGAAATAAATCTTCCACACGTAAAGCCATCATTTGAGCATTTACTTGCTTACTGATTAACCAACAAACTTCATATATACCATATCACCACTTCTTTACAGTGTAGAGTCAATAGAAAATCTCATACATTCAGCTATTTATCATACAGGGAATTGTGGGATGTTTATAATTTATACTGAAGGCATATAAAAAATGTTACCATCTTGGGGCCCATTAGCGAGCTTATCGTATTGTGTCAAAACATCTCATGTTTCTTGTTTGCCAAACCGCAATCACTAACGCCATTGAGCAACATTCAACATTATACATTAGAAGATGCCCCTAATATAATTTTTACGGATGAGGGGGTCGATGATTGATGGGATCTGCCCCTAAGCAACTTAAAGGAGATAAATATGTAGGACACATTAAACTTTATCGCATAGGTCCACAACTGCACATAAAATTATATCAACATTTCGTGGAGAGCTTTGCATAGCATTTCTAAGTGTAGAGCGGCAAAATTCACACATGAAATATAAAACAACAATTTCAAAGTCAGTTTGAGATACATTATTTTTTGACTCGAAAATCATCGTTTACTTGATCAAATTTAAATATTAAAAATATAAACGGTTTTTCTAAAATAAAGTATGCGATTTGATTTAAATTAGATAACTGAACACCACTGACAATACAAGCTTCATTCAGGCTCTTCAATCAAAGATTTTACATTTCAATGGCACAAAATTTTCCTTTAGGAAATGATTTTGATAAGGAATAATTTATCATCCTAGCTGAGCGAATCACTCCAGTCAACCGTTCTAAGAATAGAATTCTGAAGAATATTTTAACTTATTTTCTAATCCTCAAAAGGCAATACTGCTCCAGCTGGTACTCGAATTATATATATTCTTTCCTTTATCCACTTCCATCCAATCATAAATTCTCACTTCGCTTCTTTTCATTTCGTGTTTAGGGTCTTAGTTTAACCTAAGGCTTTCGCAGATGCGTAGGTTTGTGCTATTAATTTGACTGAATAGACAATGATAATAAGCCTAAGACGATAAATGGCCAACTCATTGAAAAATAAATCAGTTTAAACATCTTTTTAGAAGAGCGATTATCTCAACAATTTTGTCTATCGCTCAAGATTATCTACTGCTATGAAATGGCAGAAAACAAAAGCTTTCTATACTTCCTATTTAAATAAATCTTAGAAAGATGATTTCAGTGGTTTGAAATCTAATTAGAAAGGATTTGTTTGAATTAAAAGCAAATTTTATATCTATATTCTCAGTAAAATTTTATTTAACATTCTAGTTCTTGTAATAGTAGCATTTGATTTAGAAGTATAATCTTTGATCACTTGGCAGTAAGAAAAAATTAAGCAACTACTGTTCAGTGTAATGCAGAGCATTTTTTAATCATAAGGGTGCATAAAAGTCACCAGGGAATTTAAGAAATGCCTTTCGTTTGTTAACTAGTATTTATAAATACCGCGTTTATGCAGAATTACCAGGTCCAAGTAGTTATTTCAAAAGTATCAGGCTGAAATTTTTCAAACAAAGTCTGATTAAATCCTAGAGATTCTATTTGTTTCAGAGGCACAGCCGATCAAAATTGAATCATAAAAATGTCCCCCCCGCCGAATTAAATGAAATATTTTTCATATTTAGTTTGATTGACTACAATTTAAAACCATTCATGTTTTTAATAGTTAAAATTGCTTAGATTTTGACTCAAAAGGTAATAATATACATATTCATTGTCCAATAGCAATTTCATTAGTTTTACGTCCTGTATATGAATTAAAAAAAATTGGGGGGGGGACATTTTTATATTATTTTCACCTTTCCTTTATAACTATTGCCACTAAATCTATGTAAATCAGGACTATCTGGCGAGTAACCAGAATCAATGAGGCTTAACTTCGCTTACAGTGCGACTGGTTTTTCTAAATGAATATCCGCCTAGTCATTATATTTATATATTCTTCTCTCCAAAGGAAGGACCTTCCTTTGAGGCCTTCTTTGGCAAACACTGGAACCAGCTTATTTTCACTTAATAAAGATGATAAACGAAAGATAAACATCCCTATAAGGAAGCAAAGAAGGCGAAGCTTTATCAGATAAGCAACTTGACCGAACCAACCAGTCACCTCATGTGTAAAAGGATGAGGTGTATTATCTTCAGGTGTAGGTTTCGAGTTGGCTCATCTTTTTATCTTCCAAACACATGTGAATCGAATAATGTTAAAATAACTAACGTAGGTATACATAAAATAGGTCCCCTTCTATGGCCAAGATGGAATAAAGTGTATGTATATGTCGATGGTCTATCAATAGCTCCGAACAAGGTGTTCTATTTGTTATTTGTTTATATAGGTAGCGTAGAAACGAATGCCATCTGAGCTTTCCAAGAGCTTCCACCTCAATTATAGACGAAATGCGTCGATCTTTATTAACACGAAGAGTGTCAAGAGATATATAATTTTAAACTAACGTTCTAAGACCTTTATTCATGCAAGAAGAACAAGTGACCTACCTTATACCCTTTTTTCTGACAATCAGGTCTATGCTATTACCCCAAATCTAACTTTTTGTTTGAACGCTGATCAGAATGCCCCACTATTACAAACAGGGTGTTATACGCTCATACATATATCAATTACCCCTTCATCAAGTGGTTTGTGTAGCTAGCAATTTGTGAAAGAAAACACTTTTTGTAAAATGGATACAGCAGATGTGATATTGAGTCAGCCGTTGGAGAGAAGATTGATAAATTCATTTAAAGAAGATTGAATATTCTTGGCAAACGTCATCTGCTGCAGGACCATCTTAAATGAGGATGCTAAAGATTGTCATATATTATAGAAAAAAAAGGAATTTAAACCCTAATAATGAGAAAAAGCTGCCTCTCTTCAAAGAACAATCAGAAGAAACTCAGATTCAATGTACCCAACACACTTCCAGCTACCATATCAGCTTACGACTCACCTATAAAATTGTGATTTAAAATAACACACTTCAGATCAATACCTCCCGTAGGTTAGCCGGGGTTGGTGGGAGAGTATATATATATATATATATATATATATATATATATATATATATATATATATATATATATATATATATATTTCTATATATATATATATTATACTTATTTTAAGGATAGGAGGGCAAGGTCAGATCAGGGACCTTAGCTGGAGGCTAATTAACAGACGAGAAGGGGGAGGGGAGATGGTGGATCTGTAGGGCACACATGTATTCACCTGATGGGTGTACATGTAAATACCCCACACAAAGGAAGCCCGTGGTAAGGAAGAGAGAGCGAGTTTATAGGATCGAGATAAAAGCTCGATTCTCTCACTGTAATAAAGTGGTAGTCTCTATATCTCGGCTTAAGTCAGACAAGCGCCAGAGAAGTAAACATTAGGATATTGAGAATGTCTGGAGGTAATAAAAAAGAGTGTAATAAAAGCATTTCACCATTCTGTAACAAAGATAGCAAGAAGTTAAACAAATATAAGCCTATAGCGAGGTACGGCAGTGTAGACGTCATTCAATCAAAATTAAATAAAGGATTAATTTAAGCCAATTTGTTGACGAGATAAAGGAATGAGCAGCCAAAGTCATTTGTAGGCGGGGCGTGAGGCTTACTTGATGAAAGTTTCTCCCCCTTTATAAAGGTGTGTAGAGAGGTTAAAAGAGAGAGTCTTTTATTATTACTATTTTAATTATTACGCATTCATTTTATTCAGTAAGTCGATCCTTATAATCACCCGGTCGCTTTACCATATTACCTCATTATTTGTTGTAAAATCGAATTGTGAAATTTTACTCGGAGTACTTCCTATTTTGGTGCAAAGTAAAATAAATAGACTAAGACTCGTTTACATCTATAAACAGATTCTTTTATCCATCCAAGCTGGTACCCACTTCTCGGATCAATTACAGGGGTACCTAAAGGGATATTTCCGTTGCGCATTCAAATACTTTGCTAACATTCCCGGTGGCAACGGTACCACTAACCGGGCAACCAAGCCCCCTATTGGTACGAAGGATTACCACTCTAGAGGCAAGCTTCATTAACATTTAGGGGTGGCAACTATAGCTGAAAACTAGCAAGTAAATTCATTATCGTAATACCCCTCCCCCCCTAGATTCTTAAACGAGTGCGTGCAGATTGATTCAACAAAGAGAGAGCAGTTTGCCGTTAGGTTTGCTTATGGGTCGCCTACTGCTTCTGGGTAGAGAGAGGTGAAGAACAAAAATATCTTTTCTATTTACATACAAATGCAATATACACATAAATAAGATTTATCGCACAAATGACATGGATACTTGCGATGATAATTATGGAGTTAAGAAATTCGGGGAACGGGGGACTTACGAGAGCCTACAAGCCGCGGCTGGCTAACCGACGTACATACGTACAAAGATTGGGATGACTGTATACGAATCCACAAATTTGGTAGGCTTTGTTTTACGGTTTGAGGCCTTGGAAGTCGACAGGGGGTGGGGGGATTGCACGGGCGGATTGCAATCGTAAGTTTAACTTTGAGAATGACGTCTGAGGGATTATTCGAAACGAAACGAATTCGTAGACAAACTGAAGAATAGGCAATGTACTGTGGCTAACTTCCTTCGGGGAGGAGGGGGGAGCGGGCTTCTTGCTTTGGTACCCGTGAGTGAGCGGATTGGAGTTGAGTCGAGAAGTTGAAGTATCTCGTAATACGCGGCGGGCCTATAATAGATTTGGCACAGCTAGAAACGGGCTTTATATGTGGGCCAGCTCGAAGCGCTTCGCCTCAGGCGCTTGAAGGGTTTCTTCATATAAGCGAGCCATTGGAAGGGCGACTCTAAGCGGGTTTTTATATCGCTCGGTGAGTGGGAGCCACTTTTCCTTGCTCTTGACGGTCCCAGCGTTTGCTTTATCGCTGGAATAGATGAATTCTCCCACGACTAGACTTGGCATTCTTCAATCTAGCGGAGATCCTCGTTCGTCGTGGCGATATATTCCCTTATTCCACAATACCCAACGAAAATGTTAGGTCAACCCTGAATTAATTTCATCAACGTCCAGGAGAAGCGTGCTCTTAAAGTACAACTTCGTCAGAAATGGCTCCATTAACGGCCATAAATGTAACACAACTGCGCAACACTACTAAAAACTACCTTGCCTCTTTACTAACGAACTATATTCTTCGTTAAAATTTAAAGTGATATCAAATATGGCCGTCTACTACAAAGTTTTGTAAATTAGGATAAAAAGAGCGATGAAGAGAGGTGAAATATAGCGAAAGTCCGTCGGAATCTATTGAAACTACCAGTTCTAAGACTAGATGTCAACGATAATAATTGAAAATCACATGACACGTGATATATAATAGATGTATTTTAAAGGCCCAAAGAAATGAAAACAGGTAACACAACCCGGAAAAACGCTAAGGAAATTATTATTAAGCTTAAGAAGGTAATGGGAGATATAGTAACATTAAAATAGGGGCAAACTATTTTAACCGTTATAAGAAAATGAATAAAGGAGTCGGATTCGAACCTGTGTCATTAAGCGCTGATCGCTAAAAATACAACGCAAATTCTAATGCCATAAATGACTCGTAGCGTCCAATTATTGTTTAGTTCTCCAGAAATAGAAGAGAGACGTGAGGTGGTAAAAAATCCATTCTTAGGGATTTTTACAATTCCATTAGTGCATTTCTAAATTATCACTTGAATAAAAAAGTCTCTTATTTATATTTGTAATGGGAAAGGAAAAAGGGACAAATTTAATTTTCCTTTATTGCATATTCAAATTTGGTACTTTTTTAACTAACTCACTTCAGTTTTTTCCAACGAACGCCGTCACTCTCCCCTCCTCACCCAATCTTCAACTCGTCTTGCAAAACCCTTTCACCCCAAAATGCAAATTCTTGACGGGGTAAAAATGAAAAATGTACAACATCCTTAATATCAAAACTATTTAATTCCACCATTTTTCCACTTCTATTTTTCATTTCATGGAAAATTGTTCCTCTCCTGTCAATCTTGGAGGGCTGAAGACTAGAAGGAATATTCCGCATTTCCATCATATTTGAATTTTGAAATATCTAGATCCCGCTGAGGCCAAAATATAATTCCAAGATTTTTCAAAAAAAAACTCAGCGCGATATCGGCAATTAACTGCTCATTATTTTAAAATTCTCTTCTCTCAAATATTTTTTTTTAGTTTTCGCTGGCATCATTCCCTGGATTTATGTTCGCTTTACATAATCCGTTGTCATTTCCCGTTTTATAGAACAACCGGTTAATAGCAATTCAAATAAACGGTCCGTCGCATATGGAAATTAATGCGCGGAGGCTCGGGGAAGATTTTTAGTCGCGTGCGGGTCAGGTCGCGAGCGACTCTACATCTCACTATTTCGGTCGGTCGGTCCTCGTTTCACATTTTTATAATAACATTGTAACTATTCTGCCAATTCTAATAAAATTTAAAACCCTTATGTTGTTTAACATTCACTTTCGAAGGCTATAATTGCCAAAGTCCTCCCAAGGTTAGCTCGGGAATTATTTTGTCTTGGCAATAACATCATAACCATTTGGCCGATACTCTGCTAAACTAGACTAGGCTATAATATACTTTACTCTGCTAGGCAAGCATAGAATAGGCTATACTATGCTAGGATATTATAGGCTAGTCTATACTATGCTAACCTATGCTAAAATATAATGTACAAGGGTAAAATATACTATGCTAATTTAGGATATAATATTCTATGATAGGCTAGCATATAGTAGATATGTTAAGATAGACAATAATAAGCTATGTTTGACTAGGGTATAATAGTATAGTATAGGTTATACATCTCTAGGATAGTTAATATTAAGCTAGACTGTGCTATGCTCTGCTAAGCTAAGCTATGGTGGGCTAAATTAGGCTATGATATAGTAAGCTATGCTACAGTAGGCTAGTCTTCTATATACCAGGCTAGGATAAGCAAAGCTTTGCTAGGGTACGCTACGCTACGTTATGCATGGTATGAAACCCCAGACTAAGATCTAATAGGTCAGTCTAAACTAGGAAATACTATGATATACTATACTAAATAGGTTAGGGCAGGATAGGGTAAGGTAGGATATGATGTACTATACTAGAAAATGTTACTCTAGGCTAGAATATGTTAACTAGGTAAGCATAGGATAGAATATACTATGCTAATCTCCAGTGAACTAGGCTAATCTATACTATACTAAGCTAGGCTATAATAGACTAGGGTAAGCTAATCTAGGCTACACTAAGTTTTAATATAGAACTGTAGCCTGAGATAAGCTAGGCTAGGTCATACTCTGTTAGTCAGGTTAGGCTATACTCTGTTTGATAAGCCTGGATAGGCTAGAATAGCATACACTGTGATAGGCTCAGGTATACTAGAGTAAGCTAGGTTATTCTAATATATAATATGCTAGGCTATATATGTAAGTCTATCCTAGGCTAGGGTATACTAGGCTACTCTAGGGTATACAATGCTATTCTAGGCCATTCTATGCAATAATATACTAGTCTGGGCTATACAAGGCGATGCTAGGTTATGCAAGGCTATGCTTGACTTACTTGGCTAGATTATAGTGTACTATGATATGCTATGCTAGCATAGGCTAGGGTATGCTAAGTTAGACAATGATTGGGTGTGCAATGCCAAGATATACCATGCTAGAATAGGATAGGATATACTATGCTAAGCTAGGTTATACTATACTAGACTAGTTTATAATATGCTAAGACAGGTTATACTATGCTTATACTATACTTTGGTAAGCTAGATTAAGGTAAGGTAGGCTATGTTAGATAGGCTATATTGTGCTATGCTTTGCAAGGCTAGCCTAGCCTAGGCTATACGAGGATAGGCTAGGCAATACTATGTTAAGTTATTCTAAACATACTAGGTTAGGCTATGCTATACTATACAATTCTAGGCTAGGCTATACTATGGTAAGCTATACTATGGCTAGATTTACTATCTTATATATGCTAAGCTGTAGTAGTCTATTTTAGTCTAGGCTAGATAGACATACTATACATACTCTGCTAGGCTAGGCTAGATTTGTCTAGGCTAAGTCATACTATGTCAGACTAAACTATACTATGTAAGGCTAGGCTATACTATTCTAGCTAGGCTAGAGTATGGTATGGTAAATTCTAGTATTATAGGAAATCATAGGCTAGACTTAGTTTGACTAGGCTAGGCTAGGCTAGACTTTGCTATACTAACCTAGGCTAGGTTACAATAAGCTATCCGATGCTAGGCTAGGCTATGATAGGCTATAGTAGGCTATGCTATGACTTAATCTAATCTGTTATACTATGCTATACTATACTATGATAGGCTATGCATGATTTACTATATTAGGCAATATAAGCTGGTGTATACTGTGCTAGGCTTTATTATGCTAGTTGAGGTAATATTATGGTAGGCTATCCTATGGTAAGCTAGGCTGCGCCAGGTTACTATCAAGACTATACTAGGCTAGGCAAATAAATGTTATACTATTCTAGACAATACTAGGATATACTAGCATATGCTATGCTAGGCTAGGCTAGGTGTATTATACTACATATACTATACTATATTATTCTTTACTATACTATGTTTCCTCCGCTATGCTATACTATACTTTCTTATGCTATAATATGCTATGCCATCTTATACTATGCTATAATGTGCTATGCTATACTACTCTAGACTATGCAATTACGGTGTGACCATTTTTCGCATTTCTAATTTCATAAATGAGGTGTGACAAAAAGTTAAGGCCCGCGATTTTAAATAAAAAATGTATATTTTAATTTAATTTAGTTCTGCTTTTTAATAAAATTTTAGTAAATTGTGACTTTTTAGTCGCGGGCGACTCTACATCTCACTATATCTGTCGGGTGGTCGTCGAAGTTTTGATTCTCTTTTTTAATAACATTGTAACGATTCAGGCAATTCTAACGAAATTTGAAACTCCTATGTTGTTTTACATTCCCTTTCGAATGATATATTTTCCGAATGCTTTCCAAGGTTAGCCAGGTAATTATTTTGTTTTGGAAATACTATCATAACTATTCGGCCGATTCTAACGAAATCTGAAATCCTTATATTGTTTTCCATTTTCTTTCGAATGGTAAAATTACCAACGTCCTCCCACAGTTATTCCGGGAATTATTCAAAGTTTTGAAGGTCGCAAGGTCTTAAATCATAATAGGTGAGAGCATGCGACCTTTTGGTCAACAGACCTTGTTATTTCTCCTATACAGTGTAATATTGTTCATTTTCTCTCAGCCATTCTATCTTTTGTTAAGCGTAGATTTATGCATTATTTAATATTTGAACTCTATTTTCTTACGCATATTCCCATTCTTTTATGAGATTATATATTTTCTTCTTTGATTTAAAATAGTTGTGCCTTTCTCCCAAGTTTTTTTTGCTCCCTATTAAGCCTTAGGCAGCAAATATTAATAAATAAAGGAGGAATAGAATATAAGCATGCCAGGTTTTCGCAGCCTAATTTGAATGCCAGGGGACAGACATTTGGGACAACCTCCAGAAAGTTTATTTCCTAATTATAATCTTGTCATGAATGTACGAAATTGCAATTCTTAAATTTCTTAATTGATTTCGATTATTTAATTGTAAATTGCCTATCGTGTGCAGATTTAGAAATAAATTGGGAATATTTTATGATACCTGGAACTTATGGTAGCTGAAAGAGTGATTTTGTTTTGTAATAGTTGATTAAGAAACTTAAAGTAATAATAACTGGTATATGTGCAAATATTGAGAAACCATCCACTTGGTTTAAAATGAGTTTGAAAGTTTGTTAACTGGGTCAAAGGTCGACTTAATTTTTAAATAGCATTACAATCATATTATTTTTAGTGGAGTGATAAGTTATTTAAATATTTCAACCCTCTCCAAATCTATTTTATTTTATCCTCTATTCTTTCTCTTTTCTCTTCCATGCCAATTCACTCCAATCCATTTAACTGGTGGTGGGTAAAGGGATAATTTCATTGTATTGGTGTTATGGCGCTGGTTTCAAGTTGTTTTTGCTAATCTGGAGCCTTTATAGATAATATTTTGCATCCGAGAATCTGCCATATGGAAGAACTATATGTGTATTATTAAACGTCTTCTTTTAGGCCAAAGAAAACTATATGCATGTAAATATAGATTTACATGATATTGTTTTAAAAGAATGATTGGAAAAGATTGATTTTCGTTTTCGTATGATAAAGAGATCGAGGAGGACGCGGTGAAGATGTCTAAATTGATCCCGTAGAATATGACTCAAATATATCTGCAAAAGTTTCCTTGAAAATTTCTGTTTATGTCTTTGAGATTCGCTGAAATGTTTACAAAGAAATACCGACATTCCATTAAGAAACCGACGTTAAATTCTTGTCAACAATCAAGACGTAGAGATCATACACAAACACAAGGCTAACCATCCGAAAGCGAGAACCGAGGAATTCCTTGTTTATGAACGACAGACACGTCTGGAAGCAAAGATAAAAATGAACTTTACTTTTTTTTCAAAATATGTAGCTAACGAGATATGATAGTGTAAGCTATTGAAATTCATAGAACCATTTTCTTCGGTTCACTTCTATAAAGAAGCGTATATGCAGGAATGGAAGTATATTGAAAGGATATAAAATAAAACAACAACGAAAGAAACTATTTAAATATGAAAGAGTTTGAGCTCCAAAATAAATAGAAGAGAAAGATAAATAATATAAATGTAATCCAAAAATGTGAATCGGCTTCGTCCATATTTGAAAGAGTAGCGTCTTCTGTTTACTACGTCGTACTAATTTTAAATAAATGAACAAATGAAATAGGCAATGGTAATAAATTTAGTTTAATTAGCGAAAAGATAAAAGATCTGGTTGTAAAGAAGTATAAGGAATTAACATTCATTACTTATCGGGAATCAGAAAAATATTAATATAAAGATTGACTACTAATTTCTAATTTGAGGAAAAGTGTGATTGTATCAAGATTGGTTTAAGGTTACCACCACTTCCGGCCGGAGTATTCCTCCCACAACATCTCTACTTCTTTGAATGTACTAGAAAACCCCCTCAAATCGCACAAATCATCCTTTTCTTGTGTGGACAATCCTCCCAGACTGAATACTGAATAGGGTTCAATTAAGGATATAAACGACTATCACTGGCAAGCACCTGGCCAGAGAGGACGGTCCTTGTAGAGCGGGAAAGTAAGGGTCGTAAAGAGAGGTAGTATTTTGTTCTGGTATCAAACAACAAAATGTGAAGCTTTCGTGGCCTAAGGAATAGCTACCCGTTCGATGCCAGATCTTGTAGCCGTATACAGTCTGTTGGCGCGTTTCGTTCAAGATAATGATTTGTCGTGTTTACGTAGCAACTGTTGGAAGAGGAGTCGGTGTGTGTAATGACCTATGGGAATGAAACTATCTGTGCAGATGTGTCAGATTCGACGCATCGCCATTATGATTGTATACACTGGTACAAGTCTTTAATTCTATGTTAAAATCTCTAATCCACAAAATGTATAGATTGAAAACGAATATGATATTGTTTGACTTTAATCGTGTCTTTATTTACATTAATACAAAACTTTTACAACAATACACAACTTCTGCCATTATTTGCAGGATTTGTAATTTAATTGTTTATCTTCCTTTCAATCTCTTCTCCCTAATGGAATTTAATAATGGGGCAGATAAAATAGGATTGCAATAATGAGGCTTTTGATTTGCTTAATTGCGCCACCCGTAATTCTTGAATCAGTCTTTAGAGCAATAGAAGTAGAAGACTAGCTTTAAGCAAAACCTTAAGGAAAGAAAGATTTCTAAGTTTTAAGCATATGGAGCAAACGGAATCCTCAGCAGGAAAATCAAACTTTAATCAATTAGAAAAGGAGTTAGCTAATCTCATTCTATGACTCCTAGCCTTGCTCAAAGTTCTGCCAATGTGGTGCTTCGAACAAGTGCTGCCCCGGTTTCAATCACGCTTATCTGCCTATACTAGTTTCGTAACCTAAATCATCCATGTAGATTTCTGGTGCCTTAATGTTGTTAAAATGTACAAAAATTAAAGCTACAAGAATGAAAGTGTGGCTGAACAAGAAGTTTAAACCCTAAAGAAAATTTACCGCTAGTTTTCTTGGGATCTGTCGTTAAGTTCAGGGCCCTAATCCGTCTAACCTTATGAATATCTCCTTGATCAATTGCTTTCTGCTTATCTAAATTCACAAAAGTACTAACATTCTCCTCAACCTTACAAGGAAGATTTGATCCTGATTTATTTTAAAAGTTTTACCCTTATCGCTTTTTAGCATCTGATATTCTCTTTCATGCCTCTTTTGAATATCTGACATTGAATATCTGACTCCTAAAATTAAATGAGCTTGTCATTGAGGACTTGAAGAAATGCACTCAAGTTTCATGTTTTTCTTTAACAACTTGGCCAAATCTCCCAAGGTTATGAAAGTTTACATTAGACCCTATTTTGGTAAAATCATGCGCGCCTTTTCATCTATAGTGGATCGAATATCAAGTTATAGATCGATAAACAGCAAATTAGAGCCAATTTATCTCTAATCTTGTGACTTTCACCCACACGTAACATTAAAATAAATCCTCTGCGAAGCAAGACGAGTTAAACGCTCTTTCCATGCAGCTTTAATTCAACAATTAATATCAACTTTAATTATAC
The DNA here is from genome assembly GCA_963969495.1 of Ceratothoa steindachneri. NCBI lineage: Eukaryota > Metazoa > Arthropoda > Malacostraca > Isopoda > Cymothoidae > Ceratothoa > Ceratothoa steindachneri. The sequence goes on along the minus strand of OZ018336.1, from coordinate 83,174,788 downwards.
GTAAATGTATGTTTTCTCATTTAATCTTGCCTGACTTAAAGCATCTGACACCTGCCTATACTCCCACTTATCAGAGGAATTCAAGAACCCCGAACTATCTAGCTTTTGCTCTCGTTGATTTCGCCATAGGGTATCAAAAAAGGGTTGTCTGAAGTTTAGGGATGTTGAAATGTGCAAAATGTAGAAGCCTCAAATTTGCAACGGGGGTATAAGGACCCTGGAGGGTGAAAATTCCATTAACTTTCTTCCATCTTTTATTAATCAATATTTCCAGTTGGTTTCCTGGAGCTAACTTTTCCTTCTACGCTCAGGCATCCTGAAGGTGCTCAATTCATAATTGTGCACCTGACTGGTAATTTTCGGAGATCCTATTAACTAGATATTCAATTCCAAACAGGTATATCAAATTGAAAAAGAAAATTGCCTTAGAATATATACTAAAATTTCATTTAAGGTTCAGTATGATATAAGTTTTTTAATAATATGATCAATTTTAAGTTTAGGATAGCCCCATGAACTTTTTAATCCGTCTACCCGGGTATTAATGCTTTTCAAGACTGTTTTTCTAAAAAATTTTCTACACTTTGAGAGATGTAAGTGGATTCTTGTGAATGTATTATTTCCGATGTTTGGTCAATTTATACTTATTTTCACTCTTGTAGTGAAGGTATATGATCAAGGGTTTTTGCAGAGGCACAAATTTGGTGGTTTAAGTCACTATACTCACTGATAGATGATTAGAAAAAATGAATTCAATATCTCCTAAGCAACATTTTTTGAGACACCATTATTTTTTGCTTTCCGATTACAGTCTCTTTGTTTATTTTTTTTCTTTTTTGGAAGATGATTTGAATATAGGCCACAAACCCACTTCGCCCACATCTCTGGGGATGGAGGGGAGCCTATGACCGCGGATTGACTCATCAATGATCCTCGGCGACCTCCTCCCATCGATTGCGCCATGTTTGGTGTAATCAGAGGGAGAAAAACGGCAGGGGCTGTGGAAGGAAGATAGGAGAAGATAAAAAGGGGTGAAAGTAAAGTTTAGTAGGAGCGAAGAAGTTGATCTCTGGTTATCGTTACTGATAGCTGGTTATAGAAAAATTGAATGGAATAACTCTATATTCTTCGGACTTACTTATTAACGTGGAATCCGAACCACAATTTGCTTTACATTTTCTATTTTATCCTTACCCCTTGTCCTACTGGTAAGCAGTTGTAAATTATGTAAAGTAGTTGGGTAATCGACTCTCTTATTGTCCTTTTAAGGTTGTATATTTGAACACTTCTTTCATCTCTTTTGTTTATTTTATTCTCTCAATTCACTATAGTTGATCACCTTTTTCCACAATTCAGTATAGTTAAGTGAATTTAATATAATTTATCACACAACATTTCTCACTTCACTGATATTTACCGTAGTTTTCACTTGGGCAATCTAGTCAATTTGCGTGCTAATTTTGGTTCGTCACCATGTTGGGTCACTTTTCTGGGAGTCTTGTTTGGTGACTTTATTGTATTGTTTAGGTTTGGTTTATCTCATTAGGGTAAGATCCATTGGAGCTGGTTTATTGGTTCGGTGGATTTCTTAGTTTGGTGTTCAATGGGTTTACTCCATAAACAGATATTAAAATTATCTCTGGGTCGATTTCCCTGAAGATGTTGACAATGTGTTGATGTTTTCCAGATTCATCAATTTGTGTTAATTTGAGGTATTTTTGAGATTTCTTCTCCTTCCCTTATCCATTATTCACTTGGGATTTTTTTCAGGCGGTTCTATTAGTCTGGCAATTGTTCCGTTTGAAAGACTGTCTCACTTACACCTTTTCCACATCTAGGACTAGCAAAGATGGTGTGTTTGAGAGTAACGCACTCTTCATGATTTTCCTTGATTTTTTCATGTATGAGGATCTTCTCCATCTCCCATTCATCTTCTTCACCGGTTTTACTTTTGAAGGCCCATTTGCATTTATATTTTAAACCTTTTATAACGTTAGAGTGTTTTTCTTTCCTCTTGGTATGGGAAAATCTTCGTTAATATAAACTTTTAAAGAGCTCGGCTGACTCACTCCTCCTGGTTGTAGACTACGTAGTCCTATTTTCCTCACTTGTATTTTCTTTTGTTGGAGATTGTTTTTTTTGTTTCTATTGTATTGTTGTTCTCGGTCTTTTCTTAGGAAAGCACCGTTCTTCTCGAGCATGTCCTTGAGTGTTGATTTGAACTTCTCGGATTTATCGATAATCATGACGTAAGCGTATAGGATACACGTCAATACCTCCTTATATGCGCCATTAGGTACGGTCAGTTGCTTTTTGGCATCGCTCATTTCTTTAAAGGTGGCTTTCGCAAACCCAGTATAGGTGGCGTTTATTGTATTCTATTACTGTTCTTGTTTCTTCTTTTCATCTTCTTTCAATAATTTCTTTGAGTTTGGGGCACGCCATTGCCATAGTTCTGTGTGGTCCTCCGCAGTTGATATATTTGTTTAGCAATTCCTTGCACTCTCTCTAGTAATGAATGTCCTGTTTTGCCGCATTAATAGCAGAGTTGCATCGTCTTTTGTCGTTTCCCTGTAGTGTGGTACTACATCTGGTAACATTTGAACCATATCTGGCTATTGCCCTGCTCTACTGGTTCCATGTGTTCTGGAGACATTCTCATGTTAAAAAATAAGAGTCTATTCTGTGCAATATTGTTGGTAATTTCGGTTGTTGCACTCACCCTCTTCGAGCCAAGTGTGCGACATCCGAATTTCCTATTTCTGTTACCTTAGTTCGTAGATGGTTCTTCTCAATTTCTTACTTAATAGTCCCTTTGGTAGGTGACCCAAACATAGCTCGAGTTTCCTGCATATGGGGATTCTAATTACGATGATTCGCGGTGTGATTCTTGGAGCTACTTCTATTTTCTGTAGTGTTTCCACACCTTCGAGAAAATAAACTTTCTATCGATTTTCTATATTGTAAATGACAAGGTATCCATTTTTGACTTCTATGATTCTTATCAGGGCAACCTTCAGGTGGACGTAGATTGCCTCGCACAATTTTAGTTCGTCCAGTCTCCGTAATTCTCGCTCAAAGTTGCTTAGATTTCTCCAGCATTAAATTCTACTCAATAGCATAATACTCTTATCTACCGAAAGAAATTTATTATTATATTAAATTACACCTTTACGCTTAAAAACATTCTATCTTCATCATTTAACTCACTATCACCTATTTGTTTATCATGTACGCTTGTATATAGAATATTCCTACAATGTGCAAATGCCAATTGATCTTTCTTATTTTTTTCAATTTGGGCATAACTTTTGGAGGCCAAATATTCTACAGGCTCCTGACTGTTTAATAAATAAGTTATAAAGAAGAGCAGAGCAAGTGTACCAGTTGTCAGTTTAACGAACTTGCCCCATATTTAAATAAAGTTAAATAAGTGTCATTATAACTATCCCACTACTGCTTAACTTGGGAAAATAATTATATCTAGTATACGCAATGTTTTCCAATTGTGAAACACAACACAAAACCTTTCTCCAAGTATATTTCCTTTAGATGGGATATATTGGGGAAAATGCTGTCTCTCATCGATGCAGAAATCTTGAAATTTGAATAATTTTTCTTGAAATTCTTCTTAGAAAATCAAGAGCAGGTTTAACTTTTTTAGATTTTGCTATTTTTTCTAGTCTTATCACTAAAGTTCTCTAAATATTGATGTGCAGAGAAATGAGTTGATTGTAGATTTTCATCAATTGCTCAGCAGTTAAAATCGAATTTTCCTTCATTCTTATCTTGAAAAGATCAAGATGATATTCCCGAAAGTTGCTGACTTTTGAAACTAACTTTTCTAGATCAAAAATTATGAAACCATCTTTGGCACTGTTTCATACTAATTGAAGCAAACTTTCTTTTGTTAAATTTGTATTTTTGCTTTTTAGAAGAAGTCCAAAACATAACTTTGAAAATGTGCTTTTTTGATACTTCGCTAATATTCATAACTTGACGATAGGGCACATTAGGTTAGCAATAATATAGCTATTTAATAGAATATTTGTTTCTGGATAGTAAAAAATATTTTACAAATTATATTTTTTCAAAAGAATATAAAATACCTATTATTTGTTTGAAACTTTTCCTTTGGGGCAGGTAAGATGAAATATTTACTAAAAATAGGCAAATTTTCCTTTTGTCCAAAATTGTAGGGCTAGAAACAAACCCAGACTTAAATTTATACAATTTTATTAAAATATCGAAAAGAAATATATAAAAACACGTTTAAAGAGTTAGAAGTAAACAGCTTTTCTCAATTTACATTTGTAATGTAAAGCACTATCCCATACAAGCCACCAAATGTAGCCTCCTATCATGTTTTCATTGTATCATCCTCTGTTTCTATGCTTAATTTCAGTAAAGCTTTATAAAAGCGTTCCCCTTGCTCCGCTGAGTATGTTCCCATATTCTCCTTGAACTTGTAAAGATATCCATCGATGATATTTCCATTCAGAGACATCTTGCAATCCATTTGGCCAGAGCTTTCCACTAAAGACTCAACCAGTTCCACTTAAATGTCAGAATTATGGTTGCTCCCAAATGCACTAGTATACCTAAACAAAACTCTTTCAGGCTTTTTTTTACATTTAATTGAGATTTTCAGAGAATTATGAACAATATGTTTTTAAAAATTTGTGATCCAACAAAGACACCATCTTTTACCTTCACCTAAGTAAGTTCTGTGAAAGAAATTTGAAGGTAGTTGAATGCTGCAGACTCTTTGTTATGACTCTAACAAACTGCTTCGTGAGACCTAGTTTCCAATGCAATGCAGCGAACAACACCTTTTGATGGTCTACCAATTACTCCTGCTTGATATTTTGCCAAAGAAAAGAGAACTACGTACTTTGTGGCCATTGATTTTTGTAGTAATGTGCTGTGGAATCACTACTATGCAAAGAGAGAGACAGGACATAGTAACTTGGTAAAACCTCCCTGTAGACCCTCAAAAATGCTACCAGTTTAAAGTCTATGATCACTTAAAAGCCATGCTTCCTATAATGGAAATCTTGTACCAGGAGCTTGACACTGTTTCGGTCCTCCTTGTGATATACTGAATGAACCAACGGAAGGGATGGATGCCTATTCCAATTATGGAGAATTACAGCTAAAATTCTTTTAGAAGAGCTGTAAATGGAGACCCTCCACTCATCTGGATTATGATTAATTCCAATTGTTTCAAATAGATCAAATATATCATTGCATCTCATAGCCCGGCTTGATAATTGAAGAATCTCGAGAAATTATGACGTTTCCTTTGGCGTGTTACTTACATATTTCCATCCAGCAAATTCTAAGCTTTGAGTCGGGAAATCAAAAGCTCAACATTGAACTTTTTAATGTCAAATTCTGACAACTTTATTGAGTTCTCTTTGGTTTGGATAATATGGATTTCTCTCAACAGCCATATATATACATATATATATATATATATATATATATATATAACTGTTATCTACATCTATACTGATCTTTTTATGTTCTGAATTGTTGCTTTCTTCGGAGAGTTGATTATTCCTTTCTGGACGGGTAGAAAGAGAAAGATTAGGACTTTGTCGTACTCGTGCAATTTAAAATAGAAGATCTGAATAGGAAATAGCAGGGCTATTCTGGCAAATTCGATGTTTGAAAGGAAAACCATACATAAGTAGCAGGTGCTTGGATGGTCAGTAAGTTCACGTCAAATCCAGGTTTTTCAAACTATATGGCTCTTTTCATCCCTCTATACCTCCTGTAAAAGTCTTTTCTATAAGCTCACTGGACAAAGAATAAGTCGATTGTAACCATAGTAAGGGCCTCTTGCATGCCAATTTGCTCCATATGTTCATGTCATGAAGTTCTCTGTGTAATGTTCTTTCTGATATGGGTGGTAGAGGACCCGAATTGATGTTTTGTAGCAATTCTTGCCTGGAAGCAAATCGATTTGCAATTGCAAGTCTGGAGATTCCACGACGGTCCTTGTCTGTCAACACCTTCTTCTTTCCGCAATACTGACGAAAGTGGTTCGCATTTTGGAAGTTCTGCCATTGTTTGTAAATCCGGATGACCGTACTCGTTGGAACACTGCCAAATTCCGTCACCTCCTTCACTTGATGACCTTTGGCGCGAGCAAATCCAATCACACCTTTTTGACATTTCATGACGTCGCTTTTTCGCTCAATTTTAAGTAGAGCTGATTTGCTGTCTACAGATCTTCACGCCGTCCGCAACACAACTAAAGCCTAAGTAACGTTTCGACGTAAACTAAGCTACGCCTCTCGGCAGCCTGAGGTGTTTTCTCCGTAGGTAACTAATTCCTTCGTCCGGTGAGCTTACTTTATTTCTCTTTTAGCTTACAAAACCACCTAATATCTTAAATGCTTGTGAAATTTAATATTTTACTCTTTGTAACAAACAATTTTCTTACCTTCCAAAGTTTTCTTGCAGTGTTCCCAAGAAAATTGAGGGGGCCAAGGTTTTTCGTGGTCTCCAACTGGATTGCCAAAGTATGTTTTGTTAGCTTCCCACAAACTCATATATGTTGTCACACCAAACACTTTAACTCTTGTTTTGAGAAACTTTCCGCAGATATAACAAAATACATCTGGAGAATGATTTCATTATGATAGCCTGACCTTAAATCATAGCAGATCTGTGAATATCTTTATAAATATTTCTGAAGTAATATTTCAGAAAGTTCAATAAGTTTGCAGGGGTGTGTTCTGGCATGTTCTGCCAAGCCTTTAATAAAATTAAAGCCTTAAATCCTATTATGTGAAAATTTAGAAATTCACTGACTAACTTAAGAAGGCCAAGTTTTTTTATAAAGCTATAACTCTTTTGATTTATTTAGTTATTAACAACTTGAAGTTAACACTTTTAAATCAGGAAAATGAATGGAGTGCAATTTTGTTACATTTTGTAATAATAAATTAATAGCTCAGAAGATAACGAGTTAAGTTATACTCAAAGGTATGCTTTGTGTTAGCCTAAGACTTACAGTTAACTCTGTTTTGTGTTTAGTAGACTAGATTATCTTAACTGAAAACATGCTCTTGATTATTTCTATTAATAACATAATGATTAACAATTAGTTAAAAAAAAGCTGCATTGCTTAAGACAGAGGAGGTCACAGTTAATCGTTTTTCCGTTGATTCGTATTGTGTTTCACTTATTTTTTCTGATTACTCATTTCTTTGTCCTTTACAATTTTACCATTTTTACCTTCCGTGAAGCGTCTGGTCAAGGTGTCGCTTTTTTTAAAAAAGAGTAAAGTTCAATTTTACCAAGTAATAGGGTTATTCCCCCTGGCCCTCGGATTTGGAACGCGTACAAGCTATGGCAACCAAACTGATTCCCTCTATCCGACATAAAAGTTAGGAGGATAGACTAAGGGAATTAAATCTGTTCTCGCTGGAAACCCGTAGACTGCGTGGTCAGCTCATCGAAGTTTTCAAAATACTTCGAGGCTTCGACAATGTTTACTACCGTGATATTTTCACACTGAGTGAGAACAGAACGCGCAATCACGGCCTTAAACTTAAACTGAAGCGTTACAACCGCAATCTGGGTGGAAATTTTTTCCCCTACAGTATTTGCGGTAAGTGGAACGCACTTCCAGTGGAAGTTGTCAACAGTGAATCTGTTGACCAGTTCAAGTCAAGACTAGACAAAGTCTTGAAAAGTGGTCGTTTAGGGACTCAAAACAATTGAGCAGCCATGTGCCTACTCAATTGCTATTCCAAAGGTGGTACCCTCTATGAATGGACTGTAAGGTGTCCTAGGGTACTTTCTTTCCTTGTAACTCCTTGTTAATGCGATATGTTCTTAGGAACATGGAATAAACTACAGACCTTTTAACGGATACAATTAAAATTGCTCATATTACTGTAGTTATATCCATAAATATATATATATATATATATATATATATATATATATATATTATAAATATATATATATATATATATATATATATATATATATATATATATATATATAAAAATATATATATATTTATATATAAAGAAAAGCAAATACCTGTTTGATCTGTGGTAATAATCAACGCAGGGCTTATGTCATTTATTTACTGTCTTTCACAAACTCTGTATTGCAGACTCTATACCATATAGTAAAAGAAAATCAAAAATTAACGTGAATCATCGCACGATAGAAGAACTCGGAGTTTTAAAGGCAAGAGAAGGGGACATTGAGAGACACAAAGGTCAAAGAGAGCATACAATAGCACAATAAAGGCAATCCATACAGAAATAACACCAATGGAAAAAATGAGTCATCCTAGACGGGAATCAAACCGGTGTCTCCTGATTTCCCGCCAGATGCTCTCTCATTAAGCTACCAGGCACAGCATCCAATGCATCACTTTATTGGATGTACCTAGCCTGGAAGCATTCTGGATTTGATAGGGTAGATCAATCTTTGCGGAGGTTTAAGTGGTGTGTCTGGTAGGTTATTGGTTTTTGAACAGCAATCGGATAGAACTAATAAAACAATTGGGTGATGCAGATTGAGCGTACATTTTTGTTTTCTGTCTTCTATTTTGTGGAAGATAGATAAGCGAATTGGCCGCATGACAAGAGGACCATCTAATCTTTGTAGTAATTTAATCACTGTTGCATTCATCTGTCTTTTCTAGCATTTGTGCCCTTATGATAACGTTTATTTTAGCTTTAGCCTGAGTATATTTGAACGTATTATCCGTTTGTACTGAGTCTTTTTGTCTGTCTACAACAAATTTATTTACTTGTTGTGTTAACTTTGGGCCTCCCCTTTGTAGACGCAACTAAGCCACACTTCTTTGTTTATAACTTTGTCATTTTTTATTATCTTCATCCTCTGTTTATTATTCTTGGCTTGATCGATGATCTTGTTGGATAAACATGATTTCTTTGGGGTAGGTTTTCCATAGCCGAGAAATTTCAACCTGTTTGGGCTTAGTTTCATCTTCGGGGAGTTTTAGCTCATTAAGAGCTGTGGCTGGATCTTTGGGCGCTGTCACCCTTCCTGTTAAACGACGGCTCATGATTTTCTATCAACTTAATTCCTCTGATGGAAAAGGAAGGAAGCCTTTGGGTATAATAGATCGTTTAATTTGTCCTTCTTTGCTTGCTTAGTTGAACTCTTAGATTTGTCTGGGCCACCAGCCCTATTCTTTCAACCTACCAAGTATTTGAATGTATTACGGTGTAGGGTAACGCACACGTCATGGAAGATTATGATTCTATCATTGAGGAGTAATTCCTCAATGCCTTGTAGAAGGTGTGAGTAAGAGGGAATCGCTGGTTTAGTAAGCCAATCTTTGCAGATCCTGCGCCCTCATCTTTGCGCTCCTTCGTCGCAGTTCCTACATCTCCAGCACCACAGCAGAAGATAATCTTTACATACGAGTATGCCCTGCCGCAAGGGATGGCTGACGAGACCAGCGATTTGCTCTTACTCACACCATCTACATGATATGAATCAGGATAGCCCTCTGTGCTGCCTGCAAACAAAATGGGAGAGGGTCGACCGGAACTTAAAGTTACGTTCCTTTGCGTAGCAAATGTTATCGTGGATCTATCGCCTATGCCATGACAGCTTCCAGTCGCTTTCTGCCCTCTTCGAATTGGGCACATTCGCGTGAAGCACTGCCATTTAATGGTGCATTCTCCTGCAGCTTCCTGCGACGACTTTTCGGCACATTCTTGTTAATGTTGCCAGTCTGGGTGATCTTCGCGCAGGTTACCTCTCCCAAGTATCGGGACGAGTGGGGATCCCTATCACTTGTCTCTTTTACTCGGAACGGGTTCAAACACAAAAACATATGCCCTGCCGTGGTCGGGCTATATTTCTAGATTATCTTCAATCTGGTTGCTGGAGACGCGGAAATTGCCGCGAAGGAGCGCGCCGATGAAGGCTGAAAAGTTTCCACAACATTTCGATGGTCAAAAGTCGACCCAAGTGTGCAGAAAACCTGAGGCAAATAACATGAAATATAATCAAATGCATTATTTTGTATAAGGCTCATAATTTTCGGTTTTAACCGAAATAATTTGAGCTAATATGTTAATTCCAACCTTGTACTGTCTTAACTCATAATTCCTTTCATCAGACCATACGACTTTTGTCCACTTCTCAGTCTTCCATTTGGAATGATTTTATTCTCCAAGTTTTATTCTAACTGGATAGTCAACACAAATGAAATTCAATAGGCTTTATTCTACAAGTTTTATTCTAACTAGATGATCAAGAAAAATGAAACTTAATAGGCTTTATTTTACAAGTTTTATGCTAACTGGATCATCAATATAAATTAAATTTAATAGGTTTTATTCTACAAGTTTAATTTTAACTGGATGTTCAAGACAAAGGAAATCTACTAGGCTTAATTCTAATTGTTTTATTCTACAACTTTCCAACGAAAATTATTTGAGATGGTATTTAATTTATTGCAAATATTCAATGTGCTCCCGCTGACGTGGCCAACATCAAAGCGGGACTCAAGTCCTGCTACACTCGCTAAAGCATTTCTTGTGTAACACTATTCACAGCCTCAGTGATCCTCTCCTTGATTTCCTCGTATAATCCACAGAAGGAAATCACAAGGTGTCAAGTCAGGTGAACATGGAGGCCATATCAATAGCAAGTTGTCTCCATCACCAGCACGCCCGATTCATCTTCCTGGCAGATTCTCGTTGAGAAATGTTCGCACTGTGAGTTTCCAGTGGAGAGGAGGAACATCCTGTTGAAAAATTAATTTATAATGTTCATCTAATTCAATTTCATCAAGGAGCAAGTTCTGAAGCATCTTCAGATAGTCGTCTCCGGTCACGTTTCCCTCGAAGAAAACTGGGCCATGCACACGGTTCTGTGAGATAGCGCAGAATACATTCACTCTTAGTGCGTCCCTTTCGTGTTCGCCCAATATGTAAATATTTTACTTGTTCGCTCTGCCATTCGCATAGAATCTGGCCTCGTCTCTGAAAGCAAGACGGTTTTCAAAGAGTCATCTTTACGCTTGTGCTTCTCATCCGGCTTTAAAGCCTTGATCAGCTAAAGCTTGTAGGGGCTCAGCTGCAAGCGTTTTCTTATGATGCGCCAAACATTTGACCTCTAATCCGGGTTTCCAGTTTTCCTCTTAGTACAGATTTCTTTGCACTAAGCCTAAACTTCCGGAAGTTGGTTCAACAACTCTGAAACTGGTTGCCGTTAGAACCTTTTTGCTGACACAAACACCCCTTCTCTTGAAACTTCTTATGCCACCTCTCAATCTGCTTCCGATTTAGCACTTGGTTAGGAAATCGTCTAATGAATCCACGTTGCGCTTTCACATTTGACTGAGTTTGCGCGTAATTCTATGAACTAAACGCCTTTTCTGTTGTACTGAACGGCCTGACTAATTCTGAAAGGGAAAATATACGTACGATTATACTTTATAAATCTATTGAATTCTAGACATACTCCTAAAAGTTTAGACATTCTGGACGAAAGTTGTTCACGTTATTAGGTAAGGAAATAATGTCAGATCTTTTAAGCCGCACTTTATCTTATAAAATCATGAGATAGGCTTGCATGGTGCTGTTAAGCTTTATTGTGATGTGATTCCAAGTAATAATTTTATTTGCTACTTAATAGATTGTAAACTTAATTATAGCTATAATAAATAAAAGATAACTGATTTTAATGTAAATACTTTTATG